>JAGVSL010000199.1:0-482298 GCA_022494535.1 Himalopsyche phryganea | reverse complement strand
GGACGCCGCGAACGCCACTTGTTAGTTTTGTGTTTGATATGTCATTTCCATTCTGTGTTTGTGTTTCAGTTGAAATTTCTCTTTAGTGCTTATGTTTAATTTGACATTTCTATTTTTGTGGTTTTTATGATTGACATTCCTGTTTGTTTTTACGTTATTTTTGAGCTTATTTTATATTTTGCTGGAAGAGCTGCAGACGGTTATTGAACATTGGGAGTGTGGTGATTTGACACCGCCCCGTACTTATGGGGCGGACAGGGTCTTCAAAACCAATCTGCAGACTCTTCCTATTAATGAAAATTTAAGAATGTAATACCCCTGCTGAGGCGTTAAGGGTGGGGGTCGGATTTGTTGGTTGATGTTGTTGATTTGCAGTTTGAAGTGGGGGGGAAGCGCCTGCGATCCTGCCAGAGTCAGTGGGCTCCCGACCGTTCCGGAGGAGAGGTCGCGGCCTGATCCCTTCGATTACTATAAAACCACTTACACAGTTTAACTTAAAAGTATGTAATTCTGTTGTGTCTAATGTCTTGTGAAACTGTAGCTAATTGCAAATAAATCAGATGAGTACGCGGATAAACGACCGGGGTTTTAATGGAAGACAAGGAAACGTTGTTTTCTCCTTTGTTTGTCTTTATCCCCAAAGGACGCGGGCCTTGAAGTGTGTTGAAGCCCGCACCCCGCTTCTCCCCGCTCCTATACCGTCATCCCTCGAGCGGCGAGCGAGACGGATGTGATTTGTGTCGTTTGTTTGTTCGTTTTCGCCCTACTCTCTCAAATGATCAGAATTTTATATAAATATTCCTGTTTTGATTATGTTTTTATCAGTTGATAATGCTCGCGATAAGCGAAACGGGTTCCGATCATTATAAACACGTGGAAGTAGTAAAATAAAATGTTTAGTAAATATTGCATTTAATTCATAAATAGATACGGCAGAAATAGCATTTGCTTTATTTTCCCCCCGTGTTGTAATGTCACTGTTCTGATTTGTCCGATTACCCGAAAAAAGTGATCCGTTATTTTCTAAAAATAAGTAATATTATAATTGACATCTCATTCGGAAACTACAAATATTATGAATCGTAGAACTAACATATTAGGAAACTTAAATGAATGATTATAGAAATCAACGCCATTGAATTGCGTATAAAAACGAAAACTGTTCAGTGTCAAGGAGATTTAGCGAGAACATGCTAATTGGTTCGCGTTACAACTGAAGTGGAGTGAATGCATCTTATAGTGGCGAGCGAGAAGAAAGGTGCACCGGGAGGCCGTGGAGGACCGCGGTTCGTTTGCAATCGGAGGTGAGTTAGCTGTTGTAGCAGTCGAGATGACACCCGCGCAGGTGCGCGGTCGCCTCGTTTCTCACCTGGCGGACACCGCTGCAAACAGTTGTCGACGGTGTGATAACAAAAAGCGAGAAATTTGGATGAAGCAGTAAACGCGTCCATGAAGTTGATTAACTCGGAACGATCGGTTGACAGAAATTTTTATAAATACAACCATGGCCATCTGCATCACAAACTCTTGGTGCAAATAATATAGGTGCGGTGGATCATTTATTATGTAAAATATGTGACGTCACTTCGGGCAGCCATATTTTTACTATCACCAAAACCACAGTTGTAAGCATGGTAAATTGTAATTCAATGAACACGCGATGACGTTTAAGTAAATACAAAAAAGGTGAATGTATTTTTTATTCAACTCACCTATACTTCTTGTATCTTGTCCCAAACTAGCGCATAGCAACATATGTTGATATATGCTCATATATTGTATTGCTAACGTTTAAAGGACTGGCATGGTGTGAATAGTTAGGATCTTTGTTAATATGTTTCATAGTAGTGTCACTAACAACGCATGCTTCATTTACATGAAATACAAACTAATTTCAGCTAATGATAACAAACAATGTTTTACTGCTTTCGACGGAGATGGCACATTTTTGGTAATCGGCGATTGAATTTTTTTGCTACCGAAATTTAATTGCCGATAAATACCAAGAGGCGTAATATTGCTGTCATAATAATTATTACGACACGTTATAAAGCAATGAGAACAATAACAATATACAGAATGAAAGAACGTGTAAAAAGAACATCTTTGAAGCGCTAAATACGTTATCATAAAAATACGTCAATGATAAGGAGAAAACGACTTGACGCGGAGCGAAGAGCCTGATGTCGGGGCGAGTGCGCGTGGAGGGGGGCGGACTGCGTGACGTCACGCCTCAGCCGAAGCGTTACGTCACGGTGACGTCAGGGCGTCGCACGCACGCCGGCCGGCTGCGAGACGGGGCGGGGAGAGGCAAATGGAAAAGCCGAGCGGTCCACCGCTGTGATAGCTACGCGATAATGTTCGCGGCGACGGCGCGCGAGTTAACTCGCCCCGATCTCTACGCCGGCTGAGCGATTATTTGGAATGGGACGAGCTTAGCAGTGTTTTTCCGCCGTAGAGTAGATTTGAATTATTCGATAACAGCTACATTGAAAACTTTTTTTTTTATCGACGCCTTGGTTGATTTGTAGTTATTCCTATTAGTAACTTACTTCGTCCTAAAAACATTTATTTTGATACTGAACCATGTATAATAAAGCCTATATTAGCGAACACTGAAGAACCACATTCTTTTCTTCACTTCGAACAGTAACATCACTACAAATGTAAAAAAATTAGTTATTCCGATAAAAAAAACCACGTGTCATGGACTTATGGGCGAACGTCTTATCGCACTGCCGTCTTATACATACATAGTTGAGACCGTCTTATACATACATGAGTATACAAAATTGATTGAACATCAAATAATTTTGAGAAGTTTCATTTTATTATAATGTAGGATTGGTTTATTACTTTTTCTTTGTGTGTACTAAAACTAAAAGATCGTAAAATTCATATGATCTTATATCAGCTGACTACAGCCACCATGTATTACTTTTGGTGAAATGTCTCCGAAAACTTTTATAGGCGAGTTTCATTGACGGTAATTTAGAACATCAAAGTAAGCATAGAGTCAGTGTAGGGTGTTCGGAAAGTGACTGTATGGGAAAATGTAGTAGAACACAGGCGTGAGAGGCTTCATTGGCCACGGGCATTTACTTAGAATCCGATGTTCATTATAATAAATACAAGGCAGACTTTTCGATATACGACAATGTCACAATATGACAATTATCACAAATCATTTTCCTCTGATGCCGTGTATTTGTACAAACGAAAGAGTGGCTTTTTCGCCATTAACCTCACGAAAACGCGTATTCAAATTGTCATTTTGGCTGTTGGTCAACAAACAAACTAACTGGTAATCTAATCGAAATCCCTTTAAAAAATAAATGTGTTTTCGACCTCATTTTGTAATCGAGTCTACATGTACGACTCTTCGACATTAGAGGTCTGCACGAGCTCGGACTTGGCCCGCGGGCCTTTACCCGGTCCAACCCGTGGGACGGGCTCGGGCGGGTAAAGACAATTCAGAATCGGAATCAAATTTACGAAAAATATTTCGTACTGTATTCGGGTCATGAGTCAGCCATAAGGCAATAGTATTCATAACATAAATAATTTATTTCACATGCGCTATGAATACGGTTTGAAATAAGGAAACAATAACATATATCGTTTAAATAAAAATGAATTACTATATTTAAAACAATCGGGCTGAGAAAAATAAATCTGGGTTTCGGGTCGGGTTCGGGTAACAAATGTGATATTGAGACTCGGGTTCGGGCCGAGTCTGAGATGACGGGCTCTCACCGGATAATTTTATGAAATTTCGGCCCGTGCAGACATCTACTTTACATAAACGTATATTAGTGAAATTAAGCCAATGTCCGTCAATTGACTGAGCATTGATAAAATTACATAATATGATAACATCCAACAGGAAAGTGCCAAAAAAGAGTACAAACATATTCGTTAATGCATCAAATTAATGAAACAACTTATTTCATATTGTAATTCACATTGCAACAGCGATACGATTATAATGGCAATTACAAATTAAACGTCATGCATCGGGGGTTGATACGGATGCCCCAAATACTGTGTTATTTTCCTGCGACGACCAACTGCGTATAATAGCCGAGTGATTTGGCGTCCATCCCTACCCCGGTGGGATTCCCTTTACTCGGTCAGCGATCACAAGCCGTCGGCACGTGGTTTACTCCCGACACGTGGGCGGGGCGAGATTGACGGAAATGACGCCGAGTCCCTTGCTCCCAATTCGACGCAGGACTACCGCACTTGCGGGTGTTCGGTAAAGAGGCTTTTTGGTAATTTCTATTTCTTATTGTGGTTTCAAACTGAAGGGTGTGACGAATATCGTGGCTTGATGATGAATCTCAATAGATATCAACATGATTTTCATGGAAAGATTTGAAAGATTATTAATATTTTTTACTAAGCTTGTAGATCATAAAGCAATCAATAATTTTGAGACATGGATGATTGAATTGATATTTATTTGGTAGAACTCCATTATATTATGATAAAAATAGCAAAGTATTCAGTTCTACAAAGCATTTAGTTAGTTTATAGCTATTTCGGCGTCACGCCATCGTTAGAACTATGCTTAACCCTTTATAGGACAAATTAGCTTTTTCCGAATTTAAATGAAAACTATATCATAACTTATAAATTAAACTTATTATTGCAAAAACTCTCTAGGCAAATTACTTATTAACAATAAAGATAGAGTAAACTTTAAGAACAAATCTGGTATTTATAAATTACAATGCAATGATTGCCAACATTTCTATGTGGGTAAAACCACACGTACATTACATATAAGGGTATCAGAACATTTAGCTGCCTTTAGATTAAAAAAAGAAACTTCGACATTCGCAAATCACTTGCTAATGGAGAACCATACGTTTAATGCGGATGATGGGGTTAAACTGTTGCATAAAAACATGGGGGATCATAAATTATTTTATCAAGATATTTTGGAAATTAATAGAGCCCAGTTAAATTCCTTGCCAATTTTGAATGAGCAGCTGAACCTTCCTAATTCTCCGCTATTATACCCTATACGTTGAAACACCTAACAGACGTCACTAAATGTGGAATGATTGTATATATTTACCCATTCGTCGAATTACATCCCGTCAAAACCCACAATACTATTATAATTGTAAAATCACTGGTATTTCTAAAAGAAGTTGAAAAGCGGCAATTCGCCACTCTGTTAATATGGTGTTTACAAAATAAGGATTAGGGAGATTCCCCAAATTTTAACTCAGGTATCAGTGTGGCTCTCAGACGTATAATATCTTACCTCGTAAATAATATTTGTCGCATTTGTATCTTCTATATAAACGTTAGACACTGTTTACTGTCTCTCAGTTCGAGTCCATTCGTGTGCTCGAATGCCTGAAGATGCCGAAAGGCGAAACCCGGGTCGTTAGTGACAAAATACATGGAAGTGTACAAAATCTCAATAATCCAAATTTTATAACATAACTTATACAGTGGCCGCGAATGCGCAATGGTCGCAACTTTATCATAATAATTGTTTGCGAGTGATTGGTGCACTTCAAGTTAGATGGTTGATAAATACACTGAAGAACTTTACCGATAGCCTTTTAAGGTATTACGATTAAACATTTCTATGGACACCGTATGAATTATAAGCCTTAATGAAGGTGGTCGATATATCGACCGTTTTTGCGCTTTGTCCTATTAAAGGGTTAAACTTATTTTAGCTTAGCTATATATAATGTTCGCGACCAAGTCTTATTTGGTATATTTTTGTTGTCTACTCTGAGAATCCTTTCATGTAGACCATTTTTTTACCGCGTAAATTACATTAAATACTTAATAATAAATTAAAAGAAATCAGCATTTTAGGTGGCCTAGAATATTTTTCTTTTTTCACCGACTATTCATGTTAAATCGATGGTGGGCATATGTTGAATTTTTGCCAAGGCGAATTAATGTAATGGGATACTTTCAATGGTCATCAACTTTATAGACCCGTTTTGCCAACCCATGTGTTAGACGAGTTTCAGTGTATTTATGAAGACATTTCTAAATAAATCAGAAAAGTCACTTAATTTATATTAGAGCAAGTAAATTACCTGCAAAGGTTTTATAGTTTTACCGAAATGATATTTTAGTACCTATTACGGATCGTATTAGTATGGATTCGAGGAGTTTCGATGCGGAATCAAATTGTCTAACGGAGTAAAAATAATTTGAAGTAATGGTAGAGGGTATTAAGTTGCGTAGACGTTACAGAGTCACGCGTGCTAAGCGTTGTCTCCCGCAATGCAGATTTTTCCTCTACGCTTTCCCTCCACGCCCCGCGTAGACCATTCAAAGCTACGCCGGATTCGTTATGCATATCGACGTTGGAAAGGAAAAAGTACGTAACCCACACCAAAAATATTGTGTATAACTCAAACAAAACGTGCTAATACACTGTATATATATATACAAATAGATCGACCGTAGAAAGGCAAAAGGACTTATCCCTGTCTTTTCAAAATATTTTCTTTCGATAGTCACAATGTATTCAATGTAATGCACGTTTTGATTGGGCTATACACAATATTTTTTGTGTGGGTTGCGACGCTCTGGCAAGTATCAAGTAAAATGTGGTACACCCTGCACTTTAATATAATTAGCGGTTAAAACCATATCCGCTCCCTATTCGGAGCATATGACCATCACGCGGTTCCTCCAAGCTTCTCTGTCCCCCGCCAGTCTGCTCGCTTCCTCCCAGGTTATCCCAGCGTCCCGCAGCTCCGCCGAATACATCCTATGGATGGTAATCAGCGGCCTTCCAGGGCGACGGAGTCCATCTGGTTGGCAGGAGAGACAGGCAGGATTCAGGCTCCCCTGGGGCATCCGCAGCACGTGTTCAAACCAGGTCCATCGTCGCTTTTTTTATTTTGGACGTAATAAGAAGCTGGTCCGTCCGCTCTCTTACCTCCGAGTTCCTGGCAAAATCAAACCACCGTACCCCTAGTATTCACCGCAAACACCTGTTTTCAAAGCACAGTATACGGTTACCCTTTGCCTTGGTAAGCTGCTATGACTCGCAACCGTAAAGCAACACCGTCAGGATGCATGCGTTGAACAAGTGGCACTTGGATCTGACCGAGTACGACCGTGAGTCCCAGACTTTCCGCATTGAGTTAAAAGTTGCTCCAGTTATCCCTAATCGGATTGCGAGCTCTTTACGCGGATTGCCATCTCCCGTGATGTGTACCCCCAAGTACCTAGAGCCGTCGACTCTCTCGATGACTTGCCCCGCGCTCGTCAGAGGGTAGTCTGGTTCTGGACAGAAACTGTTGCAGGGCACATTGGTTTTACTCGCATTGACTTTGAGGCCAATGCGATACGAGTTGCTCTGCAGCCTGTCCATTGTTTCCTGAATACCATCGACAGATTTGTCAAATATGACAGCGTGCGTTGATGGTATCGTAATCTATTCATTTAAGAAGACCGGGAGATTAGCCCTGCGCTTCCGAGGCCCGGTCACAAGGGCTCTACAGGTTGGCTCAACCCGGTTTTTCTGTGAGGGATTTTCTCCCCTTAGCCAGAAGACCGATTTCAAGGCGCCGGAAGGTTCGCCTTTTGCCCACTGCTATTAGTTACAGCCAAAGCTGCATTGCCCGATGATCGCCGCGGGGAGGCCAGCAGATGGACTTGCTGGGTTAAACATTTCCCATCATTTACTATGTGCACATCCACTGACATCGATGTGCTCACATGGGATCCACCAACCATTGACCATAGCGTTTAAAATTATATTATAATTCTGACTGCTACTATTGTCGAGAGAATCAAAAATTTAAAGAACGCATCAGAATCAACGCGAGTGAAGACAAAATGGTCAGATGAATCAATTATAAATAAATATCCATGATCTAACACGAAGTCTCTTCAGCAGCAGTGAGATCACTGCGTTTTTGGGCAGCTTAAAAATCTTCTAATGGTCACTTTACCAACATATCGATCGGCCAGTTCATAACTCAGGCATCTTCAAATAACCCATATTGAGATGAGGGTTAAAGCAATATTAGAATGGTAATCATAAATCAAATATTATTGATTTTTACATTTTATAAACATGTGTTTAAAGATTATGTACTTTCCGAGTGCAATCTTTTGTGAAATTTATGTATTATGGCTTGCGGTGTGCCGTGAAATGTTAACAAGTGCTTAGGGGTATCGCGAGAAGAAAAGGTTTCTGAGCAATGACGTACAGCGTTAAATTGCATACATTTTGATATTTAAAACCAAAAATGATCAAAAACTGACTAAATGTGTTCTGTCAGTATAGCCTCGATATAATAATATAATATTTACAATTCGGTTAAGGTTATAATACAGATATAATCGTGGCGCCACGTGGATCCGAGCATAGAGGAAAGTCGCGGTTGAATACTAGTATTGAAACCGAATATAACTTGTAGAGATTGTGTGTGCATGATTCACTGAGCGATTCTCGCATGGGAGTGGCCTAGCAAAAAATACAAAATAACCTTGACAACAATACACACACCATGCGAGAGCTGTTTGATTTCCAAATACATAGTGCCTATACGTCGACAGGTTTTCAACCCGGAAGTCGGCAGCTGTAATATACTGCCCTCGGTCCACCACACAACGCAGCCGATGTGATTGATAAGGCGGCGATATTTTCCGACCAGATGTACGTATTGTATTCGCAAAGTTGGGAACAAATCAAAGATTACATCTAAGGTGTTAACTGACAATTCTCGGTGAAAGGCATTATATTTTAAAAAATTAAATACAATTCATTTGTACTACTTCTACATGTTTATAATGACTAGGATCGGTTTCGCTTACCACGCATTATCAACTGATGATCATCAGTTGATAATGCTCGTGATGAATGAAACCGGTCCTGTTCATAATAAACATATGGAAGTAGTACATTTGAATTGTTTAATTTAAAAAAAAAACCCAAGATTAAGGCGAATAAGTAGGTTTTTCAGTCATTTCGCGAAAATCGTTCATCGTTTTCCGTCGCCTAAAAAATGAAATGTTAAAACAAAAAAAAATTCTTTTAATAATTGCACTTTTAAGTAAATAGGCGCCATTATAATCGGTAAACAACATTTTATAAAATAATTTACTTATTACAACAGCGCCTATTCACTATTTACATTTAATTAAAATAAATATCGAGCGTAGTGTCGAAGCAGATGACAGACCCTGACTTAATCACAATGGACGGTAATAAAAGCATATGCCCGAAAAATGATTATTTATTACGAATTTATAATTTTAGATAATTTAATACATCGACTGAGGGTACTTGATGGAATTTCAATATCAAATTTGAATTGTTGAGATTTTGTACATTTCCATGTATTTTGTCACTAACGACCAGCGTTTTTGCCTTTCAGCATCTTCAGGCATTCGAGCACACAAATGAACTCGAACTGAGGCAAGAAACAGTTTATAACAATTATATACAAGATAAATACGACAAATCTTATACCCGAATTTAAGAAGTTAGCATGTGGAATAGTCCCAACACATGTATTGGGGTGTAAAGAGGGGTTTTTTAAATGCAATTCTAAAAACTACCTAGTCAATTTCAACTAATGAGCTCTGTCTGGGTGACCATGGGCCAATGTATTAATATGGGAAATTCGTTATTTTTTATTTTATGTTTAATTTTGATTGTCAATTTATGTTTATTTTTTATGGACTCATCTCACGTAAAGGGTACATGTTAAATAAGTGTTACGAATTGTTTACAGTGACACTATTTTAATTTATGAAATTATTTTTGAATTCGAGAATTTAATATTTTTGGGGTATTTTAAGTAACGGAACCTTCCCACGTTTTTACGTGGACACCTTATCTTTTTTTACACGGTTTTTTTTGCACGGTAGTTCTGGAACACATCCCCCGTGCAAAAAAAAATGAATTATTTTTTAGAAGAATTGGAAATTATATATAATTAAGGTAATAATCTCCGTAATCACCAAACAAATATACTTAATAAAAGTACTAATTGTACTTGAAAATGATCATTCCTAACTGTTTGTTTAAGTAAATGAGTTGAAATTTTATTAATTATTCGCAATTAAGCGAGCTTCTTATAATGGTTTAAGACGATGGCGTAAGTCGAAATAGCTATCAACTAACCAATAAAATTTTGTAGAACTGAATACTACGTTATTTTTATCCTGCCTTAAATTGATGAACAATGTGTTGATCATTGGCCGATCGGTATACAATTTAAAATAAAGAAAGTCTCCAGTAAAGCTTCCATATCGAATCGGCAGCATAAATATAATATAGGCTTATGCAAGCACTAACCCTATTCACAAGCATATGGCATAATATTATAATGCGAAGACGAGAGACAAACGAGGAACTGACATAGCGTAGCCGGTCCGGTCTTTCTGTCACATTGAGTGCGGCGAGGGAGGGCAGCAAGCAAACCTGTTCAGAGATGTATTTATTTATTATACTCTGACTGTTACGCTACGTGGGATAAAAACAGATGAGGAGGTCATCGCCGTGATTTTTTAAACAAGTAACGTACGTACATTCGTCTGCCGGCCTGCCTGCCTGCCCGGCCAGAGAAATATCTCAACGATTATAACAAAATAGATATGCAAGAATAAGTGATTAGATAAGAATAATTTATAAATAACACGATATCAGTTCTCGGTTCTCGCCCTGCCAAGTATATTGGGTTCTCTCAATAGAACGATGCGTTTTCAATAGTTCGGCTAGATTAAAACCGAACCTCACAATCATCAGATTTCATTTCCTTAACACCTCGTACAAAAGATACAATTATTCTCAGTACAAATTAGCAGGTGACCGAATGCGTTTTTCACAGAAATCGACTAAAGAACTATTTAAAGTCTCACAAATTTTATATAACAAAAAATGACCAACATAACATGCATATTCAAAAGTGTCAAAATTATCAAATAAGAATGCGAGGAGTTTTAAGATTGATTATATAATTCTGCGGCGTTCTTTACTACTATGGCCTACACGAGAAGAAATGTGAACCTAGGTAAGCTATCAAAAATTCAAATTAAATGTATAATGCACTTATTCAATGGATCTTCTTAATGGATAATGGACAAGCTATAGCGAATTTTGCCACCACGCTGACAAATATTTGATTATGAGAATAAACTTAATATGATAAAATCAAATTCTGCTACAACGGTGTTCCCTTGAACATTTTGGTATTTTATAATTTCTTCGGAATGACGACGGTGTATGGTTCGTCAAGAGGCGAAAGGAATCGGTCATAATAACAAATCATAGTACGACTCACGTACTGGATTAAAATTTATATTGGTTGTATTTCAGAATTTGATCCAGTAGCAAAAATACGTACATTGTTTTGATACTTGATTTGGTTGTGTCCTGGAGCCTTCAATAACTGTAGAGCGAGATAATGTCAATTTTAGAAGTTATATTATATCATACGCCTTTCCGGGTTGTCTGTACATTATTCGACATTTAAATAATAATAGTAGATTTAATTTAAGACATCGACTTTAAGACGAGTTCGAGTCCATTCGTGTGCTCGAATGCCTGAAGATGCCGAAAGGCGAAACCCGGGTCGTTAATGACAAAATACATGGAAGTGTACAAAATCTCAATAATCCAAATTAATTAGTAGATTTAACAAAGCCGTGCGAGATCATGGGGTGAAAAACATCACAAGCTCAATGATAACATATTCACAAGCCCGATCTTGCCAGGACTTTTTCGGACATGCATTCTTAGTAGATCCACTGAAGATCGGAAGCCTTTAACAAGACTGTAACGTTGTACAGTTAAGTGTTACGAACTGTAGAATACAAATAGAAACTGAGGTAAATTTTACGAGATGAAGCGAGACATTCAACACTATTTAGTTTGCATAGCGATCTTTTATGATCGCAAGCAAAGGCAAATTGCCGATACCTAGTAATGCCTATCACGGAATCTATTTCCCACGGATTCGCGCGTCGAGCTGGATGTGAGAGAGATATATGCAATGCGACGATGCTGCGAGTGTCAGTTACTTGACAAATAAAACGCCGCAAGGCGCGATAAAGTTTGGTGGAAACGCACGGCAAATCCGTGAGAACGTCGAGTCAAAGTTAACGCGAATTGATAGAGAGAAACAATCGCATGAAAGAGCATCGCGGCATCCAGTCGAATGAAAGTAGGCGAGGTGTCGCAGCCGGTCAAATCAGAGGCGTTATCTTCTCGGCGTGCTCCGCAACCGGTGTGCCGCGATACGACCCTAGGTGTGCTGCGGCGCAATGCGTCAAAATTGAGAAAAAATTGAGTAGTGGATCTTAGAACCAGTCGTTTACTAAGAACCCCGATAATATCATTTTCGTTGAAAGAAATATTTTATTGTTTTGACTATAAATGAAATAATTGTATTAGTGTTTGTATGGATGGTGTAACAACGTTGATGGGGAATAAAAAGGGATTCGTCTCGTGTGCAAAAAAACAAAAAATCATACCATATTAATTATGCCTTTCTGCATATATTGGGAAGTATTGATGGTGAAATATTTCCTAGTGGAATTATTACAAACAATGAACGAATATATTAAAATAATACACATTTTCAAACCAAACGAAAAAAATGGGCAGTACTTTTATCCACTTAACTTACTTTGATTAATTTTTAGTAGCTGAGCTAATTTTTTTTTAGTTACACCTTTTACAAATGTTTTTTTCATAATTTGTAATTTTCAAAAAATAGGGTGCCATCACTTTGAAAATGTAAAAAAGTTTAATTGGCTTTTATTAAAAAATATACTAGCCAATATTTCAAATTCATTAAATAAAAATAAATTAATTAACTGTAAGATTTGTTTATTATATTTTGGCTTGTAGTGTGCCGCGAAATATTTATGAGTGCATAGGTGTGTCGTGGGTGAAAAAAGGTTGCGGAGCACTGTTTTAATACATGTGCGCCCGCCCAACCTTTTGGTTATCCTGGCCACATTGATTGAACAGTAATTAATTCATTTGGGCTACATATAGATATGTAATACATAAAATATAAATAAATGGTTAAAGCCTTTTTTATCATTTTTTATTATAAAATTGAAAAAGTAGGGCGACATAAATAGCGCATAATTTTGAAGAGTAGCATATTTCTTTTTGATAGATAGGTCTTATAAAAATTCAACAAAGCGACACGATTCAATTTTTTTAAGGTCAATAGGTCAATGTCTGATTGCAACTTTCTGCATTCCATTTGTTAATTTGGGTGTAACGTAGTTATATCGACTGACAGATGCTGGACAAATGCTTGGACAAATGCTGCGGATGCCCCAGGGGTGTCTGAATCCTGCCTGTCTCTTCTGCCAACCGGATGGATTCGAAATCAGCCTGCGAAGATTCTATAGTCAATATATGAGAATATGAACGCACTATACTGACAGATATAAGCTTGCAATACTTTTGTGTAGTTTAGTGAGCTTCCCTAGTGAATAACGAAGAGGCGCTGAACAGACAGAACTGTCGCTTGGTTACAATTACTTGAATAATACATATGAAGGAGTCATAATTTTTTTCAGATTGTATTGGGTAACAATGTATGAATTGCAGTGCGCAGGTTTCAATTGGCACATTACCGGGTTTGTAGTGCAGTGGTCAACATCGTTGGCTTCGGTTACGGATGTGTTCAAATTACGGTTCGGACAGTTTCATGAATTAATTTTTTGATCGATTTATTTATATCTGTTCGTAGACATGGATCTTTGTGATGTCAAGAATTACCTATCACCCTCCGGTTCGTAGCGACAATGATTAGCTAATCACTAGTATTGTCCTATATCTATCCTTCCATCCCTACTCTCTTCGAAAAAGTTCTATTCAGATACCTCCATTAGGAGTCCATATGCTCCACATTGGGGGTGGACATGGTAAAAAATATCTGGTGATAAAAACATGCCTTACTATTTTCTATGGATTCGGTGGTAACTTTGTGGAATAACTAAGTTATCAATTTTATAGTGAAAACATGCCTTACTAAATATAGACGAGAAGATCACGACTATAAAAGCTGCAACAACCATAGAACGAAAGCTAACGGTAGTGCACTTTGGTGAGGAGGAAGCCGTAATCGCATTCACGGAACGTGTCGTTACTGTTAAATTCTTGATGTAGACGACCTTTGGGAACAATTTTAAATATTGTTTATACCACGCACGTAAAGATCCTCTCCAATAAACAGTTATCCAATACAGTAAAGGTTCCCGGTGCAAAAAGCGACGCGGATATCTGTAAGTATATTAAGAGTTGATTTTAAATACAATAAGTAATTTAAATATTAAAGTCGCAACAATTAATCGTAGACGGTCAAATTGGTTGGAGATAATTTAATCAGTGGTGTCGTAATCAACAGAGATGTTGCTAACATTCTAGTAAGTTGAATTTTAACCTAGAATAATTAAGTTGAATAAAAGCAAAAAGGTTACTGGCCACAAAAAGTCGAAAATGAAATATGAATGCACAGATATTCTCTATATTTTTGTGTATGTATACAATCCGCAGAAAATCATTAAATTAAGTCACTATATCAATATAATCTATCTTACCACACGCTGGAATGAAACGATGTTAAAATAAAATCCAGCTTACCTGAAACAAAACAAAAAAATAAAATTAGAATTTTGACATGTTGAAATTAATATTGAAAATTACTGTTTTGATAGACAAGGAGCGTACACTGTGCGGTCAATGCAAGATAAGGTTGGCGATGTGCTTTATATTTTCTGAAAATCTTGGGTGTTTATTTTTCACTCATACGGGCTTTTTCAGTTTTTGCAACCTTGTTAATATCATACAATTCACTCAAAACTCACATGTTCGTATACAGTATAAGAAATATCGCAGAATCGGTTTTATTTGATTTTTCACGATTAGGGCATCAAATCCCGGATTCTTTTCTGATCCTGGATAGTCTTTTTTTCAATCCCAGGATACCAAGTCAGGTTTTTAAAATTGTAAAAAAAAAAAATACGGATTTAAAAAAACGTACTGTTCATCGGATAATAATTTGCATTTTATATTTTATAGTTCATCGGATAAGAATTTGCATTTTCATATTAATAAGCTTTTACTATGTTAAGACGAATTCTGAAATCCCGGTTTTGGTATTGAGTCAATCCCGGGATTATGAGATTGACTAATTGCGCGGTATCCCGGGATTTGAAACCCTACTCACGATAATAATTTGAAGGAGTGGCGTTTTTGCTTTTATACAACTCAATTACTCAAAAAGACAATTAGTAGGTACGTTAAATGTTTTATAGGTATATAAAGCTTAGCTAAATCATGTTTAAACATGGTTCTGACGAAAGCGTGAAGCCGAAATAGCATCAACAAACTGAAAAAAACCTGAATACTTTATTGTTTTTAAATCAATTCAAATTTGAATACTAAGTTATTTTTACCCTACTATAATAGAGTTCTTGAAAGTAAAAGCCAATTCAATCAATACAACGAATTCTAACCGTTTAACTAGCATGCATGTAAATTTCAATAACTATTACTCAACAGTATAATAAGCTTCGGCTTGGAAAGTTGACTTGAGCGAACTGACTTGATTTACAGGTCCAGTCTGGCTCTAAATTTACTTTTCAAAACAAAAATACATAATGTTTGCCGATCGGCCTACGTCGCGAAAAGAGTTGAATCTTCTATGTGCTATGATGAGGTTTATCAGCTGGTGTCCAAATGGAGGACATACATATTTTCCTCAGATTCAACTATAAAATAATGTCGCCACCTATTATAGAAACAATTTAAGACATCGACTGAGAGTGTTTGATGTAATTTCAAAATCAAATTTAAATTATTGAGATTTTGTACATTTCCATGTATTTTGTCCACACGTACATTCGATATAAGAATATCAGAACATTTAGCTGCTTTTAGATTAAAAAAAGATACTTCGACATTCGCAAATCACTTGTTATTGGAGAACCATACGTTCAATGCGGATTATGGGTTTAAAATGTTGCATCAAAACATGGGGGATCATAAATTATTTTATCAAGAAATTTTGGAAATCAATAGAGCCCAGTTAAATTCCTTACCAATTTTGAACGAATAGCTGAATCTTCCTAACTCCCTGTTGCTGTATCCTTTACGTGGATGATTTCGTAAAAAAACATAAATTAGCAATAAGGGTTGAAGAAAACAAAATTGATATTCCCATATTAATAAATCATCTCATGGTCACCCAACAGAACCCACTATTTGGAATGATTGTTTATATTTATCCTTTCATCGAATTGCATTTTAAAACCCACAATGCTATTATAATTGTAAAATCACTGGTAATTCTGACACTAGTTGGACGGCGGTATTTCGCCACTTTGTCGATGCGTTTGTGTTACCAACTAGGATTGAGGCGATTCTCGAAATTTTTAACTCAGGTAGCAGTGTAGTTCCTAGGCTTATAAACGTATATAAATGTTAGAGACTGTTTTTTGTCTGTCAATTCGAATGCCAGAAGATGCCGAAAGGCGAAACCCGGGTCGTTAGTGACAAAATACATGGAAATGTACAAAATCTCAATATTTTAGAAACGGTCTCATTTATCGTAAGATCCGATGGCTTCAGACATCACATACATCATACATCCATGCCTTCGATCAATTTGTTGAACTGTCGGTAATGAGGTTTGAGCCCTAAGACTCGACCACGGACCCAGCATCATTATACTCTTAAGACAAATTTACATGTTTAATTAATCAAGTTGCCAGTCAATGCATAGAAGAATAAAGCACGAGAAATAGTCATGTTAGAAGTCTAATCATTTAACAATCGATATTTAAAAATTGAATGTTTGATCAGCGACACAGTTTTGAGTTTTGACATGATACAGGTTTAACTTTCAATTATGAATAAGCAAGGGTACGTCAACAGATGATACTAATTAATTTTGACGTCCGTAATGGCAATGCAAATTAATAAATACAAACTGGCATAGTATAACTATTTTATTGTCATATAAGTGAGCAACAAATCGTGTTGATGGGGCGAGGGTCTGGGCGGGTGGCGGAGGGCTGTGAATTATTGTGATTCGAGGGGTACACACACGGGAGCGCGGGCTCACACACATTCGGGTCCCGACTCGTCCCGCGTGCCGGCGCCAGCAGTCGCCCGCGGAGGTGAGTGACCGGCGAGGCACTCCGCCTGCCCCCCGCGACACTATGTCGAACGCACGGCAGAGCGACAGAGCGAACCGAAGGCATCGGCAGCGGGAAGACGACGTCTAGCGATTGCGATACCCTACTACGAAGCGTAAGGTCACGCTGAACTAAGTTGGGCCTCGCAGATCTGCCGCACGCCCGAATCTTTGGGGGTCATCTTGCATCAGAAACATCACAATTTCAATTACATATCGAGGATATACTGACAGAAAACACTAAGTCATAAAAACAAAGTTCTGAGATAATCGCATTTAAAGCATTACTTTTTTCAAAACGCTCTCAAGAACAATTGTTTGTTTTTTAAAAAGATTTAGTATACATTGTAAAGAATAATCACCTAGGTATACTGTTTTTTTTTTTGCAACGTCATTATATTCTATGCGTTCAGTCAGTATAACCTCGATATGTTACTAATTTTAAAGGAAATTTCATAAGCATGCATGTTATTAACAAAATAGGACATTCGGCTCAGCATTATTAAATTTATTTCCCTTGGGTTTTTCACCTCCAAGTACCAGTAATTGATTTGTAAATAGTCTATGAAATATTTAAGTTTTACCCCCCCCCCCCGGCCCACAAAGTAGAATGGATTAAAGCCCACCCCACCCCATTATTTTTAATGTAAAAATTGTGTGTAACTTTAAATACAATATTAAAAATTGCCGGGTCCGTTAGGAGTCCATATGATGCACACTGGGAGCGGACATGGCCTTTTTTTAAATGAATCTACAAAACTACTGAATCTATCGAAGACGAAACACGTGCGATGTGCTAAGTTAAACATATATACAGTGTTTATAATTTATGAAGATAAATATAGCTCATAGATGTGACATTCTGTATATGTACGGTAAAGATTAATACATATTTACGGCTACTTAGAGCTGTATAAACAAAATGATAACACTTCATACGCTCTCAAAATAATTCCGAGTGACCTAACCAAATCCGTAGAAAAAAATAACACCCGAGATCAAATTATAAAATGACTTCCACGATACTTTGCTTTGTGATCCCTGGCCGCACATGGATATCGTCCCATCTCGACGAAGACGCCAGAAGGAATTTTATTTGAGGCGAGGAAGGGGGTGGGGGGTGGGTGGGGGGTGTGAAGCCTGCGTGGAACAAGCGTTTAGGAGATTAGGACCCTATTTCGCCGAATTCTCGGATTGTTGGAAGGGCAAACAAATTGATAACAGGAATAACACAAATTCTGCCGATTATCCGTGATCGAGTAGAGTAGAGCACTATTATCATTAGGCGTCTCATGTTACTGACAAGATATGCTAGTGGTAAATTCAGGTCAACGAACGCGGTCGGCTGATAACAGTGCATTTCGGAGATGGTGTTCTCTTGCGATGAACTGTTCGGATCAAGTTCAAGGACACGGTAATGATATCTTGGGAGGATCTATTTACAGTAAATTCACAAACGCGCGATTAATGATTAACTGACTCATATTGAGGTCAATTAATTTCAATTAATTGTTAAAAATTACACCACATAAGTTAACTACATTTGATAATATATTTATTCTGTATTCAAAACGAGTTAGGTGTTGTATATATTCTTATGGGAGAAATGGTTGATAGCTATCATCACGATCCAAATTAGAGCGACCTGTAGAAATAGGAGTGAGGTAATTATTACTTTATCTCCCTAACTCCCCCTTGTTGTAACCTTTTCGCGAAATGAGATCGTAAAATAAATTACTCCAGCATCGAAATACTTTAATTCTTACGTCATATGATATTTACCCTAACAAACGTCATCAATTTAAAATCAGTAGGTAGGTATTTATGTCTGTGCTGCATTTTCCCCATTACATTTAAATGATAATTGCTTCTTATGACCACATGCAATTGTAAAATTATGAGTTTATTTTTAAAACGATTATTTTCCCAATCAAGGATGAAATTCATTTCAAATCAGTATTAAAATTAGTTAAGACCAATGTATTTCTTACACTTAATATACAATAACATATTTTTTTACCAACTACTCTACTATTAACACAGTTTGGGTTCTACCATCAATAAATTACTAACAGTACTAACGGTATTACATTCGGTTGGAAACATTCAACACGGATCATTAAAAGGGAAGTCTCAAGAGCATAGAATGCTTCAATTTCCAAATTGCACTAGTCTAAAACAAATTTACACATAACTGTTTATACCAATACTGCGAATTTAACGTGCTATATTTAATCTTTTTCATAGATTTGGACAAAATCTATTGCAAACAATTCTTTCCTTCCACAAAACCATTGAACCAGTGTTGCAAAAGTGGGCACGCGCAACTCATTGCGACCTGGGTGACACCTGTAGTGTGTTTTAACAACTTTGGGCTCCATTGTTCAGCTGTATAATTTTGCGATAAGGCGCATTCATTGCTTCTGGTATCATAATTATCTCTCCTCAACACACGAATGCACAAATACAGCCGTTAATTATCGCCCGAATAACATATATATATTACGCATTTAAGATGCGGCAAACAGTTCAGTAGAACATAAGATTTAACCTTTCCGAGAGTAAATGAATTAGTCTTAGACTTTCTATGGGGGGTGAGTTGTTTTACATCTAAATTGTATTATTTTTTTTCATAACTGTATGAGTCGTGATAGCAAAAAGAATTAAAAAATATTAAAAAAAAAAATTGATTTGACAGCCTTATCGTAAAAAAACTGTTAATCAAGGAGTTACTAACCATTAGTAGTCACGAAAACACACATCATATATGTATTTAAAAACAATTGTTTTCATAACACTTTTTTTATATACACTCAAACTCTTTTTTTACACGGTGGATAAGTTCCACTAAAAACGTGTAAAAAAACGGTTCTGATCGATTTAGAAAGCGTCAATTTTACACTGTAAACAAACGTCGTACGACTTACCATAAACGAGTATCCCTTTTAAGGTGTTAACTGTCACTTCTTGGTGGAAAGGCGTTATATTTAAAAAAATAAAACAATTCATCTGTACTACTTCCACATGTTTTATAATGATCAGGACCGGTTTCGCTCATCACGAGCATTATCAACTTTTTTTTTAAATATACGATTACGACATTTTTCAATAAGCAAGTAAAATTATGTTTTAGCCCTCTTTATGGCATTGAAACTAAAATAAATATTTATTTCATTATTATTTAAAAAGAAGAATACTTATATTATTACAGATGATAAAATGATTTTTTTAAATAAGCAAGGAAATGTGTTAAACGTTTGTTAAACCTAAAAAAATATGTTAGAATGTTTTGATTTATTGAGATAGGGTATTGTTTGAAAATTACGGTAGGTACTTTCAGACTCTAAGGGTCTCCTCCTGGATCTCAAAACATACAGAATCTATACAGAACTAAAATTTATCTGAAGGTAGACACAATAATAAATATTATTTATTAAATAATATCACAATAATTTTATGTTGTTTGGGCTGCATATTATTTAGTTGCTTGGTGTTGATAAACTTTGTAATGTTAATATGTGTAAATACGAAGATAAAACAAAATGTTCTTTAACTAAATACTTCGATATTTTATCCAATTATAATGGAGTACCACCAAGTAAATACCAATTCAATCAGTAATTATATGGAACAAATTGAAATAAAGCGCCAAAAGATCGTCAGATGTCTGTCACACTTTGATAAGTGAGAATTTTTCATGAAATTTAGTTTTTTTTAATATAATAACAAAACTAGGCGACCGAAATTCAATCAATGCAATTTTTAGAGATATAACAACATTATATCCATGTTCATACGCGAGAAAAGTAAGATATTACGAGTGTTCGAAAATCCACAATGTTACGTAAATAACAGTCACAAAACACAAAAAAAATCAAATATTCAAACAAAAAACACAATATAATAGCTCAAATCACATTATAGAACCTTCAAAATCATAAAAACATCGATAAACCGCTAGAAAAGTAAGGTATTGCGGGCTCTCGAAAATCCATAGTTTACAATATATGAAACTGTTTGGAACTTGTTCGTGTGACGTCATAGCAGTATCACGTGACTTACATAAACTATTTTTAAATATATTCTAAAGGTCGAAAAGGTACCTAAAAATAGCCATAGATGGAATTGCAATACATTTTCAAGCCAATAAACACATAATTATACACGGACGATCATTGATGTCCATACTCTCTTAAAGGTTAAAAGATGCTGCACGCAACTAATGTTCGCACTAGGGCTTCCAATCCCGGGATCCCGAGCAATTAATCAATCCCGTGTCAATCCTAACTGTCAGTTCGAGTCCATTCGTGAGCTCGAATGCCTGTAGATGCCGAAAGGCGAAACCCGGGTCGTTAGTGACAAAATACATGGAAGTGTACAAAATCTCAATAATCCAAATTTGATATTGAAATTCCATCAAGCACCCTCAGTCGATGTCTTAAATTATCTTAAACTTAAATTAATTAATATTTGTTTTGCGCTCTCTCTTACTCTCATATTTCGAATCAGCTATAGACATGAACAGACAATTTATTCTTTTTGCGACATTATCCACAAACAAGAGTTGGAATCAATTTTTATACGGCCACCTGCACGTACACGTGGTTATCTTACTGTAATTTAATTTTGAATCATTAAAACTATCTTTAATAAAATTTGAAATACAAAAACTTTCGACGACAATAAACGCGCAATTTACTATGAATATTCTGTTTTGAAATACTTTTCGCGAGAAGGAGATAATAAAAGGAGCGTAAAAAGCGAGATGTCGGCGTCCGTGGCGCAGTTGGTTTCGTCGCTGGCTACGGTTACGGATGTCTCGGGTTCAATTCCCGGTGCGGACGGTTTTCATAGATTGATCTTTCAATCGATTTTTGGATTTCTGTTCGTAGTCTGAGTCCTCCCTCCTACCAATCCCATCACGGGGCGTAACCAGAGCGATTAGCTAACCACTAGTCCTGTCACAGCCCTATCCTTCTATCCCTACTCTCTTCGAAAAAGAAAAGAGAGGTTGAGCAACTGAGTGACAAGCAGTTCTCATAGAAAAAATTCTGTCAAGATACCTCCATTAGGAGACCATATGCTCCACATTGGGAGCGGACATGAAAAAAAAAATGAGAATTAAAAACAAAAGGTGGATCTGCTGAAGGCCTTCATGTTCAGATGAATTCAATTTATAAAATGAATATAATATCTAAGCATTTATTATTTTAAACAACATTTTAATATACATAATTACAAGATAAGTGTGTGTTTATTTTACTACATAATAAAGTGACTCCAAAAATGTCTGAATGCAAAATATTTGTATTCACATATTAAATTAATTTTATATAAATAGGAGTATTCGTGATATACGTACCTAGTATTTGATTAACTTAAACCTCTATTCGTTATTATACCAGGTCTTTTTGTAATTTACAAAACTCTCTTCTGTGTAAATGTAATAAAATATTGACATAGTGTAAAATTTATTTGAGTCCAACAAACAACAAGACTCGAATGGGAGATACCTACATATTTTAAAAATAGAAGTAAATATTTTTTATGCGATTGTTCATAATTATTATTATTTTATATTTCGATTGTAAATCAATAAAATCATCGTATAACTAGATGTTATGTTCTTTCATGCGTTTTTAGGAACATACCTACCTAGAGTACCTATCCTCCTATTTTGTATGAACTACAGAAGCTTTTTCACTGAGTTTTTTGAAAATTTGTAAAATTTTTTCCGTGACTTCATTCGCACGGTTTATCGTGGTACATATTATCTACAAAAAAAATACGATAATGGTCGCTAATCATTTTTCATTTAAATTTCCGTGGGATATCGAATATTTGAAGAGGAATTTAATGTCACACAAAAGCGGAAAGATTTTGCGAAACAAATCGTTTGGCAAAATTTTAAAATGATTGAAATCATAATATTGACCTAATAACGAAAAACAGTATCTTACGTTGCAGATTGCACTCGGTATGTGAGACCAATGTTGACATTTGCTACCCATGGAGGTAAGTCGTTTGATAGGTCAACATAATGACAAGGCTGGATAACTGCAGATTTATTCGCAAGAGATTATTTCTGAGAAGATTCCAGATTTTTACAACACTGAAGGATATGGAATGGTGTCGACACGAGTATCCAAAATGAAGTGATTTCCAACAATCGCTGTTCAATGACTATTCAGCACAAAGGTTTCCAAGGGTCGACCGAAGCCGCCTGGCCCTAAGAAGTCATAGGTGAGGCGATCACGCGAACTGCGCAGAATTCGGCACGGCTGTCAGTCAAAACGGCGCTCGAGACAGGGCCCCCGCCTAAAAAGCAGCGCCGAAGGGCTTGCGGGCGGCGCCGATCGATGAGCCTGCGGTCGGTGGGCGGAGAGTGCCGCCGCGCACGTGCGACCCTCGGCCCTCCGCCCTCCGACCCGCCGCAGTGAGCCCCGGCCCCCCTCGACAGCCGAAAGCTCAGATTGTTTACGTTCGCGGCTATCGGTGACGAGAAGTGAGTATCATTTATTCATTAGTGAAAACCGCGCCGGACCACTTTTGACGATGTGACGCACGTGTGATGGTGCATCGCACGTATTACATCAGCCGACGACACACTAATCGCGAGCATATAAATATTTTTGTTTTAATAACCGACGACGTCCATTGGCATAATTTTCGTCGTTTTTTAAGTTACGTATTTTTTTAAGAAGAAATTCTCTAAAAGTTAGTATAAAAAAATATCAACATAAACATTATATTATAATAACGATGAATAAACTAAGAAGAATACGGCCAATTTTATATTTTCACGAACAAATTCAACAGCCATTTTACTACCGAAGAAGTCTGTACCAAAGAAATTTTACATCTTATTCTGCTTATTGTTGGTTCAATAATACGTGTGTAAGGTGAGATTTTTGACTCAATGTCAAAATAAATAATGTATGGAGGACAACTATTCAATTGACCAATGAAATGACACTTGTAGTGAAGAAGCTTACCCAAATCACGCATGTGGACACACAATGACCGATATTGGATAATTTAAGTGAGTGAATTGGCATTTACGAGGTAGAACTTTATTGTAATATGATAAAAATATTTAAAAAAAAAAAAAAACAATTCATTTGTACTACTTCCACATATTTATAATGATCAGAACCGGTTTCGCTCATCACGAGCATTATCAACTGATAAAAATACAAACATAACAGGCTTATTTATATAAAATTGAGTGTAAAAATGAAGGTATATAAAACTGATGGTTCATGAACTAAGACAAGAAACAACTGATTAGTAAACCAATTATACATAAATCAAATAAAAGAGTCTACAACTAAAATGTTATGGACCTCTTGCAAATCAATAAATACTAATCTGAAATCACAAATATAGCTTCATTAAAAGTCCATTTACCTGAGCAAAATTTTTTAATGACATTACTAATGTAATAAGCAATAGTGAATCAGGAAAATTATAAGAAAAAAATTAGTGAACCATTTAAAAATAATCAAATATTAAGTATGTAATTAATATTAAAAATAAACAGCCATCAAGTGGAGAAAGCAGAGCAGCTATGAGTATCCATTAAATTTTTAGTATCTGAAAAACAAAAATTACAGAGACAGAATCAATTCTTACAAGTTAAAAATAACCTTACAGGTATAATACAAATTAATGAATCGGATTGATTACTAGTGGTGAGCCACTTGTCCTATTTAAAGTGTTATTTACTAATCGATAACTGTTTATGGTTAAGTTAATCTAAAAACTATTCACGTTAACTTTTTTATTATGTATTCGATGAAGTATATCTATATTACTATTTATGTGAATATATGTGCGAACCATTTAACTGAAAATGATTCACAAACTCTGATAAATTATTCCTATCGAGACATCTCAAATATTCAAAATTTATATTTGTCTGCCCTACATAAGAAGGTTGACAGTTTCACAAAAGAGGTGGCATATACCACAATGATTCTACTCGATATTTACTATCGATAAAATAAAATGGCGCTTTAAGGCAACACAAAAGTAAAACAGAAGCCCATGAAGTGTCTCTCAGATGTAAATTATTCTATTAATCACTAACAATATGTTGTAAGGAGTATTCAAAAATCGCGCATCTCCTCCGATAAGAATGTGTGAATTAACGCCGGAATGACCGTTTGGCCTTTCGTTCAGCAAGAGGCAGCCGACGCCGCCTATCGACTCGTCGCCGGCGGTCCGCCGCTACGTAGATGTGACGCAGAGGGCGGCTACCTCCGCGAAAGGGGTCCCCCGCCCGCCCACAGAAGCGCCGCCATGTCAACTCAGTTCAACACCCATATGCTACGATTCCTACTCCTTCGGAAGGAACCGAATCGGTTGTGAAAAGATTGACATATTATTTCGATTCACCTGGCATGTGTACATAAAAAAGCAAAATAAGTTTATCTGTCCGTCGAGTACAAAGTGTAAAGTTAAAAACAAACACAATCTGACGAATAATAAAATTGCGCCATCGCATCTAATCCATCGCACAGAAGTAAATAATTACAGATCTAACGGTGTTCAATTTAATTCTTTAGAGCAGCGTTATTCAACCTGGGCTCCGCAAAAATTTTGAAGGGTTCCTCCTCGTGTATGGGACAGACTACTGAGACGAAATTCAACAATTTTATTCTTAACATAAATTTAATTTCCATAACTGCCGATAACACAACTTGCCGTCGTTAAAGCTGCTGCTGTCGTAATTGCAGCAGGTATTTGGGTTCCTTGAAGAATATTATAAACTAGAAGGGCTCCGAAGGCTGTGGAAGGTTTAATTAAGACCTCTGATTAAGAGAACCGGTCTCAATTCATGAATACAAAATATAAAAAAAGATAACACTTAGGCGGTTTAGTTCTTAGCCTTCACTGTCCGCTGCCTATGTGGACTGGGACAGAAATAGTGGTTAGCTAATCGTTCTCGCTACGCCCCGTTTTGGGATGGGACTGAATGGAGAGAATTTGAAACATCCCAAAAAATCTGTTTATACCTTCGAACAGAAATCTATAAATCGACTGAACAAGCAATTTATGAAAATGTCCGTACTGGGATTCGAGCAAGTGGGTACCGTAACTGAAGTCAACGGTGTTGATCATTCGACCACTTACCCGATCCGTTTAATTAGTTGCAGCACGTCAACAATTAATTGATAAAAAAGACCAATACGGTTATCCATGACCAAAATCAAATAACTACATTTTTTTATGAAAAATGTAAAATGCTATCCTGTCAGTCAAATTAAAATAAAGCGTATATAACTGAGTACCTATCAATGGGTCAGCGGCTGTACCTCATGGATGTCAGTTTCAATATCCCCTCGCTAAGTGTTAATCAGAGTGCCGCCAAATTGGTTTATCGCACGGGAGGCGGGCGCTCGCCTGCATTGGACGGGCGCACCGACAACATCTCACTGAACTGCATCGAGTACAGGCGACATGCAATTAACAGGTTCGCGAGCTTGACTGACAAGACGCCGCGCCACCTCTGGCGGTCATTTTATAGCAAGGAATAGTCTCGCAAGAAAACGGATAACATCAAAGCTATGTTGTTAATTAATTACCGATATGCCAGACCTTAAAGGTAATAATATCGAATGTATTGAATTCACGGATTTTTTGAGAACCGAGAATTGTTTAAGGTAATGCACTGATCAGCCGGACAGTCCTTGCAAATTGGGTATCATATGAACAAGTTTAAGAAAAAAAGTATAGGGTTACGGTTTCGACTTTGTAGATAATAACAGATGGAGCATGAGAGTTTACAGTCTTGACCCATTGAGTAGTATGACCGTCAGGGACGATTTTTGTAAAGGTGTAAAGGAGCAAATTGTGCACTGTACTCCCATTTACATATTGAAGTAATAAGCGATTTAAATACAGACATAACAATTCACCAATTTTAAATCCCCGCGTGTTCCTCATAAAAGAATATTGCAGGCAAGCGATGGTTCACAAAAATGCTTAGCGAACGAATTCCGCGCTAAAACAATAATAATACGATTGTGAAAGTCTGCCTTTGTCCAGGAGGCGCGATTATCGAATTGCTGCCCCTGGTTATCGGTACTCTAGGTGTATCTTATAGAAGTTTAGTTTTTTGTGATGTCATGTGTGTCGTTTATTCGATTTATATGGAAAATTCTTACGCATAGTACACCTCTTGCCGAATTATGACGAGTGTTCCCGAATATTTGAGGAAACGTGCTCTTATGTGGGGCCTTTTTTTGCCATGTAACGTAGTGGAACAGCGTTACAGCACGTTCTTGTTCACGTTATTTATTTTACTAACTTACTTACTTGCTCCATATTTATATAACATATGACACACCCTGGTTTTGTTTGTTAAGTTAAATTTTATTAGGATCCATAACTGACAGCGCACAGCTTTAATGGCAATGAATCTCGGTAATCTCGAACCGAGATATTGTCGTTAAAAGCAATAGTTTGCTGACCGACCGATGGGCTATAGCTAAAAATTAGAAAACAGGCGCTGTTATTGGACCCGCCCACTGGACGAGTCTATTATTGACAAAAAGTGGAGGAGCCGACAGTGTTTGGAGTTTAATTTTTATTCAGTCGGTTCTCGGAGGCTTTCGGCAAAAGGGAGCCGGCCGGCATCGCAGTCATTATAATTTTTTTTTGTTTGTTATGACATTGGACTTAATTTAAAATCGTTTGTTGTGTCAATTGTATTATAACATAAAGTTACATTCGTGTGTTAAGTGAACGTAAATGTAGACTCTATTTTATGTTTTACTGTTGATTTATGTGTAATAAACCACTCCATCTTCATTAATCAAATAAGAGATGAACTGGATTACAATGGTGTTTGCTTGAGATACCAGACCTCCCAGACGGTGATAACCAAACATTCGCCCCTCTTCGACTTGGCCTTCTCACATAATACGTTGTCAAAATTAACTTAACACATTGTTTGCGGGACACGGCATATCACGGGTTTGCTAGTCGGTGTGAAATAAACGCCGCAGCTAATTATCATTAGAGTGATTTATGCGCTGACGCAAGAGACCCATTTTTGACAAGAAGCAATAAAAATTATAAGTTATTATTGGCTAAATGTTTTCATTCATTACTTTCAAGTAAGACGTGTCACTTTTATATATTTACGTCTTCAGATTACACACTTCCAATGATTGTAAAATGCAGGAATGGCAAGTATATATTATTATTTACTATATAATTATATGGAATGGATAACTTTATGAAACCTTTTTTACGTGAAATGTTTTAAATATTTTTTATTGAAAATATGTGTAGTGCCAAAGCCCCCTATAATTACAAGCCATGCTGTAGAACCAGTCAGACGGTATTTTTGCAGCCGAATGGTCCGTTACATTTACTACGGAGTCATACAATCTATATTTTAGACCAATAACGATGAATTCTGGCATATTTTAATAATGTGAAATAGTGGGTGATTAAATGTAGTATCTTTAATGTTAATAGGAATAAAGGTAATTTCGATGGATTCGGCGATATCTTTGGTGTTTTAATATTAAATTGAAATTGATAACTTAGTTATTCCAATGGCTGTGTTACTATATGTAACGCGGTTTGCTTCTTCAAGAAGTATCTTAAGACCTGCTATATTGCAAGGTTTTTTTTATTTCTAAGGTTAACAATTATTCTAGTTCTTAAATTAAAAATGAAGGGTAGGGTGGGTTTGTTTCCTTCTACTGGACATGGAGGGGTAAGACACAAGGGATGATATTACTAATAACATATGACACACCCTGGTTTTTCTTAAGTATAAGTGTCATTAGTGTCCCGAACTGAAATCGGCCTGCGGCAAAGAGCAATAATTCGCAGAATACGCTCTTTCTTGTTGTCAGGCATTTAAGAAGCCCCCGGGCTTCGGCCGCTGGACGAGTCCATTTTTACGGAAAAGGGTAGCTCCAACTTGGCACGGAGTTTTTTTGAATTTTTGTAGACAGTCGATGACGAGCTGCCGAGTCGGACGAACGAGGTCTCGTCGCGACGAAAGTGATGTGACGATGTGAACTGTTTGTTTGTTTTTGTGTTTTGATTTGCGTTGGATTTAATTTAAATTCGTTGTGTCATTTGTATTAAAACTTAAAGTAAATTCAGTTGCTAAGTAAATGTAAATGTAGAATCAATTTTATGTGTTAAGATTTTTATATTTGTGTAATGTGAAACCACTGCATCTTGAATGGATAATAAATAAGTTTCTTAACCGGATCTGAAATGGTGTTTGTCTGAGATCAGCCCTTCCAGGACTCCGGATAACCAGCCGCTCGCCTCTCTTCGATCCGGGGGAATTCTCACATAATTAATTACTAGTGTTTGAAGGTGAAAATCCCAAGGGAAATAAATTGTGAATTGGTGGCGATGGAATAAGTGGCGAATTACATGTCCTATCGAATGTTATTTACAAACAATCGATTAGTGTTAATAGTTGTATTAATTTCTAAAAACTTATATTTAAAACTATTCATTTTAATACCGGTTTTTGCGATATAGTTATTCTGAAGATGCTTCTTAAAGAAGCGAAACGCGTTATATTTAGTAATACAGCCAGTGGAATAACTTAGGTATTAATAGTAGTTTTATATTAGGAATAAAGTTGTTTACATACTTTGAGTATAATTATAAAGCCTAGTCGTTGTCAATGATTGTTATTAGTAGACAATTCAGTGTGTATTTTGCGGTAAACTACGATTCTAATAAATTTTCTAGCAGGGTAGATCGCATTTCGTGCCATTCACTACATATAATTTATTGCGACGATTTAATTATTACTTAACATACATATAAACTGGTATTCGATGAATCTTAAATTATATGATTATATGAAAGAAATACTGAATAAACTCAGAAGAAATCTTTTCAAATATATTTTATATTCGACGAAAGACGGAGGTTACTTCGTTCAAACGCTGTACAATTTGAAATGGAAATCCCAGGACTATTCGTAAATTGCAAATTTTCTTATAGCACTGCTTGTAACTTACGGTTGCCTCGGTAGTCCCACTTTTTTAAACCATATCCGCTCCCTATTCGGAGCATATGGCCATCACGCGGTTCCTCAAGCTTCTCTGTCCCCCGCTAATCTCCTCGCTTCCTCCCAGGTCATCCTAGCGATCCATAGCTCAGCCGAATACATCCGGATGGTCATCAGCGGCCTTCCAGGGCAACGGAATCCATCTGGTTGGTAGAAGAGACATGCAGGATTCAGGCTCCCCTGGAGCATCCGCAGCACGTGTCCAAGCCAGGTCGATCTTTTTTTTATTTTGAACGTAATACGAGGCTGGTCTGTCCGCTCTCCTACCTCCTGTTCCTGACAAAATCAAACCACCACCACTCCCCTAGTATTCGCCGCAAACATCTGTTTTCGAGGCACAGTATACTGTTACCTTGTGCCTTGGTGATGTGCCATGAATCGCAAACCGTAAAGCAACACCGTCAGGATGCATGCGTTGAATAAGTGGCACTTAGTTCTGACCGAGTACAACCGTGAGTCCCAGACTTTCCGCATTGAGTTAAAAGTTGCTCCAGTTATCGCTAATCAGATTGCGAGATCTTTACGCGGAATGCCATCTCCCGTGATGTGTGCTCCCAAGTACCTGAAGCCGTCGACTCTCTCGATGTCTTGCCCCGCGCTCGTCGGAGGGTAGTCTGGGTCTGGACAGAAGCTGTTACAAAGCACATTGGTTTTACTCACATTGACTTTGAGGCCAATGCGATACGAGTTGCTCTGCAGCCTGTCCATTGTTTCCTGAATACCCTCAACAGATTTGTCAAATACGACAGCGTCGTCAGCATACTCGATCCATAACTAAACGAAAATAAGATGGATAGATATTTTAAATTTAATAATACTTGTTGTAGCCAATAGGTCGCATAGCCTCAGATTGGGGGCAACAGCCACACCTCGGGTGGGTGGAATTGACTTCCTCAGGATGAAGTCGAAGATTATAATGAAGAGAAACGGAGCCAGAACATTGCCCTGTCTGACCCCGGTTGAGACCCCAAACCATTCTGTCGTTACGTCACCGATTCTAACACAGCATTCACTGCCCTCGTGCATGCATTTGATGATGGCGATAATCTTGGTTGGGATTCCGTACAGTTTTAATTTAATCCATAGGGAAGGCCGGTGCGGACTTGAGTGCCATTTACTCAATTGATAACAGGTTTTTATATTCAGCTTAGAAATATGGTGAAATTATGACATAATAAGGGCGTATTTTTATTTTATGTACGATGATCCAAACATCACACATAATTTCTTTGAAAATTTCAATCAAAAATATTATTTGATTTAGAAGTATTAAAAACAATATTATGCTATAATATATAAACAAGTATTAAAAACAAGATTATGCTATAATATATACGTACATGCAGATTCAGTATCAGCATGTTCACAAGAATTAAAAAAAATATATTCCTTTGAAAGGTGCGATTAGAAATGATACCGATACAGCTCATAGAAAATTGATAATTTTACGCTCAACTGGTAAAACGAAATCTAATAATGTCTTTATTGATAACCGGTGGATCATTCCTTGCAATCCTTTGCTTCCGAAGATGTTTTGTGCCCACATCAATGTTGAATGCTGTCTACACTGTGCATTTCAGAAACTTTAATTGTTTTACCTACGAATGTTGTTGCACAAAGTCAAAGGTCAATCCAACACGTTTCAAGAACTTCGAATCGTCGATGGAATAGAATGTAAAACGTAGCATGGAAAATTCGTATATCTTGATGTGCATCTGGAATCGGTCTGGCTAATCCTAATAGTAATCTATTCATTTATAATATAAATGAATATATATTTATTTTTTACAATATAAATTTTATATCTTGCGTTGAGAGAATTCTCACGTTGCCTTGAATATATTAGACCGATGGCATCTACAACGAGGCATTCATCAAAGGTGAATGTGGGGAAATTTGTATCTTTTATTATTGCTATTTTCAACTATTAACATTATTATTAATTGATCGACTATATTTTGTGGGAGATACAAGAGGTACGGTCCACGGTGATATTCTCAACTGTCAAAAAAATTTCAACATTAACCAACATTAACTAACATTAACTCACCTTAACGTCTTAATGACGTTATATAAGCTTCCTCTATCTTGGGTGAAGCCGGGTAAAAAATACTAGTAATATTATAAAACTGTATTAGATAAAATAATTGCAACTAGTCTTCCCGCGATGTTATATATTATATCAAAATGTAACCGGACAGCTTTGATGTCAAGAGTAAAGGATCGGTGTCAAAAATGACCCGCCGAAACGACAAGACTATACCGGGTATACCAGCGAGGGTAAGAGTCGGTGTAGTACAAGCTGCCTGTGTGTAATCCGAACCCACCGCTCGCGCCGTGTTATCGCTGACGCGCCGCCCTACTCCACCGCATGTGGGTCACGTCACGCCGAGTCCCTCCGCTCCCCATTCCCAGGAGTCAAAGCTCAGTTTTTATGGGGCATTTTATTTTTTACGCGCTTATGATGCGACGGGATTGAAACATGGAAGAAAAAAAGCTTCGAATGCACAAATAAATCAAATAATATTTAAAGCTTTCCAATGAAAAGATTACTAGAAGTCATGATTGTTTGCAAATTTTTTTTTTGTAAAAAAAACATAAAATACATTAATTGGATATAGATTTAAACACTTTTATTGGGTTAACTGTCAAAGCTTGGTGAGAAGGCATTATATTTACAAAAATAAAACACAATTTCTTTTTTTTTTAATTTAAGACATCGACTGAGGGTGCTTGATGGAATTTCAATATCAAATTTGGATTATTGAGATTTTGTACGCTTCCATGTATTCTGTCACTAACGACCCGGGTTTTGCCTTTCGGCATCTTCAGGCATTCAAGCGAACGAATGGACTCGAACTGACAGACAGTAAACGGTGTCTAACGTTTATATAGAAGATACAAATACGACAAATATTATTTACGAGGTAAAATATTATGCGTCTGAGAGTTAAAATTTCGAGAATCGGCTTAATCCTTATTTTGTAAACACCACATTAACAGAGTGGCGAATTGCCGCTTTCCAACTTCTTTTGGAATTACCAGTGATTTTACAATTATAATAGCATTGTGGGTTTCGACGGGATGCAATTCGACGAAAGGGTAAATATATACAATCATTCCACATTTAGTGACATCTGTTAGGTGTTTCAACGTATAGGATATAATAACGGAGAATTAGGAAGGTTCAGCTGCTCATTCAGAATTGGCAAGGAATTTAACCTGGCTCTATTGATTTCCAAAATTTCTTGATAAAATAATTTATGATCCCCCATGTTTTTATGTAACAGTTTAACCCCATCAATGATCCAAATTTGATATTGAAATTCCATCAAGCACCCTCAGTCGATGTCTTAAATTATAAAAAAATGAAAAGTATTGAAAATAGGGTAAATCCAAAAATACACTGTTGAAATAGTGAAATAAGTTATTTACAAGTTGGCGTATTTGATCGAGTTATTCAAAAAGGTTGTTAAGTGTTGTCAAATTCTCGACATCGATATAGTGATAGTGAAATAGTAAAAAAGGGAAATCGAACCGCATCGAGTTTGTACTGTTATTATATTCAGTGAATCGATAAGTGAACCATTAGGTGCATAACCTTTCACCTGTTCCCGATGAACAAGACATTGTCGCATTACGTTTATTTTTTAATTAATGAATCAGGTATTTTTGTTGTTATCGCAAAATAAAGCATCTTCTGAGATACCTCTGCACAAAACATGTGTTGTTTCTAATTATTCGACTATCTGACAAAAAACATTACAGCAATTGGTCACATAAAAAAAACTCTTTTTTTAACATCACGAATTAATTATTGCTATGATGAATAGAAAATTTTGATTTATCACGTCTTATTATTGGCACAGTGCTTGCATAATATAACGACGTGTTTTAATAACAAAAAGTGTAATAAAAATGATAAAAAACATAAAAGTACTACTTACTTTCGACTGTAGTTTAAAATAAAGGCAATTTGATGATAGTTACTATTTCGCATATAATTTGTTTCTTCCAATAATTTATCTGTCAATATCTAATATGGAAATCGCCGGTTTCACTCATCAGTTGCAAACACTGCCATTCCACCAAAATAATTGACAGTTAACACATTAAAAGTGTCTCTTTTAAGGTGTTAGTTAACTCAGTTAGGTTAAGGTGTTAGTCAATTAAGAGGCATTACATTTTCAAAATAAAACACAAACAGTTAAAGATTTATATTTTGTCAGTTGACTAATAATCGCGATGAACGAAACCGATCTTGATCATTATAAAAAATGTAGAAGTAGTACAAAACAAATTGTGTTTTATTTTTAAAACATTTAAAGTAAATAACTAGTATCATCATTAATATTGTTCTCTATAAATTGGAAGAAGCTGTGTTGTTTAGAAATACGTCTTCTGGAAATAGGAAATGCTTATCTATTTTAGTATGTTTGCACAAATCTGTCATGAAGTTGAATCGATTAACATAAATAATTAATGTCCGCCTAAATGCACCTTCACAATAAAATTCATATACATCGAGTAATTTCAGTTACATAGTATTTATACATAGAAAGAAAACGTATGAAAATTAACAATACTATAATATTGTCTATGGATTCGGCGGTAACTTTGTGGAAGTTCATTTTTAATATAAAATTAAAATTGATAACATAGTTATTCCACTTAGTTTTTAAATTGGTATCGTTATGTCGACGATATCTTTTGCATTTGGACAGGCACGGATAGACACCTTCCTGCGGCTTATTAACTCGGGACACAAATACATTAAATTCACTTTAGATGTCGAACATCAAAAAATGCTAAATTTTCTGGACATTACTTTAAAAATTAATAATATAAAAAAATTTGAATTTGATATTTATAGAAAACCTATGTATACCTACGTGGTTATTCCTGCGGAGTCATTGCATCCGTGGCTACAGAAACATTCATCGTTTCAATCGATAATAAATAGACTAGTTAACATCCCCTTAACACAGATAAATTTTGACATAGAATTAAAAACCATAAATCAAATTGCCTTCAATAACGGTTATCACACCGACTTAGTTTATAATATATTAAAACGAAAGCAATCGAATAAAGTGATACTAGATTATCTCTATAAAGACCAAACACATGATAAAACTTTTAGCTGGCGTAGAATCATTTATTTGGAAAGACATCATTTAAAATGTCATAGCTGTTACCGGATAGCTTGCAGGCAGCTTTTTATACAGTTTAAAATTTAGGTAAAATCTTATTGAACAATAAAGATCGAATAGAATCATTGTCACAGTGTGGAATATACCGCCTCTCTTGTGAAGACTGTCAAGCTTCCTATGTAGGACGGACAGGGAGAAGCTTTAATATTAGAGTTAAAGAACGTATAAGACGTCTCAAAAGTAATAATTTTTCAGAGTTTGCGAATCATTTAATTGAAAATGATCATAATTTTAATAAAAATATTAACGTAGAAATACTCCATCGTGTAAATAAAACAAGGTATTAAAATGAATAGCTTGGAGTTTCTAGAAAGCAATAAAACCATTAAGAGTAATGGGAGATTAGTAAATAACATTTTAAACAAAACAGGCGGCTCACCATTATTAAATTTGTTTCCCTTGGGTTTTTCGCCTCCAAGTGCCAGCAATTGATTTATAAATAGTGTAAGTGTTTATATCTTAACCCCCCCCCCTCCGTACCGCCCCTCTTTATATAATGTAAGCATTAGAATGATGGTTTTTTTTTTTTTTTTAATATAATATCTTTCCACCAAGAATTGACAGTTAACACATTAAAAGTGAAAATGGTTTACCTTAGAAATGAAGAACCATGCGATATAGTTAGTCTGAAGATGCTTCTTAAAGAGGCGAAAGGCGTCACGTTAGTTATAAACCAAGGGGAATAACTAAGTTATCAATTTAAATTTTATATTAACAATACTAATACGCAGTAGGCTTTCATGTATTGATTTCTTTACATGTAATATCGCATAAAATATCGATTTACGTACAAAACTTCCTCGGTGCATTGAATTTGATAAATTAGCAGGGAGCACTTTAAAGGCATCCAAACGAGTGTTACGAAGTGTGTGTATTTGACAGCCAATACATTCGGAAACGATACACAGTTGAAGGCGATAAGGACTGTCAAATGCAAATAATTTTACTTTTTATGCAAGAAAAAAAACACGTGCAAGTCGAGAAACTTTGTATTTTGAATTAAGATACATTGTTAAAATACTTATATAATTCTTTGCGAACGGAGTAACTAAGACCAAGTTTGTTTCCCACGATTGGTTGAAGTATCAAGGCCGCAGGTCGAGGAAAGGAAAGCATATTAAAAGACAATCTTCTTGACATACAAAACCGCGGGAGGTCAGGCCAGGCCGAAGGAAAGAGGTCAATAGGTCGAATCGAGTAAGGATACGAATAAACTATTTGTCAGTTACATACAAACATATTGTTCTTTGATTAACAGTTCACACCTCATCACAAAAGAACACTTGTTTACAATGCTGTATCGATCACAACGCGAATTTCATCAGTTAAAGATCTTGGCGTACAATTTAACAGCAGACGAACATTTAACGTGCAACAAAGCATTGCAAATGTTGGGCTTTGTACTCCGTGATATTTGTACAATGCTCAAGTTCTAAGTAAATAGGCTTGAGAGTGGCCGATTGTTTGGGCACCAAGAAACTTGAAATGTACCCTTATGATGGAGAATATCCTGAAGAAATTATTGAGACATTTTAAGTAGAAGGCGTATGGATATTACCAAAGTAACGCTAAGTTAAAAGCAGTGTTATAAAAAAATTTGCAATTCACGAGTAGTCCTAGGAGTCCAAGTCTCTACCAACAAATTGTATGGCGGTTGTACGAACATCGTCTCCCAACTCCGTTTTTCTTCGAATATAAGGTATATTTGAAAGGATTTCTTCAGAGTTTATTCAGTGTTTACTATAATCATATAATTTAAGATTCATCGAATATCAATTTATATGTACGTTAAGTAATAAATAAATCGTCGCAATAAATTATATGTAGTGAATGGCACGAAATGCGATCTACCCTGCTAGAAAATTTATTAGAATCGTAGTTTACCGCAAAATACACACTGAATTGTCGACTAATAACAATCATTGACAACGACTAGGCTTTATAATTATACTCAAAGTATGTAAACAACTTTATTCCTAATATAAAACTAATATTAATACCTAAGTTATTCCACTGGCTGTATTACTAAATATAACGCGTTTCGCTTCTTTAAGAAGCATCTTCAGAATAACTATATCGCAAAAACCGGTATTAAAATGAATAGTTTTAAATACAAGTTTTTAGAAATTAATACAACTATTAACACTAATCGATTGTTTGTAAATAACATTCGATAGGACATGTAATTCGCCACTTATTCCATCGCCACCAATTCACAATTTATTTCCCTTGGGATTTTCACCTTCAAACACTAGTAATTAATTATGTTATTAGTAATATCATCCCTTGTGTCTTACCCCTCCATGTCCAGTAGAAGGAAACAAACCCACCCTACCCTTTATTTTTAATTTAAGAACTAGAATAATTGTTAACCTTAGAAATAAAAAAACCTTGCAATATAGCAGGTCTTAAGATACTTCTTGAAGAAGCAAACCGCGTTACATTTAGTAACACAGCCATTGGAATAACTAAGTTATCAATTTCAATTTAATATTAAAACACCAAAGATATCGCCGAATCCATCGAAATTACCTTTATTCCTATTAACATTAAAGATATTAAATTTAATCACTCACTATTTCACATTATTAAAATATCAAATTTGGATTATTGAGATTTTGTACACTTCCATGTATTTTGTCACTAACGACCCGGGTTTCGCCTTTCGGCATCTTCAGGCATTCGAGCACACGAATGGAATTCGCCCGGTAGTTTCATATATGAATGCTCCAGCGTATAAACTTTCCAAAAGAGCTAACTCTCTCATCCGCAATCACAGTAAATTCAAGCCATTGTATAGTATTAAAAATTCATTAGAATTAGTAGATAAAATTAAAAATTATAACATTCCGTTAAACGCCAAATTAATTTCTTTTGACGTTGTTAGCTTATTCACTAATGTACCTGTAAACAAATGTAAACAAATCAACAAAGATACCCTTAATACGCGTAGAGTTAATCCCGTCATTACTACGGAATTACTTAATATATTAGACGTTTGCGTTGACCAGAACTATTTTCAATTTGATAATAGATTCTATGAACAAACCGAAGGCCTTGCAATGGGAAGTTGTTTGTCACCACTATTAGCAGAATTTTACATGAACCATTTGAACATGAATTTAAAATTTATCGAAAACAGACGTTTTCAGAAGCCGCGATCCATTTTAACTCAGACCATCCTTTCTCATATAAATTGGCTGCTTTCCATTCTCAGGTTCACAGATTAGTCACTATACCTCTAAATAAATTTAATTTTGAAAACGAACTAAACATTATTAAACAAATTGCCATTAATAATGGCTATGAGGCGTCTCTTATAGATAGTCTTGTATCAAAAAAACAACGTAAATTAGCAGAAAAGATGCTATATTTCGGGAACTTGTCTAAAGACATAGACCACCCTAGAATCTGGCATAGAATTAGTTATTTAGGTTGCACAAGCTTTAAAATTAAAAAACAACTCGCTGATAGTGTTAGACCGGCGTTCTATTGCAAAAACTCTCTAGGCAAATTACTTATTTACAATAAAGATAGAGTAAACTTTAAGAATAAATCTGGTATTTATAAATTACAATGCAATGATTGCCAACATTTCTATGTGGGTAAAAGCACACGTACATTAGATATAAGGGTATCAGAAAATTTAGCTGCCTTTAGATTAAAAAAAGAAACTTCGACATTCGCAAATCACTTGCTAATGGAGAACCATACGTTTAATGCGGATGATGGGGTTAAACTGTTGCATAAAAACATGGGGGATCATAAATTATTTTATCAAGATATTTTGGAAATTAATAGAGCCCAGTTAAATTCCTTGCCAATTTTGAATGAGCAGCTGAACCTTCCTAATTCTCCGCTATTATACCCTATACGTTGAAACACCTAACAGACGTCACTAAATGTGGAATGATTGTATATATTTACCCATTCGTCGAATTACATCCCGTCAAAACCCACAATACTATTATAATTGTAAAATCACTGGTATTTCTAAAAGAAGTTGAAAAGCGGCAATTCGCCACTCTGTTAATATGGTGTTTACAAAATAAGGATTAGGGAGATTCCCGAAATTTTAACTCAGGTATCAGTGTGGCTCTCAGACGTATAATATCTTACCTCGTAAATAATATTTGTCGCATTTGTATCTTCTATATAAACGTTAGACACTGTTTACTGTCTCTCAGTTCGAGTCCATTCGTGTGCTCGAATGCCTGAAGATGCCGAAAGGCGAAAACCAAAATCTCAATAATCCAAATTTGATATTGAAATTCCATCAAGCACCCTCAGTCGATGTCTTAAATTATTAAAATATGCTAGAATTCATCGTAATTAGTTCAAAATATCGATTTCATGACTTCGCAGTAAATGAAATGGACCACTCGTCTGCAAAAATACCTGCTGACGGGCCGTACAGCGTGGCTTGTATTTATAGGGGACTTCGATACTATGGATACCCATGGCTTTATTCGCTGACTTCATCTTAAGCATGCTCACGTTTGATAGTTTAGCCACGTATTTCTTTCGACTTATACGAGGCCAAAATAAGAATTCCGCCATTCTTGAGAATGTCGATCATTACGTTCCTGATCATTTTTTGGCGAATAATGGACGAGTATTGTTTGTTCTTTCAAATTGTAGAACCAGCCTGCCAATGGGAAGAACTTAAACAGTGTTCTGCGGCATTGCTTTGGATGTCGACAGATTCCGCGTGAGTAAGATCAGCCGAGCACTATTTTTTTTACGTATTTAAGTAGATTTTGTCTCAACTTACTAGGTTGACTTCTTTGCCAATTTCCAATGTTGACTATTTTCTTTTACCATGTCCGCTCCCAATGTGGAGCATATGGACTATTATTGGAGTAATCAACAGAAGTTTTTCTACGAGAACTGCTTGTTACTCAGTTGATCAATATCTCTTTTTTCGAAAAGTGCAGGGATAGAATTGTAGGGCTAGAACATTACTAGCGGCTAGCTAATTGCCCGGGTTTTTTTGGATCGTATACGGGTGGGAGGGAATTCCAGACATCACCAACATCCATGACTACGAAAATAAATTCATAAATCGATTGAAAAATTAATTTATGGAACTGTCTGAACCGAGACATGAACTCGAGACATCTGTAACCGAAACCAACTAAAGTAAATAAACAACAATTTCATCACTGATATTATAACGATTTGGCAACAACAACAGTCCCATCGTCGAAATACGGCAATTGAATGGCAGTCCGAAAGAGGAGCGACGTGTTTTGGCAATCTGACGTTCAGTTGAGCTCGCGCAGGCCGACGACTCGCGCGTCGGCAGGCTTACCTTCTTGCCCCGCGGCTGTGTGCCAATCAAAAAACGCGCGGTTTATTTTTATCGTCCCGACCGATATATTACTATTTCATCGATACTATGAAATTGATATTGTACACGCTGTTGCAGCGCTTTCCATTACGGTAGCCGAAATGGCGACAAAACAAGCTCTCGTGCTGGATCATTACGATTAATTATTTCATTTGTTTGTGCTGTTTGCATCATTAGATATGTTCATACATACAGGAAAACTGATGAAGCCAATTTCACGTTGACAACGGTAATTCTAGTAACAATGTGTATTCATTCAATGCACTATGTTAGTTAAATATTAAAAGAAGTTTACTTGCAATTTTCAGAGACTGGCTTAGGAGAAAAGAGAGGGCATTTACTGAATGACCACATGTCCAGGCTATCGTCGCTTAGCAACAGATACCTATCATTCAAATATATACCAAAATCAGTCACAAATTATTCCATTTCGCCAGATCGTGGTCGGTCCCAATACTTCCAATGTACATACCTTTTGACTTCTTCAATACAATGTAGACTGCGGAATTCGCTCTATATTACTATGAAATTCTATTAAATACTTAAATGACGAATCATCACCGAACGAAATCTAATATGCAAAACGAAATAACGTATCATTCCTTTTTTGTAAGATCACAGGAAAGTGTTAGCGGCATGACGGAAAATCCTTGAACGGTGAAACGCTATGGACAGATTTCAATGAAGTCATTGAGAAGTAGACGACAGTTTAAACTCAGCGATTTTAATTACAAAGTTAACTTTCGTATCGATATAACATAATATCGATATAGCGGCGATAAAATTCCAGCATAAAAAATGAATTACAACGTACAAGTTCAGTTAGCAAAGCGCAGGCATTCAGGTATGTTATGTTGCAAACAAAATCAACAAGTAGCTGCGTCGAATCAATTGCATCGAGTAATCGCCATTTGCGAAAGTGTTTGTTTTATTTTATTTGTTTACACGCCAAACAAACACAAAGCCATTCGGTGCATGAACATGATATCAACAGTGTTCGCTTATTGTGTAAGCCAGGGTTTCCCAGACTATGTTACGCGAAAACCTGAAATGACTATATGCTGCTACACCTTCAGAAAATCCAAAAATAAATCCCCAGAAATACACTGCAAGTAAGTCAAAATCGTCCATTTTTTCAGAAGAAACAAACTTTCTTTCATTCCAAAATTTTGTACATTTCCATACGATTTGTCACTCACGACCCGGGTTTCGCCTTTCGACATCTCCTGGCATTCGACTACACGGATGAACTCGAACTGGCAGTTCACGACATGACGTCAGTTCGAGTTTATCAGTGTCGTTAGAGAAAAAACGTTTGGAAATTAATAAAATTTGAACGATTCAAATTTTATATTGAAATTTCATTAAGCACCCTCGTCGATATCTTAAATAATTTGAATTGTGTAAATGTTCTTAATTTAATGGATTATAACTTTACACAGTCCAGTTTTTTTTTGTATCGTATGGTAAGATATAATATTTCTTCTACGCTGGAACCGCTTAATAGTGCAAACTGTGTCTAACCTCATTTTCACATCAGTTTTGCGCCATTTTTGTGAACTTCGAAAATCCAGATTGGAGTGATTTTTCCAAACTTTACGTTGTATCTAAAAAAAACTATATGACATAATCTTCCAATAATCTATCTTATTGATACCTTGGGAATAATTTAAGCATTTATTTAGTTAAATTTGATTATGACGAAATTGAATTATGCTATGGGGTTACTTTGTTTACATTAGGGATGTCAAAATGATTAATAGTTAGGTATACATATTACTATTTCATTGAGTACAGTTTTAATGTTTTCTTATCTATAAATAAAATAGGTATTTTACTACAATCCGAAAGTAATTATTTACAGCTGTTCGTTTTCAATAATTAATATTTAGAATATTGAATTTTGTTTCAGGGTAAAATATATATTTTTTTGAGGAACGCTCTTATTTTATTTTTCATTAGACTTCACCATACTTCATTTCATTGAAGTCAGATATTATTGTGTGCGACCTGACCTATTTATTAGTTTTTTCAAGTTTAAATTATTAATCAATAAATCTTATACACCTGATTCTCTTTTTGCATGGGGGATACGTTCCAGAGACTAGCTTACAAAAAGAAACCGCATAAAAAAGATAAGGTGCACACACAACGGGAGATAGATTCCATAAATAATTCAAATTCATTATTTCAATACTAATATATTAAAAAATAAAAACCAGAAGGAATAAAATCCAAATATAGAAGAGCAACATAAATGTGTTCAAACAATAACAAGTCACGCATGAATCATAAACACCGGCTTCTTAAAATTCGCCAAATGGCAAACATTATGACTCCAATATTCCCAAAGGTCGAAGTGTTTTTAAATAATATATATATATACATATAATATACTATATTTAATAATACTTTTAATTTTTTGTTACCGTATAAAAGCAAAAAAACTAAATAGACTAAAAAATAATTCATCCGTTTTCTTAGACCGTGCAAAAAATACCACGTAAAAAAATAGCGCTAATGTATTACCTCTAGTGGCATCCTGAGAAGAAATGTATGGCGAGCATATACAATATTTTTTCACGATTTTTAAATTATAACTTTTTAGCTTTATCCAGCTAGATTCAGCATACTTTTTGTTGTTTTATTATTTTCATGTTTTAACAGATATATTATTATTATTCATTTTGCACCTACTTTTTCTTTAATCTTGCTAAAATTAGATTACATTTTAAATTATTGATTTAATTTTATTGTGATGTCCAACCCTGAAAAATGTATATTTATGAAAATCAACGTGAATGGGAGGTGGGGGGGTTTTAATATTGCCCACGAGCCAATAACTATTGATAGACAACTTTGAGGTAAAATGTTTTTCGGTGACCATAAAATATCAATATTAGGCCACATTTGTCAACCCAGGTATGAAAATCATCTGAGCGAAATCTTGATTAAATTGGGCAGGCAAAGTAACCGAAAAAAAGCAGCTTGTTTATCATGATTTTACATTTATAACCCGTAAATGATGCTATTCTTAATCCAAACAATTGAACTAAATATAATTCAATATACGTTTTATTACAAAAGAATAACAACTTTTTAAAATTAACTAAAAAATATTGAAAATTAAGTAAAGTAACCCCATTTGACGGTATGCCTTTTAAAATAAAAATCCTGGAAATAATGCAGTGTTATATATCATACGATATAATTAAACTGCACTCAACTCAAAAAGCCAAATTCAGAGTCACGACAATGTGCTTCAAGGAGTACATGTTTTGCTACATAAAATTATATTACATACCCAACAAAATGAACGATGGTCCGTTAAAATTTTAGGAAAGTGGTCAATCACAGGAAAAGTTTGGGAAACCCCGGTGTACATAATTGTGTACGCAACCATACGCACATTTGATGGCGGTGATGTTTTTCCACTTTCTTTATATTGACACAGCCGGTAAATCAATGTGCACTATCAATCCGGATCAGTGTGATTTGATTAGCATATTGGCACGCATGGTTTGTGTCGGTCATTATCTTATCAACAATATAGTGAATGATATCGATAACAAACGATATATCATACTTATTGCACTGATTACAAACAGTAATTAAATTGTAATATGATCGTGATGTTCACTTTCACTGTATTTTCATTACTTAGCCGAGGCTCTCCCAAACTTTTCCTGCGATGGAGCACTCATGAAATTTAAACGAAACACCTTCTATATTTTCTTAAATGCTACGACAGATAACCTTCTAAATAATAAAACAAAATGTTGATATTTCTGAGCCAGTAAAAGAATATTTCTAAATATCCTTTTACTGACTATACTCGGATAGTAAGTACCTAATTGTTAAAGCACTTATTACTAAAATGTATAAAACCCTGCTACAAATCAATATTATTTGATTTATGGTAAACATTTAAATATTGCTTTTCTCATTATCTTAACAAGGGTTATTTGGAGATTTCTGAGTAATGAACTGGACGATCGTACTTGACTATAAAACCACATATTCACGTTCTGCGGAATGCAGTTTGGGAAACCCTGACCATTCAGCCTTAAGCAATGAACAGATTCGATATCTTATATTTATCTGGTTATCAAAATTACATTTCAATCAATGAAAAATGAAAAGCGAAGTAAATCATACACTTACGAAATGTTCCACAAAAAAATGTTGTAAATGTTGTTAGTCATTTAGTAGTTCTTGCATATTTATAATAAAAAATCATCCTGACTGCATTTTACGATGCCTTATTAATCGATATTCTTGATACGCGTAACGGATGTAAAAACATAAATCACGAATCATAAAACAAGACTCGATTGAGAAGTGATCGATCCAACAAAGAGTCAACATAATCTTAATAATTAGGCAAGTTACAGCGAGCGATTAAATCAGCTGCCTCCAAACATGAGAGAAGACAACGAATGCGGTACATTAGCGGTGATCATCTCTTGTGAAGTCCCGCGGAGTACGCAAAGGGGCGCGCGAAGGAGCGGGGTGATCATTTCAGGTTGGTTCGTTAACCCGGTGCCGCCTTTGCAATATTGCCACGCCGTACCTGTTTCCCCCTAAACCGACACACATAACAAACAACGCATCTCCGGTCACCCATTGTTTTAGCGTTAGTTGAATTGTTGAAGATTATAATATATCTAATTTTGTTTACGGTTTGTTAATCTTTCCAGTGATCTCGTTGTGTGATAAACCGATAGCAACGGTATGTGTAGTAAAATTACTCTTGTGAATGAATTCAAAATTACATTAAATTTACAAAGACTGCAATTTAACAATGTAAAATCATCCTGTCCTCAGTCCGGTATTAATGATTCACTGTAATTATTGTGAAAAATACGGATGACAAGTCCAATATTAGTATTGAATATTCTGTCATTGGGATCAGTAAGGCAGGCGGAACATTCCGAATCATCAAAATTACCCATATGGTATTTGGGATTATTTCTTTTACCCAGCTTTGGCCACTCGGCATCTCCTTGTTTTAATGTTTAAATCAGGGAATTCTTCGCATGAGTTGAATTTTGGAGTTCCAGAGTTAGGGATCTGCTGCCGCTTATCAAAGATTTTCAATATTTATTGTTGCATATTTGGAAAGCACCTTTCGAGATGGAGTAATCTTGATAAGTGGGGAATTATATTCTGAACGTTAGTGAAAAGGGGAATAGAGCAAAAAAGGCTAGGAAACCCTGGTTTAAAGAATACATTACCGCTGACATTTGTGACATGGAGCCTCAGTTACTGACAATTATTTTAATAATATGAGCATGAATACATTGAAATGAAAACTGACCAATACATAAACAAAATACATTTGCTTAACATATCCGCTACCAATGAAGAGCATATGGACTCCTAATGAAGCTTGTTACGCAGTTTCTCGAAGAGAGTTGCAGTAGTGTGTATAGGGCTAGAACAGAACTAGTTGTTGGGTAATCGCTCTCGCTAAGCCCGATTTTTAGGATCGGATGGGCGGAAAGGAATTTAGATATCAGACATCCACGCCTTTAGGCTGACTTCATTAAATCAATCCAACCAAATTGAATTATCCCAGCAAATAACTACACACGAAACAAACAATTATTGTCAGCGTACTGGATTTTGCAAATAAATCGTGACGTCCATCATTTACCTGTGATGAATGACGATAATGTGGCAAAAAGTTTCAATCGCCGAATAACGAGTCTCTTTTCAAATTGATTCGTGCCAAAACGTCGATTCGCGAGAGTCGCACTGTACCAAAATAATAATGAATGATGAATGTAGCATCAATCAACGCCCCACATGTATGTATAATATTTTTATGAGGGATCATCGGTATGTGAGCCTGCGTGAGGAGCGAATTAAATTATCAAGGGACGAGTTTGACAAGCAGATAGCTAGCCGTGATGCAAAGCGCTCGATGGTTTGTGAAGAACGGCGGCGATACGGAAGTGAAGCGATTATTGTGAGGATTTTAAAGTGGCGAGCGATTCTTTGCCCTTAGATATTTTTACATTTCGACTTATTTGAATAGATATAAAAATACCCTCTTATATTGCAAATTATAGATACAAAGAATTTTCACGATATTGATAATGTTTGTAGAAATTCAAGATATCGGGTGAGGGCCTTGATGGAATTTCAATATCAATTGTTATTCCGATAACGACACGAGGTTCGCAAATCGGTATCGTTAGGCATTTGAGTACACGGATGAACTGAAACTGACAGCAAGTAAATAGTTTATATCGTTTCTATATCTCCTTAACTACCCCTTATTGTAATTACGCAAGATTATATTCAATCCCAATTATCTACCAATGATCATGATTAATTATCTAGAAGCTTTTACTTTCAATTCAGCCTTAGATTTTTATTGCGTGCATCTGCGGACATGCGATTCTCTATTGACGTGAAACTCCAAGGAGTCGAACCGAAAACAAAACTACGCTCTATATTATTTTATCAGATTTGTTTCCAAATATTCACCTTTTTAAAAAAAAAATTTTGTTCATTTGAAACAAATAATAAAAATAGTGTGGCTGCCAGACAGCACTGATAGATATGTGCAATGTCAATAAAACTTATGCGAATGGCAATAAATTATAGATAACACAATATATCGCCGTATATGTGCGATAGAGATCTGCACGGGCCCGGGCTTGGCCCGTGGGCCGGGTTGGGGCGGGTAGAGACAATTGTTATTCGGGCTCGGACCGGGCCCGGGTAAAGGATTTGTTCTTCAGAAAAATATTTCGTACTATGTCCGGATCATGAGTACTCTTGATAACTAAATACTGCTGATAAAAAAGGCAATAAATAAAATAAATTGTCGTATATGTGCGATAGAGATCTGCACGGGCCCGGGCTTGGCCCGTGGGCCGGGTTGGGGCGGGTAGAGACAATTGTTATTCGGGCTCGGACCGGGCCCGGGTAAAGGATTTGTTCTTCAGAAAAATATTTCGTACTATGTCCGGATCATGAGTACTCTTGATAACTAAATACTGCTGATAAAAAAGGCAATAAATAAAATAAATTGTTACGTGTTGAATATCATTGGACACAATAGTCTTTTATTTGAGAAATATGGAGACATCATTTTGTATTTTGGTAACCTCATTAACCTCATAAAATTGTTGTTTATCCGTGAAACAATGCTTTATTTATTCAAGTATCACCGATAGCAAATTTAAATAGTTCGTTAATGAATAAAGTGTGATATTATTCAGTATCTGCTTTCTGTTCGTTTTAGATAGTTGACTGTTTCATGTGCCGAAAAATTCAACACATTCGTTAAAAAATGAGTTTCAACGATATAAAGAAAATGTTAAAAAGTGGTGACTGTGGTGATGTGTGGAAACCATTTCGTGAAATAATAGATTTTTCTACATGTGTAAAAGTTGTGTAGGTACGTTAAGTGTGTTAAATTTCAATCAATTTTATGCTTACTGTATTTTTTTTTTTAATCGGGTTTTTTTCGGGCCGAGATATACAAATTTAGGCTTCGGGTCGGGCCTGAAGTGAACGGGCTCTGGCCGGGTAATGTCATCAGATTTCGGCCCGTGCAGACCTCTAATGTGCCATAATGTAAAAATAGGGTTATGCCGATGAGGATCATTGGTACTAGATAATGTCAAGTGACAATGATTAAAACTTTATGAAAACAATAGTACATATAAAAAAATTCAACAAAAAACGCGACGGGTTGGCGGCGACTGCATGTGAGCCGAGTGATAAGCGGTGTTAACATGTGGCGGGCGAGCCGACATCGCGTATTATTCCGTCTCGACAAGATGTAATCTCCACGAGCGCGGATCATCATCTTCGCGCTGTACATTCTGACATGACATGCAAATCTCTCGCCGTCCTCCTCCTAGTAAAGTAGACGGACGCAGATACGATCTGAGTTATCCGTTATCGTCTTCCCGCGAATGAAGTGATTATTTAGTTCTGTCCTTGACACATGTCTGATGTCTTTACTTGTTGTTTATTTCCACCCATTGAAACATTGCCGCGTTGAAACTATAATGCTATAATAGCCGTGAGAATAACAGTTCTAATCCTTCCAAGATGAATGTTTGAAGAATACGTGTGTCGTCTGAGGAACTAACGGCGGTTTATGTATTTGCCTCATATTTCGTTCGTCGAAAAAATGGGTCTTTAATTGATTGAATAATTATGCACACAAATTATTGTGGGAAGAAAGAAGTAAACAGTATGGCGGAGAGATAAAGAATCCTCGAGGCGCCGAGTGCTGGCCATATACTCCGCCGTATAGGGAGCGGGAAGTTGTCAAACTTCATATATTTCAAATATCTTGCATTTCGGTATGCATTTGTCAGGATAGTCGGAGAATTGATAGTAAGAATAATGTCTTTCATAATCAAGAGTATGTATCTCTTGTTAATGTCCGAATTAAATTAATTAACCAAGCATAATATGCTTTATCACTTTTATAAGTTCATTATCATCAAAAGTAGAAATAACGATCCATGTCTTTTACATAATTCAAATTTGAATAATTGAGATTTTGTACACTTCCATGTAGTTTGTCACTAACATCCCGGGTTTTGCCTTTCGGCATCTTCAGGCAATCATGCGCTCGAACGCCTGAAGATGCCGAAAGGCGAAACCGGGTCGTGACTGACAAAATACATCGAAGTGTACAAAATCTCAATAATTCAAATTCGATATTGAAATTCCACCAAGCACCCTCAGTCGATGTCATAAATTTTCCATAATTGTTGTTTTAAGTAGCTAAGTTGAAAATGCTCACCGACTTAAAAATAAGACAAAATTTGTTTTGTACTACTTCCAAATTATTATAATGATCGCGACCGGTTTTGCTCATCGCGAGCATTACCAATTTAACAAGGCTCTTTATATTAAATAGACTGTTAATAATAAAAAGGTTTATCAAACAATTGATTCAAGAACTATGACACGAATTTACAGATCATCTTTTTATCATAAATTTCACATAAACGAAATTAAATGTCTACGTTTAAAATGTTAAAGACCTGTTCCTCAATATAAAAATGTGGAAGTAGTACAAAACGCATGTTTCATTTTTAGAATATAGTGCCTTACCACAAGAATTAATAGTTAAAACTGATCAATAGTATTATATGTAAACTTTGCAATAAAAAACGCATAATATATAAAGAAATAAATACTTTCATTTATATATAAAATTAAAAGGATTTTTGAAAATCCTTCGTCGTTAAAAAAGCAGAGCAACGTTATTTTCCATCAACAGAAATATTGCTATGAATATAGTATTTTTTAACAAACAGTAGAGAAGAAAACGAAAATATATTATATTGAGCGCTGAAATCAAATCTTTGAGGGGCAATCTAGTAATATTATCGCGGAAGCTGCGGAGGCGGGGGGCAGCAGCGCGACTCCGACGAGGGCGCAGCGTCTCGTATCGATCAGAGGGAGAGGAGGCGAGCGCGGCTCGCTCGCTTCCCCTTCCGGCGCGCTGCCCGCAACCCCTCGGTATGTGGGGCAAGGTCGAGCCGCGCCGCGACGCCCTCTAATTGACGACGCCGACCGTCAGTCCAGTGCGCCGCGACGCCGACGCTGCTGTGGCCGGCAATAGTGGTGCGACAATGCGTTTACTGCGACAGTGTTGGTGCGGCTGTTAACAACGCATCTTATTATGTCACAATGTCAATTTCATTAGCAATCAATAGAATACTCAATGGAACAGAATAAAGCATTTAAAATGAATTATTAACATTGCGAATTTCCTAATATTATGAGTTTTATTTCAAAAAAAGAAACCACTACAAATAAAATACAAAATGAAATACCTATAGAGAAAGTAATGCAATATAAATAAAGGTGCTTGGTTTTGATTTTCTGTACATTTAATGACATTTTCAACGAAACTTAATATTACTCTAATCACGCAAGAAAATGTGGTTTTCTTGGCGAGAACGCTAAAGTAGTAAAACAAAACGTAAGTCTGACTTCTTCTATTTTAGTATTTCGACGTGACAATTAAATATATATTAAATTGGCTGAGGTCGTTTAGCAGGCCTAAAGCGTCCGAGGCTTTTGCAGTGATTGTGGTGTAATCTTTTTCTAACCGGGTGATTAGCCCTGCGCTTCCGAGGCATAAGTCACAGGAGCTCTACAGATTGGCTCAACTCGGTTTTTCTGTCAGGGATTTCCTTCCCTTAACCAGAAGACCGGTTTTAAAGGGCCGGAAGGTTTGCCTTTTTCCCACTGCTATTAGCTACAGCCAAAGCTGCATTGCCCGATGGTCGCCGCGGGGAGGCCAGCAGATGGACTTGCTGGGTTAATCATTTCCGATCATTTACTATGTGCACATCCACCGACATTGATATGCTCACATAGGATCCACCAACCATTGACCACCAACCGGAATCCCAACCAAGATTATTGCCATCATCAAATGCATGCACGAGGGCGGTGAATGCTGTGTTAGAATCGGTGACGTAACGACTGAATGGTTTGTGATTTCAACCGGGGTCAGACAGGGCTGTGTTCTGGCCTCGTTCCTCTTTATAATAATTTTCGACTTTATTCAAAGAAAATCAATTCCACCTGACCGAGGTGTGACCGTTGCCCCCAATCTGACGACGCTGTCATATTTGACAAATCTGTCGAGGGTAGTCAGGAAACAAACGACAGGCCGCAGAACAACTCGTATCGCATTGGCCTCAAAGCCAATGCGAGTAAAACCAATGTACTTTGCAACAGTTTCTGTCTGGACCCAAGCGCGAGGCAAGACATCGAAAGAGTCGACGGCTTCAGGTACTTGGAGGCACACACCACGGGAGATGGCAATCCGCGTAAAGATAGCTGGGGCAACCTTTAATTCAATGCGGAAAGTAGGGGTACGGTGGTTTGATTTTGTCTGGATCTCGGAGGAAAGAGAGCAGATGGACCAGCGTCTTATTACGTCCAAAATAAGAAGCGACGATGGACCTGGCTTGGATACGTGCTGCGGATGCCCCAGGGGCGCCCGAATCTTGCCTGTCTCTTTTACCAACCAGATGGATTCCGTCACCCTGGAAGGCCGCTGATGACCATCCATAGGATGTATTCGGCGAAGCTAAGGGACGCTGTGATGACCTGGGAGGAAACGAGGAGACTGGCGGGGGACAGAAAAACTTGGAGGAACCGCGTGATGACCACATGCTCCGAATAGGGAGCGGATATGGTTAAAAAAAATTGGCTGAAATAAAAATTACCCCTATAAATTTAAAGTACTGTTTTGTTGCAGTTTAAATGTACAATGTTAATGAAAACTAAATTAAAGATGAATACATTGTTCATTTTTACTTTAAATTAAAATTGCAACAAGATTCTGAAGATAATGTCAACTTACTATGGTAGATATAGCTATATCGTCCTGGACAACGACGCTATCGCGTTTGTTTGATTTAAAAATCTACAAGACTGCATTTTAAACGGTACGTCAATATAGACAGGACTTGTTAATTACAATAGCAATCGAACAATATCCACTGATCTTACATGGGGAGCAAGCATCGTATTCGCAAGAAAAGCAAAAGGCGAAGAGTACCATCGGCCGAAGAACAGTAATCCTATGGAAAGCATTGAAATTTCGGCAAATTTTACTACATAGCAGAAAACACCGAGGCTGGAGCAGCCCATGCACAATCCGGAATTTGAAAATCGACAGTACTATCTTCTTTCAAATATTTGTCTTTGAAATATGACGTACACAAGTTTAGTCAAGAGACTTGGCAGGATTCTTAATAAAAAAAATGATTCTTTTTCAGTAGTAAGCAGACAATATAATATATTATGCGGTATTTGTTCAGTTTTCTGAACGTTCCAGCTTTTTCTGGTCGACGGTTTGAGCATTAGTAAACGAGTGATTCTTAAGAAGCAGCATTAGCCGGAAGATTTCTCAACTTATAAAAAACATTATATTTTTTAAATTAAATGTAAACCAATTTGTTTTTTTTACTATGATCCTTACATTAAATTCTTCGTTTTCAATTTAGCATGTGCTGTCAAGTGTGAATATTAATTTAATGTTTAATATACCGTGAATTTTCCCATTTGTTATTTCTATAGCGTTCCAAAATTCCAATAACCAAAATTCGTTAATCGTTTATGAATTCGATAGTAGTATTAGTAATTCTTTTTTTTAGTATTTTGCCACAATAACTTTGAACGAAATTGACTTAATAACACGGATGTCTTCAAACTACATAAAAAAAATACATACAATATGGTCGAGTTCGTTTTTTCAGACGATAGAGCGCCCTTAAATCTATCGTACTGCATTCATTACTCAAAGCAGTCGATTTTCGACGTCGTTGGCTCTCGGGTTCGAGTCTCTGTACGAACCCTTTCATGAATCGATTTGTGTGCTCGAAGGCGTATGTATGTGAAGTATAAATTCCCTTCCACTCAACCGACCCTTAACAACAAAACGGTAGTGAGATCGATAAGCTAATTAATAACCGAATTCTTCTATCACAACGATGAGCTCCATTGAGATTTCATATTCTATTGACGTTGCGTTTCAAACTACATAGAAAGAAACACCTTCATTTTATCGATTCGGTACGACACCCTTTCCCGTAAATAACGCCCGTACAACGCACACGAAAAAACTGGGTTATGATACAAGAAACACAGTACAAGCCCGCGTGAATTTTTAAAGGGCAATGCGGAAGGAATGTTTTTCGGAATTTCGTAACGCATCCGCCGCAGAGCACTGCAGCTCGAGCGGCAAGCGTGCGCGAGGGTGGGCGGGCGAATATACTATTGCACGTAGGGGGAGAGGCCCCAAGAAACGGGTCCGAGTAACTCCAATGCGGCACGTGGCGCCCAGACCACTTTCCGAAACACTTGCAACGTCGCCGGAAGAAAGATATTACGAAAGCAAACAAGAGAAGCGCGGACTTGATTTAATTTAGAGTGAAATCCTTGTAACAAGTTTTGATGGTTATCAAACACTGAACACATTGTTTGTGGTTGGTAAAATATTACAATTTAAGCCGTATGTTGGTATCAATTGGCGTAGAATGTATGCTAATATTTATAGCCTGAAGGTCAGTCGTAAGCACCTGATACGAAATAGTGTTAGTTTGTAGCATATTACGGTAAGATATCAGTTTATGATATTATGTTTGCACGATTAAAATAACAGCTTATAATACTTGCAAGTAAGTATACTTGTAGGATTCTTCCTATAATATAAGATTCAATATTCAAAAGACGATAATGAAGCCGTACATGGAAGATGATTCCCGTACTGCAAAATACTATATTTCAAATGAAAAGACGCAAAGATTAATTGAGCGAATTGAAGGTCGTGCTTACCTTTCACCTCCATTTTTTTAACGAAACTAAATATACCTATACATTAGGTGCGTAAAAATTAATTGAAACTAGAAATATGAATATTCTATGTACAATAAAACAATAATACACAATATAAAATTTGCATTTTTGTAATTTGCATTTTTGTAGTTTGCATCCGCTAGATCAGGGCTCCCCAAAATATGTCACGCGAACGTGAATATGTGTTTTGCGAACATGTGGTATGGTTTTAAAGCCAAGTAGGTAAGTACCAGGCGCGTGCGGTGGCTTTATCTCTTTCTCCCTCAATCACATGAAAAGTGAAGGTGCAAGCGAGATGCAAGGGCGTGCGGCGCATGCTCTTGTATTCTTCTTGCTCATACCCAAATTAGGTTGTGCGATAGAGATAGTGATAGTCCACCGCACGCCGATGGTAAGTACATACTTCTACTGATGCAACTACGATTGAAAAAGAATATCGAATGAGTACCCCAGTGTGTCAAAATAAGCTATTATTGATGTACTTCCGTTTACTTCGGCGTACTAATTGCGAAGCAGTATTTTATTATTATGCTCAAAGTCCAGTAACAGGATTAACGCCACAACATATCGTCGTTGTTCTGGAAGAAGACACTGGAAAATACTAGTATTGAGTAATTGGACTTTGAAATTTGCCAAATGCTTGAAATGCCACTTTTTGAAATGCGTTTTTCATTTTGTTTGTACTAAACTGTTTTTAAGTAAAAGTGTAATTTATAAAAATAAATTTATTCTGTCCTACGGTAGAGTTTGAAATAAGGAACATTTTGGTACAACCAACTCAATATCATTTTTTCGATTTAGTGTTTTCTTCCTTAACAATGATGATATGTAGGAAATTCAAGATTCTAATATTGTGCGTGATATGGAGAAGATTTGCAGTTCAAGTAGGGGCATGTCGTTTACCTGTGGACATTTTTTTGTTTCCTGCATTCACGATTTTTTTCTCTGCAACGAGATATGATAGAAGAAAAATGTTTTTGTATTTATGCCTATCAACCACTTTTTCGTTAAATTCACATTTTTAATTATTTAAAACATCGTCCTACTCTTCAGCAACATCAACTTCCTTGAAAAAGACTTTTTGTCCATAGGCATGAGCTATGCATGTACCTCTGGACACTAGTGATTGTACCTGTGGACATGCTAATTAAAATCATTATAGAGTAGGCAATAAAAAGAAAAATTAATATAAAATCACGCTGTATTATAAACTATCATACATCGGTGGTTTAATTTTAAAAGTAATTAAAATATCCGTAAACATATCATAGGAAAATATCTGAAACTATGTTTATAGTTGTGTCTCAAGCAAAAAATAAAGCTATTAATTCGCGTCTATAAATGATTTTGTTATAGTTTAAATCTGTTATTTGCATTTTTGCTCGTTAATATTGGTACCGTCAAATGGAGCTACTTTATCTAATTTATAATTTTTTTTTCGTTCATTTTAAAAATTTGTCAATTTCTTAAAAGAAAACGTATATTGAATTATATTTAATTCAATTGTCTGGATTAAGAATAGGCATTATTTACGGTTTATGAATGGAAAATCTTGATAAATATGCTGCTTTTTTTTCAAAATAGAAATTAGGCAAAGTAACCCCATGGATAGACTTACTCTGACTAGCCCAAATTAATCAAGATTTCGTTCATATAATTTTCATGCCTGGGTAGGTAAAATGTCGCTAAATATTGATGTTTGATGGTCACCTAAAACATTTTACCTCAGAGTGGTCTGTCAATAGTTATTGTAGGGAATGTTATCCCCCGTTTCACGTCGATTTTCATAAATTTACATTTATTAGGGTTGTACATTACAATAAAATTAAATCAATAATTTAAAGTATAAGATACCGAAAGGCGAAACCCGGGTCGTTAGTGACAAAATTTCAACAATTCAAATTTGATATTTAAATTCCATCAAGCGCCCTCAGTCGATGTATTATATTTTATTTTTAGTCTCTATTTGCCTCTTAAAAAGAAATAACAGCTGTAAACTACTTTACTTCTCCAGTCATGTGTACCTTTGACCGCGTCCACAGGTACAAGAAAAAATTTGTTCACAGGTAAAAGCAGCATACTAAAATTACGATCCACCTGATTATGGGGTAATAAATAGCAGATAGTAACATTACGAGCAAAGAGAACAGCTCATGGCTGCAGATATGGTAAATAATTAATATTTTTATAATTCAATCAGGCTTTATAAAAACTTGTCAAAAACAGTGAAAAAAGTATCTTTTTGGTGAAAAATATTATAAAAGGAATCTAACACAAAACACACGCTTTATCTTTTATTTGATAGGTAAGTGAAGCTGCATAACGAAAATAGCATGCATACGTATTTTTGGGTGATTTTTATGTTGCGTATTTCAGATCCGCGGTACATTGGTGAACGTCGCCGACTTCGGTTACGGATTTTAATCGTTCGAATCCCAGTAAGGACAGTTTTAAAACATGATTTTTTAATCGATTTATGAATTTCTGTTCGTAGGCATGGATTTATATGCTGTCTGAAATTACCTCCCACCCATCCGATCCTCAAAACGAAACGTAACGAGAGCGATTAGCTAGCCTGGCTAGTCCTGCCCTATACAAAATTTTTCTACTCCTACGCTCTTCGAAATAAAATAGAGGTTGAGCAACTGAGTAGTAAGCAGTTCTCGTTGAAAAACTTTTGTTTAGATAACTTCCACTAGGAGGCCATATGATCAACACTGGGAGCGGACATGGTTGAAAGAAAAATGAATTATCTAACTACCCTAAAAATTATAAGGTTTTCCGTTAAAATGTCAGGATTTGCGAATTGTAACATCGCAGGAAAAGTTTGGGAAATCCTGCTCTAGATGCGTGTAAAAATCGGCGACTTTCAAAATAGACACTGTGCACGCACGTATTGTAAAGTTTGCGTCGGTCAATAGCCCTGCGATCTAAATAAAGAGAGTAGAAAAAGCGATCGATTAATGACAGTACATATAACTTAAAAGTACATTCTGTATTCTACGTTGCTGGGATGATATCTCCTATAATACTTTCCAAGTCGACGCGTGTTTTGGTCACACTGCGCCGTATCGCGGACATTTTTGCCGCTCGCCTGCTTCCTTTCTCTTTTGAAACAGAGCGAGCGCTCACAATAATAATTAAGACGCATACGAAGAAAGCCGGCTGACTGAGTAACCAAACTGTGCATTCACTAAACTTCCGGCATATTGGTTAGTTTCGATGGAAAATCAGAATTAGAGTAAGGACGATTTTTAAAACCATCGGCAACAAAATAATTTGGGCCGCAGTTGGAGGTTATGCACTCGAAAGCCGGTACTTATTTGAAATGCTGAAGAAATAAAGTAAAATAAAACGTCATTGCATATTTTTCTGCGTGTACGTAAACGTTTGAGCGTAATGCGAGATATGTACGTGACATAAACGAACAGCATTAGAAAAATGACACCGTCGTGACGGAAAAAATTACTGACTAAATTCCACTGGCTCGACAATCACATATGAATATGGTGACAAGAAATATGAGAGATTCAATTGTTGTACAGATAGTCCGCGGCCAGCCACCCCTTACCTGTTAAATAATACTAAAACCAATCAATGGATACGATTCAACAGGTGGCCGTTAATTCGATTTAACCGTGGAAGGTATTGTACGGCGATTCATTGAAAGGCGAGCTGAATGCTCGCGGAATTTAAAAACTATTGATATACAGGCATTCTTAGTGCGAACGGTATACATTTTATTTCAGACCTATAAATGCTGTTTTGACGACTGAAAGAAATAGTGATCTCGACTCGATTTGAATCGACACATAAAATTGTCACACAAATATTTTTGTAACTTACTGCTAGTGAATTCATTTAAAATCCATAATACAGACCTCAAATATCTTACTTATGGGGAAATCACTCTCAAAGGAAGTGTCAACTAATGAATTTGATTTGCTTTTATTGGATTATTCTTTGCATAAAAAACGTTATTTGAATTAATTTAAGTATAATTTAAGACATCGACTGAGGGTGCTTGATGGAATTTCAATATTAAATTTGGATTATTGAGATTTTGTACACTTCCATGTATTTTGTCACTAACGACCCGGGTTTCGCCTTTCGGCATCTTCAGGCATTCGAGCACACGAATGGACTCGAACTGAGAGACAGTAAACGGTGTCTAACGCTTATATAGAAGATACAAATGCGACAAATATCATTTACGAGGCAATACATTATACGTCTGAGAGCCACACCGATACCTGAGTTAAAATTTGTGGAAGTGTACAAAATCTCAATAATCCAAATTTGTTATTTGTATTGTTGAGATTTTGTACATTTCCACGTATTTCGTCACAAAAGAAGTTATTGTTGTTACCCTCTATATTCTTTCTGTTTCACATCGACTTTGTCTTGACCAATTGATGTAACCCTCAAAATTGATATTATTCAGGAGAAACCAAAAACTGTTTTTATCGAAAACATTATATGGTGAGTTGCGTTATGAATCTTTGAAATGCGCTCCTGTAAATTCTCATGTTTGCAGATACGGGATTATACTTAGTGAGTGTCGATATAACAGTGGCTTACATAAAGTGGCCGGGTCAGAATGTTTAATGATGATTTCCTTGCAAAAAGTGGTCAATTTATTTTTCTAATTTACATCATTTGGCCGAGACCTGCTCTGTCGTTTTTAAAATGAGATCCAATCATTAACTCATTTTAGAATTTTACATCACTTGACCAAAACACCGTCGGAATTATATAACATTTTAATTCATACCATTTTATACAATTCCTTTTTCAGTTGAAAAAAATGAATTCGCTTAGTTGAATAATATCACTTATTATAGTTATATATACTGTCAGTTAAGACAAAACTTATGGAATTGTACAAAATTTGAACGATTCAAATTTGATATTAAAATTCCATCCCCCAGTCGATATCTTCGATTTCCCATTGTATTAGCTTAAAAATGAGAAGCGTTCCTACAAATTTTTAATAGTTCATCCGTTGTCTTTTTTCATTACATTCTACATATCGTCGTTTACATTGTAAAAGTGTATATCTGCAAAATAGTTTAAAAAATAACTTCATCGAATTAAAACAGTAATAAAAAAAACAAGAAATTATTATAATATATGTATAGATAACTATACTAATTATGTGTTTTTTTTCTGTTTTAATTCGTTCGAGTAAGTTTTTAGGCCGTTTTTATTCTTCACTGAAAAATTTCGATTATGTAGATATACAATTTTGCAATTAAAACGACGATAAAGATATACATATTTAAATTAGTCAAGCAAATTAACCTTACTTTCTTTACTTATGAAAACGGTTTACGTTTAATAATATATATAATTAAAATTCAAGTTGACAACGTTGTTATTACACTGGTTGTGTTCATAAATGTAATACAGATTTCGCATATTTAAATAGCATTTTCCGACTAACTGACAACTATATCACAAGGTTATTTATTTATAAGGTAAACAATGATTCGAATTGTTGATTGAAAAATGAAGGGTGAAATTATTTCCTTCTCCTGGACGTGGATAGGGGGGATAAGACATAGATACACAGCCAGTCGAATAACAAAGTTATAAACTTTAATTTCATATTGAAAATGAATTTCCACAAAGTTACTGCCGAATACATCGAAAATACTATATTTTTTAATAATCATATTCCAAGCGGAGATAAACTAAAATAAAATGCTTGCAGCGAAGCAACAAGATCGAGGCGAATCTTCTGCAAGCCGTCGGCGTTTTGCTATCCGAGCAGCCAGTGCAGAGCGGGGTAAGTGGGTCAGGGGCCAGCCGCGAAAATGTTCCGAGCGAGCGATAGGTTTGTTGCCTCACACCCGCCCGCCGCCGCTTAGCGACTTTCAATTCCTAACGTAACAGCCACAACACAACAACAATACAAACAACGTAACACCAAAACAACCGACGGTGCCGTGAAACAATTTCCGTTCTTACTCATTTCCACAACGTTCATTCAGAGCACACTAAAATAGTGAAAGAAACCTATCTACAACAATGTACCGAGTTTTGACTGATAAATATATCGCGTCGCTATCTACTTATTTTTTACAATTTACTAACGCAATTGAACTGGTGCATAACAAACTAGAATACACAATATCGAGGATATACCGACAGAAGGCATCAAGTCATATTAGAGATAATCACATTTAAAGATTTTTTTTTCAAAGTACTCTCTCGAGTACAACTGTTGATTTTTTTTTTAAATTTCGTGCATAGTAAGAATACTCGTTTTTGCATCTAAATCATAAGATTTGGTATCGATGAGTTAGTTATATCATACTTTTTGCCAGAATAAAAATAGCAATATAACTTAATACTGTTTTTTCTTCAAAGCCATTATATCCAATGACTTCATGGCATAAACAATCATAAAAGTGAAGTGATCTTAGTAAATACAGACTGCAAAAGTATTTAATTATGTAAGAATATAAATTAAATAATGTGTAAATTGATGTGAGAAGATTATACAACTATTACTTCCAGTAAACAAGTTTCACCATTTTATCACTTGGCTTACTTCACTTCTTGATGGCTCAAATTTAGGTACTCTAATGTGAAATCACTGTGATTTTTTTAATTTTGTGTTACCGAATAGAAGAAAAATACTTACATCCCTACGAGGAGTTGGTGAATAATAAAACGTTGAATAACATTACTTTCATTCACCTTCTACGAGTTAAATGTTGGTCAAATCCATTGATACCAATAGGAAAGTACACGCAACTTTCATATAAACACGAGTTCATTCAACACTGACCACAATAATCAATACCTACTATTGCTAACAATTGTATAGCTAACACACTAAATCATTCTAAATTGATGTAAGAACTGAAAAATGGTTTACAACAGGTATATGAATATCGTGGAAATTTTATTTCGTAAATTAACAACTCTTGTGCTATCGCCACAGGAATACAAATATTATTATGCATATAGTGTAGTGTATTATTTAACTGCGCGATGTTTGGATCCGATTATAAAAAAAAAAAAAACTTACCGGAGGCGATGAGCTCGGGCGCGACCAAGTCGCCAAGGTCTGGCTCCTCGCCGTACCAGAATATCCAGAGCTCCTTGGCGGCCTGGAGGCTGAGGGGCGGCGGGGCGGGCGGCGTCTGCGATGAGGGGTGGCCCTCGATGTGCTGGTCCAGCTGGTGGTGGAGGGAGTTGTGGTTGGTCTGGTGAGCCACCCTCCGCCACACGCACAGCACGTCGACGGCGAGGCAACGCGAGTAACTGCTCAGGACGGGATCGTCCATGGGCGAGGTGCAGTTGCCGCCGCCGCCGCCCCATATCAGCTTACGCCATTTTATCCCGCATAACTCGGTCTGTGAAGGAGAGGATAATATTATTAGGTTTGATAATTCAATCCAATGTTAAGGACGTGTACAATTCAAAATTAATATTTTATTCAAACACCAGTACCGGTTCCGCTTAGCGGGTAATCATTTTTCAGCTCATGGAAATTATCAAATACAAAATCTTCAATTCACCAAGGATTTGAGTGAAGAAGAAACTAACGAACATTTCAATGCGCGGTACGTGCTATATTATCAGCTATAAATACGTAGTGGATTGGTGCCAAAGCTTTATGATGGCATTATTCAAAGAATATAGAATCTCTTACTAAGCTTGATTCTTTTACTACTTTCATAAGGATATACAGGACATCAAACGGCTACAATCTTTGGTTTAATATTTAACAATAAAACTAAGGTTGAAATCAAAGTATATCTCTTTTAAGGTGTTAACTGTCAATTCTTGGTGGAAAGACATATTTAAAAAAAAAATACAATTCATTTGTACTACTGCTACATACTTATAATGATCAGGCCCGGTTTCGCTCGTGATAATGCTCGTGATGAGCGAAACCGGTCCTGATCATTATAAATTTGTGGCAGTAATACAAATGAATTGTTTTATTTTTTTTCAAATATAGTCTTTCCACTAAGAATTGACAGTTAACACCTTAAAAGAGATATACTTTGATTTAAATCTTAGTTTTTTTAAATACTTTTTTGTTTTATTGTTAAATATTAAACCAAAGATTGATGACCGATGTGTATTACAGGTGTAAAAGGTAATTAATTCGTTAATTAAAAATAATCGCAAAAGCGACCTGCTTTATAATGCGATTAATAAACGAAAAAAACTGTCAGTCTGAACGATCCCTAATGACCGAAGAAATGCGAGAAATTTTTGAAATTGCAATCAAGTGGAGGGCAATAAAGTCGCTCACTTCACAATACTGCTGATTTATTCAGACGTCAAATAGAGCAACGAACGAGCTACGTGATGGCAGTGAGTACTCAACTATGGGATGCGAGCACAGATTTACTTATAATAATATAGTAACTGTTTCACTGTTGGCGTTCGAAGGTGTAGTAGTGTTACGAAAAGTGAACGACAAATTGCGCGGGCTCAGTTAAAAATGCTAGCGATGAGCATTACTAATCCTGGTTAATGAGTACAAAAAAATGTGTTTTGTCTTTAAAAAGACAATGCCTTTCCACCAATAATTGACAGTTATTACAAGCCGGAAAACTTTTCATTGCCGTTTTTTTTATCAAACTTGTTGGGGTAATTTTCCGGAAGTTGGTCATCGCTGACACGTACGCGTCACCAGCCGTGGCGATATATTTTCCATGTTAAACAATCCAGGCATTATGAATAAATACAAAACGCGAGAAAAATAATGTATTTTGAAATCAGTCGATGTGAATATCGAAGCTAGACGAATAAACTGGAAGCGAGCGTTAGGTCGCGGGGGCAGATCGGCCGACGACCCGCAGCCTAGTCACCTCTGCCCTTGAATCGCACAGCACCAGTTTCCTCTCGCCGACTTGAGTTAGGTGTTACAATAAGACGCGAGTGGTGAGTGTTAAGGGTCAAATTGGAAAAGATAAATGTGCTTATGGATAAGGTGGTATTTCTACAGCGCCTGAAGCGAGCGAGATGAAAATTACATGGTAAATTTCGTCTGTGAATCATTAGAGGCACAAGACTAACTACCAAATTTGCTACCTGAACAAAGCCTACATTTTCTTCATGGTCCAAACGAAGACGGAAAATTAATTGTTTCATAGATAATACATGCTGTAATATTATTTATAGGCGACAAACAAACATCGGCCGCTTACGTGGGAAGCTATTTTAATTGGAAAATGCATTCTACACCCGGGTTCCTTCTTATCCCAATCGCTTTCCATAAGAACCCATTCAGTCACAGGCATTACACATTATGACTTCTCAACTCTTTAAACTTAATAATATTGCCAGTACTTAGTCATTATGACAATTTCAAATTCAAAGAGATACTGAATGCCCTATTTGAGATGTTTTTGTAATCCATACCACGAATCTACTAAATGAATCCAAGTTGCTTTGTCAATAATTCCTATTTCACGCTGAATGTGTCACCGAGGTAATTCGGGGAGATTTCTAGGCACGCTGACACAACAAGGTGAGGTTGCGGGTGAGTAGTTCACGGAATAACATCGCGAAAAATCTATCAGCCGGCGTCGAAGATTCGCGAATGCGAATTTCTGCTGACCCTGAACGACTGGGTGCATGGCGCATGCACTTGCATTGAATCGAGGAATAACCGGATCAACGGCGCGTTTAATCTAGCAGGTAATTCATTCTAAGAAGCGTTCACAGCATACAATGAATATAAAATGTATTAAATAATACTTAATAAAGTGAGAAGTCCCCAGATCGAAGAGAGGCGAGCGGCTGGTTATCCGGAGTCCTGGAAGGGCTGATCTCAGACAAACACCATTTCAGATCCGGTTCAAAACTTATTTATTTTTCCATTCAAGATGCAGTGGTTTTTTTTTTTTTTAACCATATCCGCTCCCTATTCGGAGCATATGGCCATCACGCGGTTCCTCCAAGCTACTCTGTCTCCCGCCAGCCTCCTCGCCTCCTCCCAGGTCATCCCAGCGTCCCGTAGCTCCGCCGAATACATCCTATGGATGGTCATCAGCGGCCTTCCAGGGCGACGGAATCCACCTGGTTGGTAGAAGAGACAGGCAGGATTCAGGCTCCCCTGGGGCATCCGCAGCACGTGTCCAAGCCAGGTCCAACGTCGCTTTTTTATTTTGGACGTAATAAGAGGCTGGTCCGTCCGCTCTCTTACCTCCGAGTTCCTGACAAAATCAAACCACCGTACCCCTAGTATTCGCCGCAAACATCTGTTTTCAAAGCACAGTATACGGTTACCCTGTGCCTTGGTGAGGTGCCATGACTCGCAACCGTAAAGCAACACTGTCAGGATGCATGCGTTGAATAAGTGGCACTTGGTTCTAGCCGAGTACAACCGTGAGTCCCAGACTTTCCGCATTGAGTTAAAAGTTGCTCCAGCTATCCCTAATCGGATTGCGAGCTCTTTACGCGGATTGCCATCTCCCGTGATGTGTACCCCCAAGTACCTAAAGCCGTCGACTCTCTCGATGTCTTGCCCCGCGCTCGTCAGAGGGTAGTCTGGGTCTGGACAGAAACTGTTGCAGAGCACATTGGTTTTACTCGCATTGACTTTGAGACCAATGCGATACGAGTTGCTCTGCAGCCTGTCCATTGTTTCCTGAATACCCTCGACAGATTTATCAAATATTACAGCGTCGTCAGCATACTCGAGGTCGCATAGCCTCAGATTGGAGGCAACGGTTAAACCTCGGTCGGGTGGAATTGACTTCCTCAGGATGAAGTCGAAGATTATTATAAAGAGGAACGGAGCCAGAACACAGCCCTGTCTGACCCCGGTTGAGACCCCAAACCATTCTGTCGTTACGTCGCCGATTCTGACACAGCATTCACTGCCCTCGTGCATGCATTTGATGATGGCGATAATCTTGGTTGGGATTCCGTACAGTTTTAATATGTCCCATAGGGAGGGCCGGTGCGGACTATCAAAGGCCTTCTCGTAATCAACGAAGCAACACGCCAGCGAGCTGTTGAATTCGTTGCTTTGCTGGAGAAGGCATCTGAGATTATGAATCTGGTCCGCACAGGATCGGCCAGGTAAGAAACCGGCCTGGTTTTCCCTGAGGATACACATTACTGGAATCCTTATTCTCGCCAAGACTATCTGCGCCAAAACCTTGCCAGGCACGCTGAGCAGCGTTATGCCCCGGTAATTGTCGCAGCAGAGTGGGTCACCTTTTTTGTGAATGGTGATGACCTCACCGTTTACCCAGTCCCTCGGACAGCGCTCCTGCTCCCACACCTTACTGAGAAGTAGGTGCAAGGGCTGCAAAAGTGCCTCCAGGCCGTACTTGAGAAACTCTGGGTGTATACCGTCCACGCCCGGCGCCTTCCCATTCTTTAACCGCTGCACAGCTGAGGTGATCTCAGCGTGCGTCGGTGCATGGTCGGGAATGTTTGGCGCTCGGGGGATATCTACAAGTGTGGCTTCGCTGGGTATGTCAAAGGGGTTCGAGGGAGGAGAACGGTTTAGCAACCCGCAGAAATGGTCTCTCCAAATCCTTCTAACACGCTCCGCGCTTGACTCTATTGCCCCGCTGGGACTACGGATGGGCCCGGGGGTCGGTGGTCGTCTACCGCAAATTTCGCGCGTGATTCTAAATAGTTTTCTTGTATCATTTCTGCGAGCTGCCGTCTCTGCTGCTTCAATCTGGTTGTCCATGAATCGGCGTTTATCGAGTCGCACAGATTTTTTTTCTATCTTATCTTGGTACCGATAGTCTGTCCGTCGGTCCTCGATCCGGTCTGGGTCTGTCTCACTGTCCCTCAGTGCTTTAAACCTCGCTCTTTCTTCAATTTTCCCCCACGTGTCGTCGGACATCCACTTTGGCTGCCCACTCCTCCTGACTCCTAGCACCTCATGAGCGGCTAACGCAACTGCATCTTTGATGCTGGACCATTCCGATTCAATGGTGTCGCGTCGGGGGTTTTCCCCGTCATGCACACAGTTGGTGACGTTCTTTCTCACAGCGACGTCGAAATTCAGCCGAGTTCGAGGAAATTGCAGTCTCTCGATGTCGATCCTCTTTCGAGTCGGGGGCCGTACTGTACGTCTGAGTCTGAGACGGATTTTGCCGACAAGCAGCTCATGATCGCTGTATATGTCGGCACCCCTATAGGTTCGAACATCGAGAAGTTCCCTTCGGTGAGTCGCGCTGTAGAGAAAGTGGTCAATTTGTGCTTTTGTGCAACCATCAGGAGAAGTCCACGTGTATTTGTGGATGTCTCTGTGGGGAAGATTGTACCGCCAACGGCGAGCTCATTCATAGTTGCAAACTCGATGAGTCTCTCACCGTTGTCGTTGGCTTCACCGAGGCCATGCCTTCCCATCACTGTGGGGCCAAGCAAAGGATCCGTTCCCACTCTCGCATTGAGGTCCCCCATTACGATCACGCGGTCTCTACGGGGGATTGTGGAGATGGCCGCGTGGAGAGAGTCATAGAAAGTATCCTTTGCCTGTGTGTCGGCTTCCTCGGTAGGTGCATAGCACTGAAGGACAGTTACCGAGCTATCAGTCGTCCTGAAGGTGGCTCGTATTAGTCGTTCTGAGATGGGTTCCCATTTGACAAGGCAGCGGGCTGCCCTCCCCGACATCAATACTGCCACCCCTTGGCGATGGTATTGCTCCTGACCTGAGTATAAAACTGTGAAACCGCCCTCCAACAACTTTTTCCCGGCGCCTTTCCAACGCACCTCGCTCAGCCCTAAAACATCAAGCTTATAGGTTTGCATGATGCGAGTGGCGTGTAGGTCCTTTCCTGGGGTACGCATAGTACGCACATTGTATGCGCCTATATTCATAGAGTAGTTGTTGGAGAGTATCATGTCCTTTTCGTTGCTGGGTCGTCCATTAGCAGGCCTAAGCGTCCGAGGCTTTTGCGTTGATGGTGTCGTAATCTATTTATTTAAGAAGACCGGGTGATTAGCCCTGCGCTTCCGAGGCCTGAGTCACAAGGGCTCTATAGGTTGGCTCAACCCGGTTTTTCTGTCAGGGATTTCCTTCCCTTAGTCAGAAAAGACCGGTTTTAAGGCGCCGGAAGGTTCGCCTTTTGCCCACTGCTATTAGCTACAGCCAAAGCTGCATTGCCCGATGGTCGCCGCGAGGAGGCCAGCAGATGGACTTGCTGGGTTGAACATTCCCCATCATTTACTATGTGCACACCCACTGACATCGATGTGCTCACATGGGATCCACCAACCATTGACCACCAAGTGGCAGTGGTTTAGTATTACACAAATATATAAATCTTAACACATAAAATTGATTCTACATTTACATTTACTTAGCAACTGAATTTACTTTAAGTTATAATACAAATAACACAACGAATTTAAATTAAATCCAACGCAAATCAAAACACAAAAACAAACAGTTCACATGTCACCTCCGCTGCCACGAGACCGCAGCTCGTCCCGCTCGGCGGATCGTAATCGACTGTCTACAAAAATTAAAAAAAAACTCCGTGCAAAGTTGGAGCTACCCTTTTCCGTAAAAATGGACTCGTCCAGCGGCCGAAGCCGGGGGCTATTTTAAGCCCTGACAACAAGAAAGAGCGTATTCTGCGAAATATTGCTGTTTGCCGCAGGCCGATTTCAGTTCAGGACACTAATGACACTTATACTTAAGAAAAACCAGGGTGTGTCAAAAGATATCAAAGTGCTAATACAAAAGTATGTATTTACAGAAAAATAGTATACGTAATCAAAAAGAGCTTTAAATCAGTAGTTAACATTTCAATAAGCTTAGTGACACCCCCCTTTTATACATTGAAGGCTTATTCCAAAAACTGGATAGGTATGTAAATCAAAATATTTTTATAAAATAAAGCCGTATAGAAAGAAGCACTTTTTGAAATGACAGCTGGTTTTTGATAAAACGTCATCAATTGTTTTTCTTTTCCATAAAACGTTAATTTCTATTACGATCAATTAATGATTGAATTGGCATTTACCTGCCACTTGGTAGAACATTATAATAGGAATAAGAATCCACACCTTTGGCATGGATAAATTCTTACGAATCTGCTTTATAAATGAAGGAAAACGTATTAAGATTTAGAATAAAAAAGTTGCCATTAATGTTAGTTTTACACATAAACAAATGAGCAAATCTGGCGGGTCCGTGGCGCAGTCGTCAACTTCGTTGGCTTCGGTTAAAGAAAACATGGGTTCGAATACCAGTACGGACATTTTCATATATAATTGATTTTTCAATCGAGGTATGGATGTATGCGATGTGTAATTCCCTCCCACCCATCTGATCCAAAAAACAAGCGCGGCGTAGTGAGAGCGATTAGCTAACCACTAGTCCTGTTCCAACCCTATCCTTGAATCCCTACTCTCTTTGCAAAAAAGTGAGGTCGAGCAACTGCGTAACAAGCAGTTATCGTAGAAAAACTTATGATGAGATACCTCCATAAGAAAACCATATGCTCCATATGGGAGCTGACATTGTCGGTAACAAAATGTCTTAAATCCGGATAATCGAGATTTTGTACACTTCCATGTATTCGTGTGCTCGAATGCCTGAAGATGCCGAAAGGCGAAACCCGGGTCGTTAGTGACAAAATACATGGAAGTGTACAAAATCTCAATAATCCGGATCTGATATTGAGATTCCATCAGGCACCCTCAGTCGATGTCTTAAAAAAAATGTCTTAAACTAATCATGTCCCGAAATATTTCACTGCCGTGTTTTCATAATTTAGAATATTTCACTTCAGTTCTCAATCAAAGTAATCTCAATTGGTACCATTTTTAAATAACAAAGAGTGAAGAACCGAACAAATCACCGTCATTCTTTTAAATCTATATTGAGATGGAACAAAGTTCGAAATCTAAGAAACATTGAATCTGTCTAGTTTTATCGAAAAAAACCACTTGAATTGCAAGATCCTACGCGGCAGTGATGACATGTCATTGTAAAAAAACAAATGTGATTGAAAAAAACTGTAACATAATGTCTTAATCGCACAAAAGCATCAACGGCGGGGTTAAGTCGGCGCCGAGGCGGAGATTTTACACAATGCTAAAGCGGAAGCAGCGTCGCGACGCCAAGAGAGTGAATATGCCACATAATTTAATACAATCAATACCAACAATGCAACTTTCAATTTCGGTGGCACAGAAATAATAGTTTTCTGAATACCGTTTTTATAATAAGACACTACACGACACGTTTTCCTATATACTCAAGACAAATGTTGACAAATATATATAGTATTCAGATCGGCGATCTCGGGCTAAAAGAATTTATAATAAAACTGTCCAGCTGGGAGAAGGGCGGGGTGGGGGTCGTGTCCGAATCGATGAACGATTACACGGTAGCACTCCTTATTACCACTAAGCTAAAGCGATTGGTAACAAATTTCGTTTACGATTCCAATAATTCCTGTCATAATTTTATATTGACGTAATACGCAATGTAGTAGAAATTATTACGTCGACGATCTTATAAAAAATATTTTTCATAACCTAAGGAATTCATGTTGCACATTTAGAAAATAATAAGACTGTAATGTTCCAATATATGTGCTCGGCAAAAAAAAACCTCAGTACATACACTCAACTCACACACGCACGGTTATTGTGTTTCATGCGGGGGTCGTTGCTCTTGCAAATTACGCTGTAATAATTTTATCAGCGATTTCGAATTCAGAGAGAAGAAATCATAATCGATACACAGTAATACTATTATGCTAGATTGCCCCGTCTTTTATCTGTTGCTGCGAAATCAAAGTACTGTTGAAGCTGTTGGTGACTAAATTCGTTGGTTGGAAACTAAATTCATTCAAATCGGGAATTATTTGCAAAAATATGTTCACATGATTGAATTCTTAATAGGCAACATGAATTCCTAAGATGATAAAAAACACAATTTTTTATAAGATTGTTGACGTAATAATTTCATCTACATTTATTAACTAAATATATCCACAACACGGATTCTCTGTCCCCACCAGTCTTCTCGCTTCCCCCAGGACATCACAGCGTCTCGTAGCTCTGTCGAGTACATCCTATGGATGGACATAAACGTCATTTTTATTTTGAACGTACTAAGGGAACGGTCCATCCGCTCGCTTACATTCGAGTTCCTGACCAAGTCAACGCTAGTATTCGCCCCAAACATTTGTTTTCGAAGCACAGTTTGCGGTTGTCCTATGCTTTAGTGAGGTGCCATGAACCGTAAGCAGCACTGTTAGAAACCATCTGTTGAATAGGTGGCTCTTGGTTCTGATCGGGTACAACAGTGAATCCCAGGTGTTCAGCATTGAGTTGAAAGTTGTTTTAACTATCCTTAATCGGATAGCGAACTATTTACGCGGATTGCCACCTCCCGTGATGTGTACCACCACGTACCCGAAGCCTTCGACTCAGTCGATGTCTTGCCTCGCGCTGTTGAAGAGCACGTCTGTTTAACTCGCATTGACTATATTCACTTATAGTCAGTAAAAACCTCTTTTTATTTCAAGTCATATACATGAATATTTTGATAGGTTTCCTTGTATATCAAAATGTACTTAATTTAACGCTCTACGAACTGATAAAACGCATGAAGTCATAGTATATAGTGGCTTTGAAATGAAACAGTGTGAGTCATAACGTTATTTTTTATTCTGGCAGAAAGCATGATATGATTATAACTCATCGATACCAAATCTTCTTAAATCACCAAACGGATAAAATTCGATTACTCTCAGAACTTGTTTTTATGACTTAATGCCTTGTCACTTGTCAGTGTATCCTCGAGGTATTAATTTATTAATATTTGAGTGTGAGTAGAGGGGTTATCAACACGCTATATCCGCATTTAATTAATGGAGCCCTTAATTAAATCGATATGTTACCGATCCCGTGTTCGGTCAGCAGGGACACTAATTTACGGCCTGAAAATTGCCCAATAAAGGTGGGGAAGTAAGTTATTGGCGGTCGCGGCCCATTACGCCGGCACAATGACGCTGCTCTGCTGCGCCTCATCATCATGAGACAATGTGCGAGGAAGTAGTCTCCGGTTGATTTGTATTCGTCAATCGATGGGAAATTTAAATATGATTATTTACACACCATTCTGTTTTAAAAAATAAAACACAATCCATTTGTACTACTTCTACATATTTATAATGACCGAAACCGGTCCTGATCATTATAAATAGTAGAAGTAGTACAAATGAATTGTTTTATTTTTTTAAATATAATGTCTTTCAACCAAGAATTGACAATTAACACCTTAAAAGTGATACCATTCTGTATTTTAAAATAAATACATATTCATTTGTCAGCAGGCCCGTGGGAAAGAGTGTTAATATTAATACCTACATATTATATGCAGGCCGTTCTCCGCCAACGAACTTTCGCGACCTTACGATATAAGTAAATTTCTTTCTCGCGGGAGTAAAGTCAGTGATAATATTAGCGCTGTGAAACACAGTCGAAAAATAAACGAATTTAAAGTATGCAATAATTAAAACAGCAGCCACAAGAAAAGACTAATCGACTAAGCAAATTGGAAGGGGAAGAGTGGCGAATGATAAATTGTAGTTATTTGTGGCATTTTATTATTGTCAACTTAAAACATCAAAAAAAATGGGTTTATAAATTGACGAACCTGATCCTGACCCAAACACAAAATGGTGGGAGGGAAATCTTGCCATTACTTACCTAAGATCAACAATATATCTGTAGCTCAGAGGTTAACTATAGCAAGTCCTAATTTTAGGTATTTTAACTTTTTAGAATATTCTCAATCAGCATATTTATTCCTACATAGTGGAAATATTTCGTTTGCCTATTATAAATTGAAACGACGATAATCATTTTTTATTAGATCGCAAGTACAATTTAAGTATTCCGGTAATGAATTGCAAAGTTCCACATGCAATAGTTTACCGTAATAATAATATTTGTTAAACTCCTTCCTAATGTATTATGCTGCATGCTTCACCGACAACTTTAAATAATAAATCTTCAAAATTAGATAAACAAGGGATATTAGAAATAAATAGATACAAATTTTTGCCCAATTCAAAAAATTTAATGAGTAAACCGTCTCTGCATCTTCTCCTCTTTTATATCCGATCCATTAAGCTATGCTTAATTTGTATTTTATCAATAATGTTATTAATTTTTATAATCTAACTTGTAAGAATTGATTCTGGTCTCTCAAACTTTGTTTTTTTTCCAGATATAATCTTTTGGATGCTCCTGGCTGCTCTTTGTTCTCGACTTACCGTGGTTGTTTATTGTTAATATTAATTACGTATTTAATATTGCATTGTATTTAAATGGATCACTAATTTCTTTTTAAAATTTACCAATATGCTGTTTGCTTAATGAATAGTTAAGCATTTGTAATGTCATTAAAAATTTTACTCAGTTAATGAACTTTTAACGTAACTTTATTTTTGATTTCAGATCATCATTTAGTGATTTGCAAGAGGTCTTTAAAATTTTAATTGTAGACAATTTTATTTGTTTTATTTACAATTTGTTTGATGATCACTAAATTCTTGTCTTAGTTCATGAACAAACTATTTTATTTACCTTTTAATTTGTATCATTCAATTTTATATAAAAAGCCGTTATTTTTGTATTATTATCAGTTGACAATGCTCGTGATGGGCGAAACCGGTCATTGTAAACATGTGGAAGTAGTACAAACAAATTGTGTTTTATTTTTTAAATATAAACCCGGTTTCGGATAATGACACCGCTGAAAATCTTCGGCAATTGTTCAATGCATGTGTTGCACATGATAAAATATCAAATATGGGTAGTTAAAAACGTCTTGCATGGGAATTAATGAACGTAAAAAGCATTTCACTCGTTTGCTCTAAATACACATGACACGCTCGCGTGTAGTAGTGCGGCAAAATATTTATTCGACATCAATCGGGGCAGTGTTTTAAAATCAACAAAATCGGAAGAACGCGGTGAAAGCGTCGATAATTATGTAGTGGTATAGTAGCGAGGCGCGACACGGCACTCGTTCCCGCAGCGGCACAAGGAAGGGTGAGCCCGCGTATAAAAAGTTGGCTGCCGCAACGGCGTCCACCCGCCTGACTCACGGCGCATTCTATCCAACCCAGATGCCAGAACACTCGCTGCGTATTATCGTGTTATGCCGAGGAGGTGCGAGACAATTTCCTGCGAACGTAAATTACATTTTTACGCGGAAAAGCGACAAGTTGGCAACACAGACTTACTCGACAACAACACGAAGAAGAAAAAATGACAGCGGATTAGCATGCGTGATGTTTGTTGTACTAGCGGATTAAATCTATATTGAGGTTTTCTAGTATTACTGTATTGGTGATGGATGAATAATGGATAATCTTCATTTGAATACGCAAAAATTAAAAAATCACTTCTTCTTTCATAATTCTTACTTGTTGCCAATGTTCCCTCTAAGACGAGAGATTCTCTGCGCAGGAAATCCAATACATCATATTTTTACGGTATCTTCCGATCCTAAAAAAATCGGGTATAGCGAGAGCGATTAGCCAACGACAAGTCTTGTGTCCTAAACCTTATCCTTCTATACCTACTATCTTCGAAAAAGATAGGTTGAGCAACTGAGTTTTCTTAGAAAAACTCATGTTGGGATAACTCCATATGCAGACATATCCGGTGCAGACACGGTCAAAAAATATTATTTTTAAATAAAATATTTATGACGTGCGTTGAAAGACTCATCGTATTAGTAAAAAAATGGTATAAAAATGAATGTTATTAAAATTTGTATAAATATTTATTGAACAAAATTATTAAAATTAAAACAAAATTATGCAAAACTACTGCAAAGTATGCAAAAACTAAACGTATTACATATTGGTTCATTCTTACAAATATCTATTGTCTATTTAGGTAGCTCGGTTCATTCATAACGCTCCACGTTTTACTATCGAAATTTAATACCACAGAATGACTTGAAGAAGAATAAAAATTCGCTTCGCTCGATTCTACAAAACATTCCTCCATTGACAGTTCGTAATCAAACGGAGGCTTGTTGAATACAATTGTATTGTGTTTAAAGGTGAACGGATAAAACCGTACAGGAAAAACCCAACACGAAAAAAGCGGAGAAAAAATCGAACAGGAGAAAAGCGGGCACAGAGTAGAAAAAGTTTCACATTTAAAACGCATCTTATCGTTTCACGAGTTTTTCAGCTTGAAAAAATGTTAAAATCTGATTTTTAATTTTAAATAACGTCAAATAACAGTTTTCAGAAACTCGAAGAAACGTCCGACGATGAAAGATTCATTTGCTTCGTTCTATCTTTAAATTGTATCGAGACATTTATATAAGTACGCGGTAAGACATGACATGAGATAGGAAAGAGGTATGTTTGTAATATAAAATTAAATTAAAAATTGATAACTTAGTTATTCCACTTGGTTTATCAATGACGTGACGCGTTTCGCCTCTTTAAGAAGCATCTTCAGACTAACCGTATCGCAAGGTTATTTATTTCTAAGGTAAACGATGATTTTATACGCCAAAGACGGCCCAAGTGCACGCTGTGTACAGAAAAAGGCTCTGGTTTGGGGGTTCGGGGGCGCGAGAGCCTCGGTGCCCGGCGGAGCCGTCGCGCCTGCCCTCATCGATCGCCCGACCGGCGAACGAGAATCGCGGCTGCACCACGAGGATGCCACTCCACGGAACGGATGGAGGCATCTCGCGGCACAATCGCGTCACCCGGCCCCTCCTTCGCACACAAAACAGCTTTCTTTTGGGAGACCGCCGACTTATAAATAGAAACCCCCCTCACACACCCCTCGCGTCTCTGTTATTAATTAAAGAGTTTGGCGACAGCATCAATGCGATTTTTTCGTGTTTAAGGGATAAATATTACAGTTTTTTTTATGATAAACTAATGTGAAAGCTTCATAATATTATTCCAAGTCGACAGATAATGAATATCTTGCACGAAGAAGATATGGGAATGAACATTTATGAAAGACATCACCGATGTTCTATCTAGACGAGAGATTCGTTTACGCAGAAAATTCATAGAATGAGCAGGCCAACCCAACATATGCGAGGTATAACTTCAACCTTTTTGCAAACAATACATACTTTTAAAAATGTAATGCCTTTCCATCAAGAATTGACAGTTAACACATTCAAAGTGAACAATATATAGTATGTATGATGGTGTTACGATCGTAAAAACGAATTATAGCTAGAGCGATTAGCTAAAACTAGTCCTGTCCTTACTCTCTCCAAAAAGACAGGTTGAGCGATGACTAACAAGCAGCTGATGTAGAAAACATGGAGTCCATTAAATCCATATTGGGACCGGACATGGTAAAAATTGATTGTATTTCTTCAATTAAATTGGAATTTTTAGGGGTTTCTAAAACTGCTGCACGGCCCGCGCAAGTGTGCAGCTTAGAGGGAATAATGGTATAGCAGCAGTATTTCTAATCGAAATTGTACGCAACGTTTATGATTAAGACGTATTCGATTACAATCATGCTTAACTTTTATATTGTACCCTTGATGTAGCTATTAAAAATTATACGTAGAATTTTTATGGTAGCTCTAAATTTCAATACAAAATTAACGAAACCGTGACAAACCTCGCAATAAACGTAAAAAACAACAGATGCGTGAATGAAGAAGCATCACCATTCGAAATCGTTCTACCAGCATGTATAGGGAATAAATATACTATTATACACATGCACTGGTTGAGAGCACCGATTAAACGAAAAATACTACAGATATCTATCTCCCATTGGGTCATCACTGGCCGGGGTAATTAGAGATTCTTAGGTAGACCAATTGCAACGCGTGTTTTGTCATTAAATACGAATAAAACTTTGATAAACTGAACTTAAATTACTTTTGTGAAAGAGAACAAACAGTCAAAGCGACGCGAGGTTATCGAACCCGGTCCTAAATCACGTTCACATTATTCACCTGACCGCGTCTCTTAAATAAATTTGAAATATTCCGAAATCAAACAAGCTTTTGATTTCACATATCGTGAGTTGCTCTAGGAGAATATTCTTTAACCTTCAAAAGGTTACAGTATTTTAATCAGAGACTATATAACAGTAGAACGTACAACCGTTTATATACTGCCTTGAATAACTGTTCAATATTTCATTTTTAAGAGTAACTCGCTGGTAAGTACACGTCATGATATTGAGCTAGCAACCATAAGAGATTAAGCTGCATCCTTCTTCCACGTGTGCAGTTGATATATAAAACCATTCTTAACTATACGTTCAATCAAAAGACAGACAATGTGGAGTAATTTAATCAAGCCGGGAATAATACTTACAACATTCAGATAGCTAAGCGGTTATGTGACGAAAACACATGGAGTTCCTCCCCTCTAACGGTATTATTTTCAATTTTTTTAATAAATACTCACGTATGTGAGTGAAAATTCAAATAGAAAGCAAGTGGAGTATTTAATATTGACACTTAACAATAGCCTTCAAGGCGTCCACATAGTCCTGCCTGGAAGTGATTCACATTCTAAAAAAGGTGAAAAAACACTTTGTTAAGAATCTATATTGCACGCATTCGCAGTCTGACATCCTGAATTGGGGTCAATATAATAGTACTTAGCATAGGGGACTAGCATCCCTGGAGCGCCGCCAGACCCCCGTCCTTATGCATATTATATTATACAACAGTTCGGATAGATGAAAGGGGTGCAATATTGCGGCGTCGTGGTTAAAAGTAACAAAGAACTTGACAAGACTAGAGAGCAGCCAAATATAAAGTCACTTATATCAATTCAAGCACTACGTTTAACTATATCTGCTGGTCCTGTAGTCGATTGCTAAACGCTCTCGTTTTGATATAGATTTGATAACTTTGTTATTCCAGTTATTTTATCACTAACTTAACGTGTTTCGCCTATTTAAGAAGCATCTTCGGACCAATCATATCGCAAGGTTATATATTTCTAAGGTTAACAATGATTCTAATCCGTACATTAAAAATCAAGAGTAGGGTGGGGTTTATAGAGGCGAAACGAGTCACGTTAGTGATAAAACAAGTGCAATAATAAAGTTATCAATTTTAATTTTATATTAAAGACTAGTTAGTATAGTAATGCGAGCCAAGAAAGTGGCTCAAAAGTGAATCAAAAATGACTGATCAAGTTCCCATGTTTAACCGATTTATTTTACGTAAGTATTCATAATATGTCGGGTCCGCGGTGCAGTGGTCAACGTCGATGTCATCGGTTACGGATCCCACAGATTCGAATCAAAGTACGGACAGTTTCATATATTGTTTTTCAACCCATTTATACATTTCTGTTCGAAAGGATGATAATTTGTGATGTCTGAAAATCCCTCCAACCCACTCGATCCTGAAAACGCGGCGCAGTGAGAGCGATTAGTTAACCATTAGTCCTGCTTTAGTTACTGTCTTCGAAAAGGAGAGATTGAGCACCAGAGTAACGAGCAGTTCCCGTAGAAAAACTTCTGTTGAGATACCTGGGTATGTATGCTCCACATTGGGAGCGGACAAGGTTAATAATTTTAAAAAAATCCGAGAAAATAATACATGGTGTAATATTCAGTGTAGTATTTCTTTTTGACTTTGTGAGGAATTCTGAAATTAGGGAACGGACTGGGCAAAGACCTGTGACATCTGCGGTTGTGGAGACTCAATCCTGCTTGTCTCTTCTTTCGATCTGTTTGATTCAGGCGTTCTGGAAGACCATGAGGTAATATCCATAGGATGTACTCGGCGGAGCTGAGGGACGCTGGCATGTCATGGGAGGAAGCATAGTGCTAGGCGGGTGACAGGTAATAATGGAGGCGCCGCGTGTAGCCATATGCTCCACATAGGGAGTGAATATGGAAGAAGATTAGATTTCAACCCAACTCATAGTGCAGAATGCCCAGCACGCCAACACGCAGAATGACTGGAACAATCGACGGTTGAGTACTCGACGGCACGGTGATTAAAGTCGCGCAATTAAATGTGGGAAGGGGTCGAGCCACCACTCTGGAGTTTGTGAGTACTATGCGGGCTGGTGATCTGGATGTAGCATTGGTTCAGGAGCCGTACTGTTGGGACTCCAGAATGGGCTTTGACGGTGGTCGCGTTATGCGTGCGAGTTCGACATCGAAAGCATGCATTTACGTAGCCAACCCTGAGATTGGAATCCTACACCTCACATTTATCATGTGAGTATATTGCTCGCGCTGAAATTACAATTTCTGGAGGTGGCGGTGATTTCTGCGTATTTCAACCACGAAAGCTCAACGGAGCACATGGTACGACTGTTGGATTCGGTGGATAGTTCATTTGAAGGCAAATATATCATCATCGGAGCGGATGCCAATGCACAGTCCCCTTTATGGGCTCCTATTGGCCATCCAACGAGCGACGGTTCTGTCACTGAAGAGTTTATAGTGCAGCGTAGCCTGGTGGTCATTAATGATCCTGTTAGCGCATCCACATTTATGAACTTAGTGGGAAAATCTCATATTGACATTGCTCTGGCCACAGAGAATACTATATTTCAAATCAGCGGCTGGCGGGTCAATGAAGACGTAATCTCCTGCACACTTGGGTGCGTGCAACCAAGTCTTGAGGAATTTCTCCTTGGATATTCCTAGCACACATTTAAAACACGCATAACGCTGTTACGCTGCGGAATACACCCGGTGAGTGTGAATCCGTAGCGGGTGGTGGTGGGTACAAAGTCGAGTACCCTATGACATTAAAAAAAATATTCATAAATTTAAATGCGGAAAGGTGGCAAAAATATAATATTGCGTTGTGAAGGTTGGCTCTTCGTCGATCGCGAAACTTCCGTATCAGTTGGGATGAAAATGAGAAATCGAAAATAAACAGAAAAAATAGAAGGGACAAACATACTTTCACACAAGTTAAACAACAACGAGGGGATGTTTCGTAAAAAGGGTTAAAAACGACGGCAAATAGTAATTTAACAGGCGGGGACGGCGAGCAGACCGCGAACGGGTGGGCCGGGTCCCTCTGCTAAGTTCAGCTGTGCGATAAAGGGGTCACTAATCCTTCGATACGGTAACGGATAGGTAGTTGGCGAGCGGTTACCGATTGCTTTGCAGGCAGATATTGGAACGTCTATTGCAGACAATGAAGCAACACACAATAACAGCAATATGCACACGATAATTATCAAGAATTGCAATTAGGGTTAACAGTTTTTTTTAAAATCCGGTTAATTTGCGTCTCCAAAAACAAAAAAACGTTGTGAATTTTTTACGTAAAGTAAGGCATACATTCATTGACCCTGTAAGTTGAATTCAACGCCACGCAAGTTAACCGATATAAAAAAATACATACAAAAAGTATAAAACTTTATAGTGAATCTGATAACGGATAAATTCGATATCGACCATAGTATAGTTGAAAGAAAAAATAAAAAGTCGAATAAAAGAGAAAGTTGAAAATTCTACACATTAAATTAGAATGAAAAATAGACTAACTCAGTTAATATTCATTCGTAGTTAATAAAAAAATACATTTCCGAATTCCATGTTGACAAGTGTCTTTGAAACGAAAAATATTGTGTTTTTTTAAAGGATAATTCAAAATGGATCATCTTCATGCATAATGATGACTGGCATACCGAACTTTGCCACCATATATGCTGAGAAACATTTTACTATGAGAATAAGCACAATATGATAAAAATGGACAAGTCAACTTTTGCCATATCGCCACAGAAATAGAACTCCCATTTCAAATTTAATAACGTTTTCAACCCTACCATGACCGCATACCGAATGTGGATATTTTAATTATCAGACCAAGACATTGGCACAAACTGGCGATGAAGGGCGAAACGTTGCAGTGAAATGATCATAATCAAAGCCCCCTATAATCAGAAGCCATCATGTAGGGCTCTCAGCAGGTATTTTTGCGGACGAGTGGTCCGTTATATTTACTACGAAGTCATGACAAATTAGTCTGAAGATGCTTCTTAAAGAAGCGAAACGCGTTATATTTAGTTACACAGCCAGTGAACTAACTAAGTTATCAATTTTCATTTTATATTAGGAATAAAGTTGTTTAATTATTTTGAAAGCGTATAGTTATAAAGCCTAGTTATCAATAGTTGTTATTAATCAATAATTCACAGTGTGTATTGAAACAATTAAAATAAAAAAAGTTATTACTTAACATACATATAAGTTGGTATTCGATGAATCTTAAATTATATGATTATTGTAAAGAAACACTGAATAAACTCAGAAGAAATCTTTTCAAATATATGTTATATTCGACGCAAACGGAGTTGAACGACGATCTTCGTACAACCGCCATACAATTTGTTCGTAGAGACTGGAACTCCCAGGACTAGTCTTAAAATGTAAATTTTCTTATAGCACTGTTTGTAACTTAAGGTTACTTTGTCATAATACATATTAAACTCCAGAGACAGTCGGACTATACTCCAGAGTACAGTTTAGTGTAATAATTTCAGTAAGTTAAGTGTAATAATGCGCATAGTACAGATGGCAAACAGCGACCGAGCGATGCGCATCTGACGGCTGCAGTCACTCCATTCCGCAACACTACTTGATTGGGGCGCGGTGCAGCGCGACGACCTTGTGACGTCACACCGATGCAATCGGTTGTTGCCTACTTTACCAATCATTATTCGGGATGTTACGCTTTAAATTATCATCATGACGTCACTGGAGTGATGCCAGCGACAGCATTATCAAGCGGTAGCAAAGATAATACTCCAACTTAGGACGTAGCGTTGGCGAGCAAACGAGAAACGTGAATTATTATATTTTTGAGAAATCCTAATGCAATATTTATAATTTTGTTAATAGGCTAATTCGCTGGCTTAAGTCAGGGCAGTCGGGGAGGGTGCCGAAAGAAGTTCGCGCAGTGGGTGGGCGCGATGTATCCTGCTGGGTGGTTATTACACGTTTTCACGGGGGGGGCTAGCGGCGACCCTGCGACAAGAGGCCGACCCACCAGAAACAGCGGTACAGTTTTGAGCTAATAAGGAAACAAGATTTTGGGCAGATTTAATCATTTACATCCATTTTCGTAGATAAATGAAATTCTACAATTATCTTAAAAATAAATATAATAATATTATAAAGATAATGTTCACAGGATTTTCATAACATAAACATTGTTTTGAGTCTTTTCTTAGGTTTGGATCAAAAGCAATAATAACTACTGTCATTTTATAATTGCAACAGATTACTACTAGTCACATCTTGGAACTGGTGGATATCGTTATTCTCAGCATTTTTCATACTTAACTGAAAACTGCTAATTTTTGGCTTGTTACACTTTGGAACTGAGGAATCTTTGTATCATATTCTTGCAAATAATATAAGATTCTGTCGTGGTAAATTGCTTTCTGCGCAGAAGGAAGCCGTATGATTGATCAAACGGAATATGTACGCAGCTACTTCTCAAAATAGAATCGGGTTTTATTGTAACCGAAAAACAATATGACCTTCACAACCAGCAAATTATTAGTAAAAGTTTACGTGTATTATTTGCGCAGATTCAAGAAATAAAATTATTCAAATAGAAAGTAACGGCCAATACCATGAAATATTAAGACATCATATAACTTCAATTCAAAGGGCATTATTTACAATTAAGAAAATCAATTTAGTAGGTGTTGTGAATTTGTTGGGCTGCTGAAAGTAACTTAAGTATATTAATTTGTTTCTGAGGGTCTCTAGTCCCCAAGAAGCCCTAAAATCACGATCGTTGGTCAGCAAGAGTTGGCTTATGTGAATATTGTAAGTGTATAAGGAATGAATCCAGTAAGACAAGCCAGGGGTCGGCAAGCTAGGCCCGCGGGTCAAATCAGGCCAGATGACGCCACAAATCACATTGATGATAGGACGGACTAATTTCGAACCCCTGTTTGATGAAACGTTCTCTCAGAAAAATGAATTAAAGTCTACTGATAGGTAGACTTGTAATACGAAAATTACAGTTTCTATAACACTTACCTTCATTAATAAATGTTAATGTGTTGATCGTATAAGTGTGTCCGAAAACGTATATAAAAATTACATAAGTATTAATATTATCACCATTAACGCAAAAATACTTGACTCACTTGATGTTCACATTCTATTTTCAACATAATAAATAATGCACATTTAAAAATAATATCTTATATGCGGCCGCCGTCTATTTTGAATTCTCAATGTGGGCCTACACCAAGAAGTTAAGAATAAACAATGAGAAAATTGAAGGATGTATGATGTAACTATATATGGAAGTCAACAGAACTTGCCAAATGAATCAGTGGCTCAAACTCTTTCTGAAGAGGTTAAGGAAATAATGACGGGACTAGTAATTGGCAATCCGCCAGCATCATCATGGTCGTATAGGGGTTGGGAAGGGACTGTGGGGAGGTGCGAAAACATAACCGATAGCCGTGCCTTCGGATAAATAAATCGTTTGAAAAATTAACCTATGAAAGCTTTCGTTCCGGTATTTGAGCCCATGAACCCACATCTAAGACGACGAAAACCCGCATGTTAGAAAAGAAAATATTTTATGAGTATATGACATAACATTTTGTACAAAGTGACCGGGTTACAATATGAGTACATTTTCCGGAAAATTTAATCAGCAATAGACAATTTAAGACACCGACTGAGGGTGTTTGATGGAATTTCAAAATCAAATTTGAATTGTTGAGATTGTGTACATTTCCATGTATTTTGTCACTAACGACCCGGGTTTTGCCTTTCGGCATCTTCAGGCATTCGACCACACGAACGCCTGAAGATACCGAAAAGTGAAAACCGGGTTGTTAGTGACAAAATACATGGAAATGTACAAAATCTCAACAATTCAAATTTAGAAATAAACAACCTATACAACTTATCACTTTTAAGGTGTTAACTGTCAGTTCTTGGTGGAAAGACATCATATTTAAAAAAAATAAAACACAATTCATTTGTACTACTTCCACATATTTATAATGATCAGGACCGGTTTCGCTCATCACGAGCATTATCAACTGATTGGAAGTAGTACAAATGAATTGTGTTTTATTTAAAAAAAAAAAACTATACAACTTAATTTGCAGATGAATCTCGCGATTGCAAATTCAGTGCTAAGTATCATTGTTACGGGAGCAAAGTGATTACAAAGTGTGGCAACAAAACCGACATCAGCTCTTTCCGGCGTGCGGATGGATTGCGACCGGTCCGGTCAGCCAACAAGTTGCCGTTTTGTACACCTTTTTTATTCTCTCACGGACAGTGAAGATGAAACGGCAGTATGCGAGTTGTCGTCATAAAAGATTGTCGCAGAGCTTGGCGAAAAGCCGCCATTTCTATCGCCCAAAGAAATCGAATTATAACGTTATATTAACACCAACTGATGGGCAAATAACGAAGCTTTATTACCAACATTATTTTCGCTCGTTTGTGAATCTCGACCGGTTTGATGGTATCCAACCGACCAGGGTATTTTCACGATTCTCCGACGGACAGGATTTAATCAACTCTCGTAGGATAAGTTACATTTGTTTGAATAGTTTCGATTTGCCAAGAATATCAAATCGCCATTTGATTTTCATTGACACGTTCATTTAACAAAGCTGTCTATTTACAATAGTAGTAGGTATATTTATATAGTAGGTAACCGGACATAACATGACATGACCAATCAGAACAGTGACAGAACAACACAAGGGAAAAATAAAACACATAATAACTTTTGTCGTATGTATTTATGAATTAAATAAATTGCCATCTCCCCCGTAATGAATTTATTTAGGTTAAAATGGAAGAATTGTAAAATAATCTGTCACCCGATTAGTGATTCGCAAAATACTCGTTTTTCTAATATCTCTTCAGTTATTAATGACGACAAAAGAATCGGAACATACATTGTATTATTAATTAATCGAAGTACAATGAAATTGTATAGATTACTAGTATTTTACCCAGCTTCGCCCAAGATAGAGAACGCTTATATAAGCTTATTAAATTTAGACATTGGCTAGCTAATGTTGAAATCAGCTATAATAAAAGATAACAATTTTGTGACCAGCACTCTTGTTATGGCACCGTAGAACTTTTCGATAACAGCTTGTTGATCTGCATCTAATAATGGCTCCTGCAGCGCCACAAATTAAACATACGATCAGAGTCATAGGCTAATTCTCGTTGACGATTCCAGATACACACCAAGTTGTACGAATTTACTAAACTCACTTTTACCAAATTAAAAACATGAAACTCAATATTTAACACAAATATTTCCGTTCGCGTTACTATTTCAATTGTCACTTGGAGAATATATTAGTATTGAGCTGTTGCTAGAGGACTATTATTATTACTTTTTTCATCCCGCATTGAAGCGTCAAAAATATTGTGTCTTCAGTTTTAGGTTAAAAGTTAAATGTTGAGGGTTGAAAGTTGAAAATAGCACAGTCGAACCAAGAGTTGCAGCTAGGATGATGTGTGAAAATTTCACGTCGCAAATGTGCGCCGTTTGGGAGGAGTTGTTGTGACCGACAGACATACAAACATACAAGTTTCTAAATGTATCTTGTGCTATATAGTAGAGATGTGAGTTTCTGGCAATGCTTTAAGTAAGAGTGGTGAATAAATGTTTTTGAAAATTAATTAATTTCAAAAAATAATTATGGACGTAATTACCTTGTTTATGCCTTTTAATATCTAGTTGTTCGAGAAAATTTAGCTTAGGCTATTTATTACACAAATGCTGGCAAATTCTTGTAGAACAGAATTCTTTGTTATTTTATCATAATGACGTTCGACAAAATAATTATTTTTTTATAAATTGATACAACTGTAATTATTATGCAACTACAAAAATGTCGCATGCAGAAAGGAATGCTTCGACAGGGCTGCATTAGCTAGAAAAGAAACAAGACACCTATATGTGGTAAAAATGAATAATTATAATTAACGAATATATGTTTTATATTTACACTTCTATTCTCAGGTGATTCCTCGACAAATTAAAATCGCTTGTGTTTTATTAAATGCTGAAAGTCCAATTATTATTATAATTGTAAACTCGGAAGGCATGTGCGGTGTTAAGTTACAAGTAAGTTCATCAAAATTCAGATACGCTACGCATTCAAATGAAAAATCAGCACATATAAATGCAAAGGTAAGCAACCAGCAGCGGAATCGAAATCAAAAATGTGATTCTCGCCGGGGAAGAAGAGAAATTTTAAATATCCTTTTAAAACAATAACATATTATTTTGACACGTTTAATATTTATAATCCAACAGGAAAATCTGTGATTTTGGTTTGTTTAGAGGAATATTTTAATACCACTTCGAATTAACCCAAAAAGCTTTAAATATTTCCAATATTTCACCTGTCTCCGTTTCGATAGAATCCAAAAAATCGCTTTCTACGTATGGTAGAATTTCCCTCCACGATCGAACGGTTATATTGTCATTTTTTCAAAAAAATTTTCAAATCGTAATTTTTGTTGCATATGGGTTTAAGAAGTCCAGTACAGTAATGTTATTTCATCAATGAAATAATCCTTTGATAGCTTTGCTCCATGAAAATAATTGATGATGTAGCGTTAGGTGGTACACATTTTGTATAAGGCCTTTCTACATGCTTTGATTTCGATGAGAAGGAACGTTATCTAATATCAGCACTGCGTTTTGTGGTAACCCTTTCATTTGAAAAAAATCTTTCACTTGTGGAAACCATTCAGTTTTTAACCAATCTTCAAAGATACATCTATCCATACATGCTCCTTTCCGGCTGTAATAATAAACATGTAGATTTCTTACTTCTGTTCCCTTAAATGTTATTTTTCCTTTACTACTCACCAAATGTTTCATTTTGTGAGTTCCGTACGTAATCATTTATTGTTGTTGAAATACGTGAATTCACGTTGCTGAATTCATGCACGGATAATCGGAAATTTACCGTTTCTTTATTTCGTAATGCAATGCATCGGGTGCGGCCGAATGCCGACTAACAAAGCGACATCGTATTGTTACGGGAGAGAGAAGTGTGGAGTGCGTATTATTTAAATTATTTATTTATTTGCGGGTGAATTCTTCCTGTCTGGCCGGCGCGTTCGACACTCGCTCCTCAATGCGAGCGATAGCGCATGTGATGTGATGTCACGTAATTAAAATTTGTAATCGCCGAATGGAAGTATGTGCCGAAACTATAAATAAATTAATGCAACGTCGACGGCGTACACTGTTGACTATTATTAAAAAATCTATCTTCACCGAAGCGAGCTTCTTACACGCGAGGTGTAGAGTTTACAAAAGCTATATGCATCTGTGAACAACGGGCTAGATACTAAAGAAAGAAAACAAACTAAAACCACCCGTTATATTTTTAATTTTATTAAGGATGAGCGTTATGCAAATTATTTGCATGTGAAAGCTTGGTTGCTTCAACGTCATTGCATATTGTCAGTATTATGAAGCATTTAGATATAACATAAGATATCGAATGAGGGTGTTTGATGTAATTTTAATATCAAATTTGAATCGTTAAAATTGTGTTCATTTCCATACATTCACTAGCACCCAGGATTCGCTTTTCGGCTTCTTAAGACATTCGAGTACACGGATGAATTCGAACTGGCAGGTTCGTAAATGGTATATATCGATGGTATACTGATAATGCATTGAGTCAATGTTTGATGATTTTCCGTTTTAAATGTCAAAATGTTAGCAATTCAACGTTATAAGTACTGGTAGAAAGCATGAAATCACAGGATATTATGGCTTTGAAAAAAGCTGTATTAAGTAATGTGATTTTTTTATTCTGGCCAAAAGCATGATATAACTTGAACTCATTGGTACCAAGTCTAATGACTTAAATATCAAAAATATTATTCTTTATAATGTCAGAAAATCTTTTTAATAAACAAACAATTGTACTTGGGAGAGAATACTTTGAAAAAAAGCTTTAAATGCCTAATTACCTCAGAACTCATTTTATCAGTATAACCTCGACACTTACAAATGACAAATTAAAAAAAATAATAATCACAGATTTGAAAACGTTCAGCCACGGGGAGCTGGATACAGAGCACTTAAATTAAATAATAAAAAAATTAAGGAATTAAAAAAATTTGTTTTTTTTTTTTAAATACATCCGCTATTTTAATATTTTAAGACATCGACTGAGGGTGCTTCGAGCACACGAATGCCTGAAGATGCCGAAAGGAGAAACCCGGGTCGTTAGTGACAAAATACATGGAAGTGTACAAAATCTCAATAATCCAAATTTGATATACGCTATTATTTAAGTTCTAAGCTCAAAAGTTCAACTACTGGCGACGGCTGCCTTTAGGAACAAGCACCCTGCTTCCACATTTAATGTTCAAGAACGGTTCGTCCACCGTGAGCGTTATCAACTGTCCACAAAGAATTGACAGCTGACACATTAAAATTGATAACCGGAATACACGAATTGATTTGACTGAAGTCGATTCTTTGTTTCATATAACAATAATCGAAACATTGAAAAAGATCAAAATTTTGTTTATCAAGTATTTCACTCATTTTGCTATAATCGGAAGGAGACAAGTGAAGACAAGCTGGTAATTTTCGGCCACCACTTTACCCAAACGCGATAGACAGGTCTTGCTTTAAATTGAATAAATGTGTGGAAAGAATCATGGAACATACATAAATATATTATACATTTATATATTATTTATTATTCACGAGACTCGATAAGATGAGGCGAATAATTCTGGCCAAATATTGTATTTTTGTGTAGTTAGATGATTTTTGTGCTATATATAACCTAGGAGGTTTAAATATTTATTGAAAACACAATCTGTGTTTAAATATTTGACGACGACGAACATGTCCAATACTGGAGAAGATACATTGCAAATAGCTGGCATCAGCTTACATTGAAAACGACAGTGGGTACACAATGCGAAGTGGAGTGGCGGCGTCATGGCATGCAGGCAAGACATGTCACGATGACACCTGAGGGTGCCAAGCGCCGAGCTCAACCGTATGGCAACAGTTAGCGACAAAGGCAACTTTGGGTGCGTGCATTTCGCTTTCTGTCATTAACATCAATGTGACAACTAATTAAGAATATTGTACTCTACAGTTTTATAAATCCTTTTATTATTTTTACTATGGTTCTATCCGCGAAGGATATAAATGAAAGAATCTTTTATATTGAATCTTTTACTTTCAATTCGGCTCTACATCTTTTTTGCGTGCATCTGTCGGTACGGGGTTCTCTAAATACGTTGAATTCAGGAAAGGAGTAAACGGAAATATTTTTTACCTTCAATATTACGTGACTGCAGATTTGTTTCTAAATGTTAACCTTTTTTGCCAAATTCTTGTTTTAATTTGAAATAAATAATAAAAATAACGTGACAGCAAAAAATCACTGAGAGATTATGTATAAGTGGGATGATATAATATTGTATATTTCTTCTATAACAGTATAAGTTAAGCTAAATCAAGTTTGAACTTAAATCTGACGATGGCGTGAAGCCGAAATAGATATCAACAAACTGATAAAATTCTTATAGAACTGAAGAGTTTGTTATTTTTACCCTATTGTTCGAATAGGTCACAAACAAATTTACAATTTAAAAGGCAATTTCAAAACACCAAAAGGTAAACATCGTATTTAGTAAAGGATTGATAGTGTGTAATCGGGGTCACGAGATAATGCCACGGCCCGCAGTTGGCGATCGCTATCACGAAGGGTCCGCTGACTTTCGATATCATTCAGTCGGTTCATCAGGTGGAACCGGCCAGTATGTGGCGATCTATTACAGGCGAGCGGGCAACCGAATGGGCAGCGGCCGGCACGTCGCAACGGCGACTGATCCGCTGCACCCGCGAGAGTCCACCGTCCGCTCCACCACAGCCTCTACCAACGACCGGCTATACTTGACAATAAGGTAGGGTTACCATCGATCAATGATATATATATAAACGAACGTTAAAAAGATCGGAAAGAATGTTTTTATTTAAATTATTGCACGCAATATCAGATCAAGCTGCACACTAGATAAGATACGGTAGGGCATATTGCGCGCTGAGGTGATCGCTGTATATGTTTAGTAAGTCAAGAGTTATAGAAATATGTGATTAAAAAAATGCAATACAGTATAAAATTAACCTCAGATAATTATAAAAGGGAAAAAATCGACGATGGACCTGGCTTGGACATGTGCTGCTTTAATCCTGCCTGTCTCTTCTACAATCCGGATGTGTTCCTTCGTCCTGGAAGGCCGCCGATGACCACCCATAGGATGTAATCGGTGGAGTTACAGGAAGCTGGGATGAAGCAAGAAGAGTGGCGGGGGATAGAGAATCTTGGAGGCACCGTGTGGTGTCCATAAGCTCCGAGTAGTGAGCGGATATGGTTTTAAAAAGCTAATAATGTCGTAGATTTACAAAGCGACACTTTAAGGGATATTTAATAATATGGTTTATTAATACTATATGTATTAATACATGTTTTCGAGAATTGTAATGGTCATTTAGTGCTCAGTTTAACAAGAAATCATGCATATAAACCATTTTTCTTTTTTCAGTTTTTGAGTTTAAAAACAAACAAAAAGCAATTTCGTAGAACTAAATACTTTGATATTTTATCATAATATAATGGAGTTCTGGAACGTTGTCGGCGTCCGTGGTGCAGTTGGTAACGCCGCTGGCTACGGTTACGAATGTCTCGGATTAAAATCCCGGTACGGACGGTTATCATAAATTGATTTTTCAATCGATTTATGGACTTGTGTTCGTAGTCCGAGTGTTAGTGATGTCCAAAAAAAATTTCCCTCCTTCCCATCCGATCCTCAAGGGGCGTAGGGAGAGCGATTAGCTAACCACTATTCCTGTCCTAGCAACATCCTTCTATCCCTACTCTCTACAAAAAAAAAAGATAGGTTGAGCTACTGAGTAACAAGCAGTTCTCATAGAAAAATTCTGTTGAATTACCTCCATTAGGAGGCCATATGCTCCACGTTGGAAGCGGACATGGATAAAAAAATGGAGTTCTACCAAGTAAATGCCAATAATCATCATTTAAAACGTTAAAATAATAAAAAAAAACACATTATAATAGAATACAATGTATGTATGAAGTCAAAAAGCGCATCCCACAAAATACTGGTTGATAAAATACAAGAACAGCACTCAAAAGCGCACACGATTATTGTAAATACATGTACGTATTTCAAAAAAAAAAAATGTGCCAACCCTAATCGGATGCCACTTCAGACAGCAGCAGTAATTCATGCGCACGGAAGCACAGGTATGATTTTACGACATGCCCTCCTTCCCGCCCCACCCGCCACTACATAAAATCATACAAAACATTACGATCGCCCTTAGATGTGTGCTGGTAAAATATCGCAAAAAACACACATAAATGAAACATCACCAACTTGATAATGCGCAAAGAAACAAATAATAATACAGTACTTAGCCGATTGTGCCCGTTAGCGAACAGTTGGACGAATTCCGCTGCCCAAGCGAGGAACCTCGTTTCCGAGAAGGCATGGTCAAACGCATACAAGCATAGCGTGAAAAATATTTGCATGCCACAATATTTTGGTAATTATTTTCGATAATTATTGCATGTTCGTTGAAGCAGGTAGTTTTGAATGAATGTAAATAATACTATTCTTTTTATTAGGATTCGACACAGTTCTGATACACCCTCTTAATAATTTTCTCGTTAATGATGAGAATTAAACCATCGATATTAAATTAATTCATTCAATAATCATTAATTAGATATCTGCTAAATAAAAACACACTACATACCTACCACTTACAAGCTCAATGGTTTGACAGAATCAGGCATCATATTTTAACAAACCTTTAAGTACATAAAGCATTATTAAAACAATGGATATTGATTTCTGGAATAATGTACCTAGGTGTTATCTCTTCTCTTCAGGGAATAACCAAAATATAATATAAAATTAAAATTGATAACGTAGTTATTCCACTTGGTTTATCACTAACGTGACGCGTTTCGCCTCTTTAAGAAGCATCTTCAGACTAACCATAATTAATTAACTAACTAATTGATTTCCCAGAAACTAAAAGTTTCTAGAAATAAATGAAATCAATAAAACCATTAACAGAAATGGAGGATTAGTAAATAACATTTTAAACATAACAGGCGGCTCACTATTATTAATTTTTATTTCCCTTGGGTTTTTCACCTCCAAGTACCAGTAATTTATTGTAAATAGTGTAACAGTGACTATGCTTTACCCCCCTCCGCACGTCCAGTATAATGGAATAACACCCACCCCCACCCTTTTAAGAATTAGAATCATTGTTTACCTTAAGAACAAATAACCTTGCGATATGGTTAGTCTGAAGATGCTTCGTAAAGAGGCGAAACGCGTGATAAACCAAGTGGAATAACTAAGTTATCAATTTTTAATTTTATATTACAAACATACCTCTTTCCTATGTCATGTCATGTCTTACCGCGTATTTATATAAATGTCTCGATACAATTTAAAGATAGAACGAAGCAAATGAATCTTTCGTCGTCGGACGTTTCTTCGAGTTTCTGAAAACTGTTATTTGACGTTATTTTAAATCATTTATTTATTTTAATAATTCATTTATTTTAATAGTTCCCTAAAAGAGTACTACCCAACCAATACAATCCTGAAATTCTCATGTCTATTAATTTACATGCTCCTAATTGTTATCTACGTGGCCGAAACCATAATCAGACAATTTTTATTCATAAAACTTGTTCTTTGCGTCGTTCATTAGTCACCAGTTGCAAGAGCCGTTCGGATGATTAATGCACTGCCTAGAGAGCTGGATATTTTCAACACTAAACTATGGGTATTGTTCACTAAATATTTTTTCCTTTTAAATTAATGTTTTTTTTTTATTTAATAATTTAAAAAATGTTTTTATTTTCATTATTGTTTTTATTAGTAGTACTGTTTTCAATAATTATTAATATTGTTGTTTTTACTGTTAGTATGTTTGTTACATTACAGCTGACGCCTGTGCGCCATGCATTTCAATTTTTTTAAATTTACAATAAATAAGTATCATAGATTGTTTATATTGGATTTTTCAATCGATTTACGGATTTTTTATTTTCTACGGATTCGGCGGTAACTTTGTGGAAATTCATTTTTAATATAAAATTAAGATTGATAACTCCGTTATTCCACTGGTGGAATAACCAGTGGAATAACAAAGTTATCAATTTTAACGATTTTTGGTCGAAGGCATGAATGTGTAGTTCGAATGCACCAATCCTTCTATACCTACTCTTTTCGAAGAAGAGAGGTTGACCAATTGAGTAACAAGTAGTTAAGTAACGCTGAAAAATATATGTCGAGATACCTCTATTACGAGTCCACATGCTCTACATTGGGAGCGGACATGGTAAAAATTGAAAATTAAAATACAATTTTATACTTACGGGGAGGGGCGTAAAGGGCGCTCAAGAGTAAATCTCAATACGGACAGTTCTCGAAACTGAATAATTTGTTATTTGTACCCTATTATAATGCAGTTCTACAAAGTAAATGTCAATTCAGTCAACGAATTTAAAATAAACAAACTATATAGCACCCAACATTGAATAATAAAAACATTTAGCGAGATGCCTATTTTATATTCACTCGAGAGGCCTTATCGCGCAGCATTATTATCAGGTGAATTACTGTTATGGTGATAAAAAAAATCATTGAAACACAGAGATAGCGAATAGCGTTAGGCACAGCGATAGGAGGACGAGAGACTGGTAATTCGCAACTGACAGCTGATAACGACACTTATTAAATTAAACAGATTCATAAGCTCGCTCGGCCAATGTGGAATGCTGTAAGCTTTGATAATGCACGGAACGCTATTTCGTTTATCATTCATGGTTTAAAAATACATATTTCCACCAAAGCGAATGCGTTCAACGGAAGAATGTCAATATAATTATTCAGTAGAGCAGTCACTGTATTTGACTCATATTGATAGACATAAATGTGATATACATTCATCCTGACAGTGCTGCTCTACGGTTGCGAGCCATGGCACCTTTCCTGGAATGTGTGGCACAGTCACGTTTACATTTCTAAAGAATTAAAATCGAGTTTGTAACAAAAGCGGCAGTTTCCATATAGTCCTGTTTAAAAATTAGCGCGCTCTATTTCGCCGTTTTCAATACTGCGTTTCATACAGTCTAATTTGTAAGTAGGCGTGCAAAACAAACTCGACAATTTTCAGTTATCATAAGGAAAATGGTTATATTTCACAAAACGATGTAAATTATAGTAAGATAATACTAATAAAAGCATTTCACATTACTTTGTCAGAAGTTCTACATATAAAATATAAATAAAACGTTTTTATTGATTTGCCAACATTTTAGGATCATGCACACTGCCACCTTTGTTTCCAGATCCCTCAATTTACAGAAGAAAGTCAATTCTTTTATAGCGGAGTGTGTCATTATCATGCGACGCGAAGTAATACTAATGTAGATTGGCACCCGACGGCTTCCTCTTCTTATCAATTTTGGCGAACTGCTCGTCGACACTTCGTTATCTCGATCGAGAGGACCGACTGGCTGCCGGCGACTATCTATTCCACGCTATATATATATATATGTATAACATAGTAGATTTGCGCTGCAAAACGAGTTATTAAGAATCGATAAAAAAATAATCATCCAACCTAAGTTCTGAGAGTGAAAGCTCAGTAAGTGGAGAGTTATGATGGTGCACAAAGCAAATTATTATCACAAGTAAAAGGTAGGAAGTCAATATTTGAAACCCAAGAAGGCATAAGGGGTGGTTTGCATACGAGCTTGATCTGCCCTACCAATGACGAATAAGTATTTTTCAATTATAATCATTGCGTTGAATAAGACATTGACACCCACAATGAGCAAAGCAGTTACTTTCATTTGGTCATTTCGCAGGAAATAAAAATACAACGTATTATAAGTATTAATGTTCTTTTTAAAATCATTTTCAGCTATTAATTTTCAACCGAGAATTATTCAAACATTCATTTTATTCTACTGCATCAAGGAAGAATTCGTTGTGATACTCTGTGCAGAAAACCCACAGGCTGAGCAGGCCAAGCCAACAAACGCGCGGAATAATTTTATCGTCTTTGCAAACAACAATATATCATACTTTTTACGGTGCATTCCCATCCAACGAGGTACAGCGAGAGCGATCAGCTAACCACTAATCCTATCCGAACCCTAGCCTTTTACCTGTATAGTCTTAGAAATAGAGAGTTTGAGCGACTGAGTAACAAACAAAAAGTTTACTCGTTGAAAAAAACCATGTTGAGTTCATCATCTGCTTATCTCTAATGGGAAGCTTTTATTAGTTACGTTAATTTGTGGAAATACTTCGATATTTTGAGTTGACACTAATAATAATTGAGATTGCGTTGACTCAATATTGTCAAGTTGTCAATTCTATATAGCGTTGTGTTTCGTATCCACGCAAAGCTGCCAGTTGCATAGAGTTATGTCTGATTATTGCTACAAACTACCAAAAATCCTGTGATAATTTGCATAAACAACTTTACTCCCAACAATATAGTTTATTGACGACATATTTCACTAAAAAATAATACAAATAATTAGCCATCACTTTTTTTTTCTGTTTAGATGAGTCAAAACTTTGGTTGGCCAATGTTTTGAAGGATCTGGTTTAGTTTGGAGGGTTGCCAACATCACCGATGCCATTGGATAAGAATCCAAATTGCAGAACGAAAGCACATAAGCTTTTCCACGCTGTGTTCTAGGAGTAACAACAAAAACTGCTTCATTAGTATAACTAGCAAGTGCATATTTTCATTATTATTAAAAATTGTTGGTAAAACAACACGTAACTAAATGAATAAAAGAGCATATCTGCAATAGTATCATGCGTCGGCAAGCGACCTATTATTTATCATTTAAGCGAGAAATGCACCTGCCTTCGTTCATACAAAATGCTTCGGACGCGATAAGACGTGTCATTGATAATTTTGTATTTATTTAAATATTACGACGCAGAACAACAATAAAGTTTACGATACTAAGAAGGACAACGGTGGAAAGGTGGAACAACTGTGTTGCATTATATGAATATCCAAACACTACACTAATACTTACTATTAATTCATATTGGTACAAATATGCCCTACAAATGGTAGGCTTTTATCCTTGAAAAGTTACCTAATGATGCTGAAAACAATGCATTTCTGTAAGGAATTGAATTGCGGATAGGAAATTGTTAGAATATAAAACATTGGAATCGAGGAAAGCGATAATTTATGCGAATTACGAAATGTTTCGACGTCGTACTTCAAATTGTTGTGTATGGTGTGTTCTAAGAATGACCATTTGACATATCGATACGTCAATTACAAAGTGTAACAAGTCAAAAATTTGCAGATTTCAGTAAGGTATGAGGAAATACTTAGGATACCGATATCTACAAGTCCAAAATGTAGCAAGTGTTAATCTGTGGTTATTTTAGAATGACAGTGGTTCTCACAGAAAATTTATCCGTCCTTTGGAAATGTCTCGTGGCCGCACCAAATGATTTAATCGTGATTTAAAACATTAGACCGACGCATTTACTAAAAAAGGGGGAGGGGGGGGGGGCGAAACTTTAAGCATTACGACGCAGAAGTTTGCAGATTTTTTTTTAATGTATTAATACAATTGCTTTAAAAATATTTACTATATTTTTACAATCCTGTCATTTACAGATGTTTTATTTAATATTATAGAGTCCAGTAGGTTTTTTTTTCAAATACGTCTAAGAATCTATTAGTCATTAGAGTTTTACACATTCATCCTTCTGAATAATAATTTCTTAAATGCATTTTAACTCGGGGATTGTATTCAAATCCTCTTCAAAATTAGAAAAATAATGAATACAGATGCTTCCATATTTATAAAAAAAACCGGAAGATTACCACTGTTACATTTTATGTTATTTGGAAAATCTCTCGTCAATGATAATTACAAGATAAGACAGCGTTACAGCCGAATTACTTAATGCACTGCAGCACAAATTAACTCGATGGGGTTACCGCAATGATCCCGAATAATTTTTATCTGAGAAAGAATCTCTATTTTAATAAAAATATTCATTCATTACCATTCATAAGGGTTTTGGAGTCGCATACGTACGCAATACGAATAAACAAATGTCTTATTTATTTTATATGACTCATTTTTCAATATCAATATTTATTACTGTAGAACCGTTGGTGGCCAGAGAATAATCCTCTGGTGGCCGCACATGAGAACCACTACTCAAGACTTTAGATCCAAACTGTTCATCCAAACACCTATTATTTTGTGATTAAAAACAATAAAATTAAGTATGTTTATAATATTATAAATATATTTTTTAGATAAAATCTACAAAATTTAGATGTATAGTAGAGAATTAAACCTGTCCAAAATATTGTTTTCTTCAGACCGGTGTTTTTGTTACATTCGTATTTCACGTAAATTATCTGCCATCTATGATAATTTGGCATTTTCCTATTCGTAATTAAATTCCTTTATATTTAATGATAAGTCCTTGTACAACTTTATTCATATTTGAAACAATTGAGTGTCAATAAAAAGAAATCGAAAATAATATTGCAGTTTAGCTTGAATTTAACTATCGTATGGAGAATTTATCATATTAGCTTTGAATGAAACTGTTCCGTCATTATTTGACAGTGCATAGAAAACATGAAATTTAATGTAAGTGGAATTATTAAGGTAAAAAACGACTAACCTACAAATTGCTTTTGAGCGTTAAAATCAAAACCAGTCCTCATCAAAAAATACCGCAATGAAAATCAAATTTCACGACATAGTTATCTTGTTCAAACATTTATCAAAATACTTAAATAAATACTTAGGTGAGTTTGGAGTGTTTCAATGTAATAGGTAGATTAGAATACATAGAAGCCAAGTTATAATTTTTGTTTACGTATATTCAAATGAAGAAAATCGCGTATCTTTAAAATGGAGCAATGAATTAAAAAATAATGAAATTGAATAAAGTTACGGATATTCAACAACGATTTTAGTTTAATATTAAATAATACTGTATTCTAAATTATATTCAAGGAGATATTTTCGTTATGAAAGGTTAACAGAATTTTCATACGATGAATGCGTTATTTTTGTGAAGGAGTTGAAAATCTTAATGTTATAAAGCAGTAATAGATATTATGGAAGTGAGAATCGTTTCAAGTTTAGTCTCGATCATGGGCGCAGGTAACAACGACGGTAAACCAGAATTAATGAAACATAACTTCACTCGACCTGACTGGCTTACTTCTGCATTCCAAATTCCACGACAATTCAGTAAATTTAGCCAACAGAGGAGAAGAGGCGGGCGGCGAGAGGTTTGGCAACGGCGCCAGGTGTACGCGCCGGACTGTTTTTAAACTGCTTCTCTGACGACACATAAATTGACAGTTGATGGGTGATGCGATTCTGCATAATTGCGACTCGCACACAATTCGTGGCACACGAGACGTTTTCCTCGGAGACAATAACAGAGTTTAACGGGCATCGGCATCCGCAGAGAAGCGTCAACGACCCAGCGCGGCAATGCTAAATTCTAATACACCGCAGATAAGATAATGAAAACGATCGCCTTTCGCTGCGATTCGACCGAAACACTCCTCAATGAAATTTCACTTCCACCGTGCGACATCCTAAACGACGCGAGAGTAGCGGTTCCAGTTCCGACCAGGTGAAGTGAGCCAACAGAAATGACCTCTATATGCTGTAGGCATAATATGGCCATACTTGACAAACGCTTTGACATATCCAAAACGTAAGTACGTTACCGGGCACTGTTGGCAATTTAGACGGAGCGATTTGAGCTCTTTCACAAACGTAAGGCGGAATGCTCTCCGCCAGTCGATATTCTGACAGAAATCTAAATATTTCGTCAAACTAGGGCACCGTTCTCAAAAGGTGAGATTTGAGTACGGAGTGAAATGATATTAGGGACTCGGCCTTCCCGCATGACACCAGCGACAGTTAACGGACCACAAATAATACGGAGTGCGCGTTGGCTTTCGATTAAAATGATACGGAAGAAATATAAAAGCGCACGGTGACGAACGGTACTGTGTTTCGAAATACGCACGTAAGTCAGTTATTCTTTGATGTAAAAGTGACTTACCAAGGCGAAGAAGTTTGTGTGGCAGTCCTCCAAACTAGCACCGTTAGTTGGATGGTTTTGATGCGTCATGGTAGTCCTAAACACTTCATTTTCATTTCACAACACTTAACACGGTTATTAATAAAAGTAAACCACTCAAAATTTTGAAATTATCGCGAACATTCAGAGGAGTTTTCACCTTTCAATGGCGACTGGAAAATGGCGGATAGGAAACAACAAGCCAAGCCGATGGTGCTGCCAGTGCGCGGTAGAAAGCTGAATTTCTACGCTAGGAACACGCAGCTCAAACACATTCACACTATCGCTGTCGCGGCGCTGGGATACTAAAGAAAGAGCAAGGTAAAGAATGTTACAGATTGACTATGGCAACTGCAATGAAGTTTGCTCGTATAGAGCCATATCGCCCTTGCGAGACCATTGACAATTAATCATGGCGAATGTTTTGAAACGGTTAAGTGCTGTCAGTTTTTTGGTTTATAGAAATGTAAGTTCAGATAATATTCTACCCTTGACTATAGCCGCAGGAATGTTAAAACAAAATCTAAATAATTTTAAATTTTCTCTTTCAAAGGTCACTGTGCGACTTTACGGAAGTAAGGTTAAAAACAACCGAACAGTCAAACCTTCAAAATTCGATTCGACATGTGAATCTATTTCATCAAGAGGGTATGATTTCTTATAATTATTTGCCTCATTAAAATCTGTATTCATTTTTAAGTTTATCATCCATAAATTTCTCTCATCTAACTGTATCACAACCCAATAAATCCGATGAGAACACATTTTGAGTCGAGGGTATTTATAGATCTTATGCCTAATTACAGATTTTTAAGATCATTAAAACCTTACGATCCTCCTGCGAACGTTGGCGGTACGCTAGCAAGCATTTGCTCGAAGTATGGAGTCAATGCGGATCCTGATACAGTAATAATGGAGGATGCCGCCGTGAGATTTTCTATATTGACTGACTGCTGGAATGAATTTCAACACAGTGTGCCTAATTCTAGTTTACATACCATTGAAACAGTTGGTAAATATATATCATATTAACTTGTTCCTCGAGTATATTTCTTGTTCAAAAATCTTATTTCTACAAATTTATCTGAGATATAGGTGTTAAGTTAAAAAAAAACCAACTTAATAATAGAGTATTGTAGTTAGCTAGGTGATCAAATAGGCGAGTGATTAGAACCACAGTAAGCGTGGACAATTTCGTAACATTCAATGGACCTATGCTTGAAGGCAAACTCCCTCTAACCACCCATACAATCCTAAAAACGGGTGTTTACCACTAGTCCTATTGTAGCCCTTGACGGTTATGAGTAACTAACGGTTTTGTAGAACAATTTCTATTGAGATAAACTACGTTTAGATTGTTTCAAAAAAATATATTACAGTAAAATGCACCATCAAGGCGTACTAATAACCATAGAAATTGAATCTCTGAAAATACTTATTTCATTATATGAAAAATAAATGATTTTATATATAATTTAAGACATCGACTGAGGGTGCTTGATGGAATTTCAATATTAAATTTGGATTATTGAGATTTTGTACACTTCCATGTATTTTGTCACTAACGACCCGGGTTTCGCCTTTCGGCATCTTCAGGCATTCGAGCACACGAATGGACTCGAACTGAGTTCGAATGCCTGAAGATGCCGAAAGGCGAAACCCGGGTCGTTAGTGACAAAATACATGGAAGTGTACAAAATCTCAATAATCCAAATTTGATTTTATATATTACTACTTAAAGTTTTTTTTGTAATGATCAGGTGATCTGGTAGAATTTTATAACACAAGAGTTGAATCGATTACTCCTTTGGACGGAATGAAGTCACTGGACCTCCCGAAGAACCTCCACGTTCAATATGAGTATCACCGATTCCACCCAGGTAAACATGCAGATCTTTGTAATACTAATTGTTAGAAACAGGCTACCGTCTCCGCGAAAATTTACTAAATGCCGCTAATAAGGATACAGTTCTGTAGGAAATTTAATTATGATTACGAAAATGTAAAATTAATCTACGTGGGATAATTTACGCAAAATACGAACATAAAATCAGTATGAAATAAGATTATTGTCACTAATATCGTCGCTGTAGATGTCCAGGGAGTGGAGTCACAATATCATGTAGCTGAGAAATTGGTGTGCAAAGATTTTGTGTGATAAATATGTAACATTTTTTGTTTAAAAGATGGAACGGTGAATCTTTGAACATAGATACTTTGTGATGATACGCGGGAAGTTTCGGCCAACAGGGTTAAGCCTCTTATCATATTATAAAATTATTCGGAAGTCAAAAGACTTATGCGGTTTGTTGTCATTTACTGCCTTAATGTATGTGTGCTAGGTCTATTGGGAATTTAGAAAATACTCGTAAATAAAGATTTTTGTGGCTCAAATCCATTGAGCGGACATCTTTGACGGTTTTGACTCCCTTGACGTTGACGGCGATGATATTGAATCAGTATTAAAATAACTTCAGGTCAACTTAGAATTTTTATTTTAAAAAATTAAACACACATTGTTTGTCTTTCCACCAAGAATTAAAAGTGATTAGAATTTTTAGACATATTGGTAACAATAATTATCACCTAAATTTCTCGATTTTTTGCATATATCGAACTGTTTAACTGCCAGTTTGAGCTCATCCGTTCACTTGAATGCCAAAAGGTGAATCCTGGGCCGTACGTAACAAAACTTATGGATGTGTGCAAATTTTGAATCAGTAAAAATTGATTATCAATAATTAAAACATTTATTATGTTATTTCAGACACCGACACGATGTTCGGAGGCATATCTGCGTTCCCGAAGTCTTCAACCATTGTGACAGGACTGAAATATAAAAAGAAATATAGCGGACACACAGCAAAGACTTCTTGGCCTTAATATACATGCAAAATAATTATAGGTGTGTCTAATTATTGTATAAATAAATAACAAAAACATTATTAGTAATCTATTTATTTTATTTCATAATAAATTAAGTGAGCTTACAAAATAATGCTTATTTTGGCTTTGAGGAACAGGTTTTATCAATATCAATCCTAGAACACAGTTGAACTTCTAATAGCACACTGTAACAAAATATTCCACGGAAAAAAAATAAATAATATAATAGATGAATCACATTACTATAGGTATGGTTGTCACATTGGAATGTTTAAAATATGTTGCTGATTTTAATTAGGTTTTTTTTATTATGTATAGAACAAAATCTTTAACAGCTAAAAGAAATATTAAGTTAGTTATTTCAGATTAATCCTTTCACCGCGTTACGCGTGTAAACATGCGCCAAAACATAAAATTTAGTTAATGAAGCAGGCGTCATAGTGGTAATCGACGAGAAAATTTTGCTGGTCCGCAGGGGAATATAGACTTTATTTTCATTTCCACGAATGAAGGATGCAAGAACCATCATCTCGATCTCGTAAGACTTTTGTCTTATTTTCGCCTTGTTTCAAACTCGTTCAATGGTTCACATTTTTCATTGTTTCATGATCGTACATTTATTGTATCTTAGTTTTTAAAAAAACATACTAGTGGTCAGTGGTTTTCAAAATTGTGAGTTAAGTGACTGCTGGGTTAATGCATCCATGTAATAAATGGCAAATAATTCCACCACAAATGAAGTCTCGGCATGTCAGACAAAATGGAGCCCGCAAAGAATAATAATTTAAATGAATACAAATATGGTTAGTAAAAATAAAAAAATCTTTCAAATTGTATTTGCTTGACGGAATTCACTCTGCCTGACATAGCAACTCCATAAATGTGCAGTCGGACAGTTATATAGAGTTTTTCATCGATAAATTCATACAAAAATACACATATTTTTATCAAAGTGATATGGTTAAAATGCTGTTTTTAGTATGTTATTCAAAGCTATTATTTGTGAACGGATAGAAAACAAAGCTTGCACAAATTTTATTCCCTTCGTTGAAATATACATGAATAAATAATTTATTGTTTGAAGGCGTTGATGCAAAAGCGCCACTGTTTACTTTTTCACTAAAAAAATTATTCACAGGTTAATTTTGATGGAAAACGAAAGTATCATAGGTTTTATTAAAAAAGTATATCTCTAATTGAGTTATCTAAAGCAAAAACGCCACTGTCCACAAAAAGTCAACCATGACAAATGAATGCACAAATATTCTCCATATTCTTGTGCATGTGTACAACTTAACAGATCAAATGCAATATCTTGAGAAAACCGTGAAAATGAATTTATAAATTGTGTTTACCTTCAAATTCACCACTGTTCAGTACAAAATTATTAAATTTAGTCACTTGGGTTATATTAATATATTCTATAAAAATTCACTTAAAACTCGCATGTTCCTATAAAGTGTAAGAATTACCGACGTATCGGTTTTATTTGATTTCTCACAACATGACAGAAGGACAGTGGTGTTTTTGCTTTTATACAACTCAATCATTAACAAAGAAATAATCAAAATATATGTACTGGATAAAAAATATTTAAGAAGGTTCTTTCGACAGAGGCAGGCTTGCATCTGACCTTCATATGATTCAGAGGGGCTTAGGATCACAGGGGCCTACCTATTAACATGCATTGAGTTAATCCCCGCTACAATAATTCCATAATCATGAATGACAAAAAGCGCTCTTAGACACATTACTGTTTAAGATATGGCTGGACATATCATCGCTGTTCTGGAAGAAAATACTAAATCGAAAAAATGACATTGAGTTAGTTACACCAAAATGTTTTTTATTTCAAACTTCACTGTATGGAAGATCACACTTATTTTTATAAATTATACTTTTACTTAAAAACAGTTTTGTACAAACAAAATAAATGAAAAAAGTATAGCATTCCAAGCATTTGAATAACTTCAAGGTCCAATTACTCGAAACTTGTATTTTTCAGTTAGTGTCATCTTACAGAACAATGACGATACTATCTACATTTGAAAATTACATACCGAATTTAATGGTATCAAAATCTTTATTTGTGTTCATCTCAATTATTTTTGTTGATAGGCCCCTGTGTTCATAAGTCACTTTCACTGATGAAAATGATACCGCACAGTCACAGAAGCTTCAAGCAAAAGCTGTTCTGTGATTGGTTGAAATTGAACAGAGGCGTGTTTGCGACTCACACTTACACTTACACTTACACTTTCATTATCAGCAGCTGAATCAGAATTGATCGACCAAAATCGGAATTTGAATCTAATTCCCTCATTTATTCTTAAGCTTTCATTAGTAAAATTGTCAAAACATAAAATCTACAGCTGTAATAATATCGGATTAAAATTTTTAATTTTTTAAACTGACTTTTGGAGTCTCTAAGTCATGATTGAGGATCACAACACAAAACCTCCTCACCACAACATGCGAGTAAAATATTTTCCATCAACCAAGTACAAAAAATACATACATAATGATATCAATTATTATTGCTCGAGGGTGGTATAAAAATACTGGTATAATGTTATAAAATTTATCAAATCTTCAATAACAAAATTGGCTTGAGACGTACATATCTACTGAGGAGTAGATTTTTCTCACAAATTTCATAAGAAATATCTAATACTGATGCTGTGCAAAGTTATTGTGTTTGTGTTAAAAAAAATAGTGCCCACCAACTAATTGTTGATACTATCTTGCACACACTTTCTACCAAAATTAAAATTACTGTTTTTACTATAATACATTCGAAACAATTTTCAATTAAACAGTAAACACTGTGAGAATATGTCGAGGGTATTAAGTCATGAAGCCGAGTTCTGAGATAATCGCATTTAAAGCACTATTTTTTTTTCTTCTCATGCACAATTGTTTGTTTTTTAAAAAGATTTTTTGTACATTATAAAGATTAATCTTTTCGGCATACAAATCATAAGATTTGGTATTGATGAATTATAATTATATCATGCTCTTTTCCAGAATAAAAAAATAACAATGTGACTAAAAACTGTTATTTTTTTTCAAAACCATTATATTATATGAATTCACATATTCTACCAATTAAGTAGAGCGTTACTCAAACACTGACTTTATGCATTCTGTCAGCATACCCTCGATGTCTTCGTTATAAAGTGGACTAAATAATCAGGTGGACATATCCAATAATTATTCTTATTATTATTATCTTTCAATTCTAAGCTTTTTAAGCTGGATTTCGTTTCATTTTACAATACAAAGAAACATTAAAAAAAATTACAGATAAATATATTCATTTTTAATCATTTTTCAATATAATGTATTTATAGGGTTGCACTTCCAGTAATTCTACGGACTAAGGTAAATTCTTATCAAAGGTAAGCGTCTTATTCTCTTAAATAATCATTTTGTAATCTTTGGAAACCTACAATATTCTTAAAAATAATTTTGCTACAATCATTCTTTGTAAATGACGGTGAAAAATATCAAGGCAATAAATTGGCTTAAAAATATTGCTAAAAAACCATACACTGTGACAAAATCAGATTGGTAATTTGGTTTAGGTGATAACATCTTTTTTCAAAGATGTCATCTGACGTATTGCAAATGAGCGCATAATGAACAGGTTTTTACGAGAACTGGGTTTAAATATGTCACTTAAGCTTTTTATGTAAGATGGGATAGTGTGGGTGAAAAGTAATGAAAACGTCACAGACATCCATCCCTTTGGTTACAAATGTTTAAATCAATTTGAGCCCTCGAACTAAGCAACAAGCTTAGTAAAAAAATTTATACAGAATCTTTTATCGTCATTTCCATTTCCATTGCAAAATTGTATATATACAAAATGTAAATTTTTTAGGGGAGTATAAAATCAATTTTAAAAAAGAACTTTGTCGAATTAAAACAAAAATAAAAAAACACGTCATTAAAATCAAATATGTATACTTAACCGTAATTTTTTCAGTTGTGTTATTTTGCATGCACGCACGATAAGGGCGATCTTTGCAGCATTAAAATTATAAAATGTCGAAAACGCAAACGCATATATAATGGAAACAATGTTATGTTAGAATAACGTTGATAATCACACTGGACAATAAATTTTTATTAGTAAATTTTGCCAGACAAGATACTGGTAAGCCACAAACAAATAATTGTGTCACAATTTCTTACAATTGTCTATGTTATTTCCCAAAATACTTTAATCTTCTTGTCACAGGGCACATTAATATAATAAATAAATAAGCATAAAAAAATATATTAATTATTTACACAATATCTGGTAATATATCGATTGATGTATTGGAAAGTTTTGTAACTTCTATGTCAGTTCATTTCCAATTCTATGTGGCCGGAAGAGTACAAGATTCACGGCGCCTGTTTTACTTCGACCAAATTGACACTCCCTACGCACTCCTTGTGCCAAATACGTGATTATACACGTTTGCATTTTCGTTGTCTCAGTTCTATGGGTAGGCATCAAGCAACAATGTGAAAACTAGACTTAAAATAGTAGCACTGTCCCAATTTTGAAGAAGATACATGCAGCCGCTACTTTTCAATTGCGTTTTGAATCGTTTTGAATCTAGGAGTGTCGAAATGATCACTTTAACGGAGTGAACAAAATTTTTAATAATCGAGCTACATGATTCGCTGTGCTGTTTGCTGGAGTTGGTTGATATGAATGAAATTTTAGTGGACCTAAATCATTTTGAATACTGTGTTCTATTTGGAAAATTTAAATACAACTGGGACACCTTTCTTCTGTAGTTTGCTGTCGCCCTGGAAACATAAAAACTCTCATAAGAAATAATGTCCTATTTAGTTATGTTATTGCAATAAATGTATTCTTAAATACTCCAAAATTCATTGGAGAAATTAAAGTAATATATAAAAACACACTTACAGCTCGTCTATCTCCGAGGAGCATGCGAGCTTTGTCTTCTTCAGGCGGTGACGCACTTCCGCTGCTTCCACCTTTGTTTCTGTGAAGTTGCAACTTCTGTCGAATCGCTTGCGACAGAATCACCTTACGACTATCATTCTTCATGGCCAGCAAAAAGTCTAGCCAAGTCCATGTCACGTTGTGGTACTCGATAGTCGGAATCACCAATGATATATCTCGGAGATCTTCCAAGTTCTTCTCCTTGTTGCCTTTGTAGCTGACACGTACAGGCACTTCAGGTATCTTAATGTATATGAATAGTTTGTTTTTCTCAGCACGTTCCTGAAATTATCACACAGAAAATATTTATAAGAAATAACACTTGAATCATCTAACAGATGCCACTAAATGTGGAATGATTGTATATGTCTATCCTTTTGTCGAATTGCATCCCGTCGAAACCCACAATGCTATTATAATTGTAAAATCACTGGTAATTCTAATATTATTTGGAAAGCGGCAATTCGCCACTCTGTTAATGCGATGTTTACTAAATAAGGATTAAGGCGATTCTCGAAATTTTAACTCAGGTATCAGTGTGGATCCTACACTTATAATATCTTATCTCGTAAATAATATTTGTCGTATTTGTATCTTCTATATAAACGTTAGACACTGTTTACTGTCTGTCAGTTCGATTCCATTCGTGCACTCGAATGCCTGAAGATGCCGAAAGGCGAAACCCAGGTCGTTAATTCAAATTTGATATTGAAATTCCATCAAGCACCCTCAGTCGATGTCTTAAATTACATACCTTCATTTTTTCAACATCGTCTTTCTGCTCAATCTTCACATAAAAGTTGGTATCTTTTGCAGACTTCTTGCTTTTCAATTTCTTACTCGACCCTTTCTCCGGTCTAAAACTGCCAGTAGTACTGACTCCGTCTTCTTCGTCGATGCTGCCCTCGATTGCATCAATAGTGTCTGGGTCTCTTTCAGGGAAGCAAAACTTCAGCATAGTGTTGAAGAACTTCTTAGTCAAACCTGGGGAAAAAAGATTCAAATAGTAAAATAATGTCAAATGTTGTCGACAGATATGGCGGCAACTTTGTGAAAATTCATTATCTATCTAAAATTAAAATTGATAACATCGTTATTACACTGATTGTGTTACTAGATGTAAACATGTTTTGCCTCTTTGAGGGGCACTCTCAGACTCTTTATAGTGTGAAATTAATGTTTCATGAAATATTGAATTATAAGTTATTGATCATTCTCGGAAAAGTTTATTGTTTGACATTGAATAAATTTCATGATCATTAATGGAAGCTGCAATACTTTTTATTAACTTTCTTTTATTTGTAACGGCCTTTGCTAAACCTCTCTCTTTTGGAGAGATTTATACATCACTGATATCCATGCCTTTGAACACAAATTGATAAATCATTTTATAAAAGTGTCCATGCTGAGATTCGAACCCATGAACACTGCAACCGAAACCAGCGTCGTTGACCACTCGACTACATGTAAGGCATATAAGTCTCATCATTCTTAACACAGCTAACATTTATTACATTAAGTAGAATGAAAATTAATATATCGCTACTAACCTATAGTAATAGGTACTAGATTAATTTCAAAATGTTCTTTGACAGAGATGCCCCCGACAGGTGGCCGCTCTCGGCAGAAGACTCGAAGCACCCGCTGTCTCGCAATAGGTCTCTGATTCTTGACTTCACTGGGCACCAAAACTTCCGTGTAGGTCTCGTTAGGGAGAAGATTAGTCATTCTGACATAGCCAAGCTCTAGCAGGTGTTCCACTGTATCATCGCTCTTGGTATTCTTTGTGTATCTGTTGACAGTCAACGAAGGATTATTATGCACAGGAAAGGTATTAACACAGTTTCTGGGATTGGTGGTCATATACGGGTGAGTATTTTTACCTTTATTGGAGACTGCTCGTTATCGTTGGGTAAAGTATTAATATCTGCTATTTTTAGTTTAATATTATACTTGCAGTCACAATCTTATGAAGATCCACGATGGTACACCACGAAGGTACACGATTCTTAGAAATTAAAGCTTTATATTTATTGCATAAATCTACTATTTTTGTTTATAATTCATTTTTATATTGATATTCTATTCTTACTGGAAATTGGTTAGAACCAAGTCTGCGATTCCGAGTTGTCCGTCGGCGTCAGTCAGCCGCCATTGAGCATGCTTGAAGCAAATCTCGTTGACTTTGACAGTAGCAGCGTTGCGGGCTTTTGTCGGAGGAGCACGGTATCTCATCTCTTGGTAGCAGGCCACCATCGCATGCAGATTCTAGTGAACGATACCCAAATCAATAATAAAATAAAAAATTAAAAGAAGTTCTTAATGTGTTGAATTGCAGTATAATAGAAGATTCCTCACCTCGCCATCTCGAGTGAGCTGTTCTTTGCATTCCAGTACCTGCCGCTGCAAGTCTTGGACATCTAACTCGTGTTGTTCGGAACCGTTTCCTTCAGAACCAGCTCTTTGCACAAGATATGTTTCCCTTTCCAAGCGCCTCAGACGAGCCACTAGTTCTCGAACCTAATAAGTAATTATAACTTAGCAAACTAAACTTTCAATGAACAGGCTTTCAAAAAAAATCATCGCAGATTGAACGATCTTGTTTACTTTTAAGGTGTTAACTGTCCATTCTTGGTGGAAAGACATTATATTTTAAAAAATAAAACACAATTTGTTTGTACTACTTCCACATATTTATAATGATCAGGACCGGTTTCGCTCATCACGGGCATTATCAACTGATAAAAATACAAACATAACAGGCGTATTTATAAAAATGAAGGTATATAAAACTGATGGTTCATGAACTGAGACAAGAAAATATTGATTAACAAACAAATTATACATAAATCAAATGAAAGAGTCTATAATTAAAATGTTATGGACCTCTTGCAAATCATTAAAAACTAATCTGCAATCACAAATATAGCTACATTAAAAGTCCATTTAGCTGAACAAAATTATTAATGATGATAATAATATAAAATGATGACTCAGGGAAATTATAAGTAAAAATTAATGAACCATTTAAAAATAATCAAATATTAAGGATGTAATTAATATGAATAATAAACAGCCATCTTAAGTGGAGAAAGCAGAGCAGCTATGAGTATCCAATAAATTTTAATATCTGAAAAACAAAAATTACAGAGACAGAATCAATTCTTAAAAGTTAAAAATGAAAGTTAAATATAACCTTACCGGTATAATACAAATTAATGAATCGGATATATATATATTGATTTATGTATAATTTGTTTGTTAATCAATATTTTCTTGTCTCAGTTCATGAACCATCAGTTTTATATACCTTCATTTTTTCACTCAATTTTATATAAATACGCCTGTTATGTTTGTATTTTTATCAGTTGATCTTGTTTAATTAACATCTGCAATCACCTGGTTCTGCAACAGCTGTATAGGTTTCCTCGGGTCCTTGACACGTTGCAGCTGTAGCTCGAAACGAACCTGCGTCAGTCTCTCCAGGGCCCTTTTACGTTGAGGTTCAACATACAACACTAAATTATTCACCACATCGAGCAACATGGCATACTGAAACAAAATAAAAACAAAGTCATAATTCAATAAATTACTTCAAGTTCATTTTCACAATTACGCAAAATTTCTCAGGTGAGCCTGATATTGTCTGGTTTGTTAACACTGAAGCGCCTACGCTGGACCGGGCAAATATCTCGCATGGATGAGTGGAAGCCTACAAAACCCTTCACATTTTCTATTCGTGGGTGAAGACGGAGCGTTGGAAGACCGCGACTTCGTGAATGGAAGGGTTATGATTACTTTTGCTCCTTTTAAATGACACTATTTCAATATAACTTAAATATGTAAGTAACTGGAATAATTAATGCAGCTACTGAGTTATTTCAGACGGAGAATTGATATCTAAGAATTTCATTGTGTTATACACTTAAAATAAATCTGATATTTTAATTACCAAAAATCATATGCCTACCTGTAACGAATTGGTGCAAACGTCAAGATCGTGATGCATGAGGGTAAATGAATCGCAGGGAGTTTCAGGTTCTCCCCAAGCGGTGACCGAGCCTCCTCCTCCTGTCCCAGCTAAGCAGCCTTCTTCATATCCAACATAGTAAAATTCACACTTGCAGCGCGAGACAATACGTTGCAGCTGGAATCATTATTACAAAGACAATGAATAACCAAACATTCTGTTTTGACATTGGAATCATACATTTAATATGAAAACATTTGCAAATCAGAAGGTTGCGTGTTCAAATCATGATGCAACCACCATTACGGCGATTATTCCACTATATTTTATTTATTTTTAGAATCAGAAGGTTGTTGGATTAACTTACACAGTTTGCTATAGTATAAATGTTTTATATGCTAGTACAGTGAAGGAATTATGGATAAGTAATAATTTTTAAACTATGGATAACTTTAATTCTCTTGCTAATGTCGATAATGCAGAGTGTGATAATATCTATTGTGCTGCAAAATGACTGCTAATAATACAAACACACTAAAATTCAGATTATAACATTACTAAGAAAGGATCCACTTAATATTTGGGAGAGTATGAAATGAAAAATGTAAAAAAGTATATCAAAATACCTGAGGTGCATGGGCTTGATCGGCACTCGGTCCAACTGTACTTCCAAGAACAACCCCTGCAGAGTGCCCACTACCAACAATTCTCGGTACATCTGGAAGAGCTGATATCGCCTGAGCCCCCTTCTCTTCAATCTCTTCAACGCACACCCATTGAATGTTTTCTGTAATTAATCAAGATTCACTCTCAGTGCATTGTTAAAATTCTTTATTATATGAATTTTTTTCCACCATTGCCGCTCCGTACTCAGGCATATAGGTGCTTCCAAGATTTTCATTCCACCGCCAGTTACCTACCAAGTCATTCCAGTGTCCTATAACTTCGCCGAGTACATTCTATGGATGGTCGTCAGCGGCCTTCTAGGGCAACGGGATCCATTTGATTGGAAGAAGAAACAGGATGGATTTAGGCTACTTTGGGTTAGCATATGTTCGAGCCAGTTCCATTGTCACTTTTTCAATTCGGACGTAATAAGAGATTAGTAAGTCCGTTCTCTTACCTCTGAATTCCTAACAGAGTCAAATCACCATGCCCTAGTATTAGACACAAGCATCTGTTTTCAAAACACCGTCAACGAATTCCCTGTGTTTTCGTTTCGTAGAGGTGATATTAGTATGTGTCGTAAGAAAAAGTCTTTGATTACCATGCAGTCTGTCATTATCCCTAGCGCTGACGGTGGCATAATACTGCATGCTTTCCAGAGAACCGGCCCAAGTGGATCTGGACCTCCTTAATCTCTGTCGGACTTCAGCTCGTGCAGCACACAGCACAACGTATCCACGAGTCTCGCAGCCACGAAGCACTACTTGGGCATTCACCAGGGCAACTGCAAAAACAAACCAATGTAAACATTTCACCCCTAGCGAGTAAATTCTTCAGTAACAAACAACTTTACACTATTCAATTATTCTTCTTCTTTGAGTACATTTGCTCCCTATGTGGAGCATATGGCCACAATACGGTGCCTCCATGATTTCCTGTCGCATGCCAATAGCTTTCTTTCCTCCCATGCCATGCCAGCATCTTTCAGCTCCGCCGAGTACATCCTGTTGACAGTTCCTATATTATTGCCAATCCCTATTCTCCGAGTTCCTCACCTCACTCCCAAACAACCTCACTCCTAGTATCAGACGCCGGCATCTATTCTCGAAGCTGAGTATATGGTTTAATTTTTATTATGTGGCTTAAATTAAAACATAAGTAATAAAAAATTAATTGAACAATCTCGATGATTTAAGAGCGATTTGAAGAGTTATTGATTCAGAATGTTTAGAGAAACGCTTTTATTATTTAGCACTGTAAAATAAATAATCTTACTAAGCCAATTGCAAATGGAAGGCTCATCGAGAGTGGACGCGGAGGCGTGTGGCAAAGGTTGAGCAGTGGGTTCGGAGAGATCATCCGAGAAGACGACCGCTTTATGGTCAGCTTCCGCTACCAGCTGAGCCAAAAGCGCTTGAGTTTGACTGCCACTTGACTGTAACGTAATAGTTCAATAAATTAGATTTTTCATACAACCAAAACAAACCTATCAAGGTAAGGTTTCCCTGTAATCTTTTCTATGCTAAAATTATGGGTCCAATTCACTGCAGAGGGAATGTTCTTGGTGTGCCAATTATTCACAAAATTTCAGCAGTATTATAAAAGCCATATACCTAAATATTATTATTTTTGAGGTATGGATGTTTGTTCATGTTCATGGCTTCTGTGATCTAGTGGTAATAATCCTAGCAAATAGATAGATTTGGGTTCAAATACCGACAAGATGAATATAGATAAATAAATGAAAAACCTATATTTTTATCAATTTGACATTTGAAATCTTGGGCACGGGTGTTCATGATGTTTTTTCTCAAGTTGCTCTTTAACACATTCGTGGACACGTCTGCAATTGCAGTCATTTTTTGAATACTCTGTGGGACACGACTGCAAATGCAGACGGCGCGGCTGACTTATTTTTATACAAGTTTAAACTTGGTGTCCCAGTATAATACAATAATACACTCTGTCATGTGTTCTGTCCCTTTCGAGGTGTGATAACATATTTTTAAAAAGTGGTTCCCTACACTAAAAATCTAATTTGCTTTTATATTTGCCCAAGTCAGATAGCTTATTCGTGACACCCATTTATTACATTTTTTAATTATTTTCTGGTACCAGTGTATATATTCATTAGAAAAGATGGATGATAGTGATGATAAATACATTCTTTATAGTGAAACCGACTCTGATAATGGCTGCAGTGATGATTCTGAAATAGACCACAATGAAGTCAACGAAATTGTGGTAGATGAGTTTTACCAAACAAGTGTGGAGCCAATAGGAACAGAGTCTATCGATGACGAAATTTCTGAAACTGAAAATATTCCACGTGCTGATCAAAATAGTAGTAGTGACGAAGATCCCGATAGCGAAGTAATACCTCCTCCGCATCTAAATGATAATTGGACTCAGACTCATTCGACAATACCAGATTTTGGTTTCAATCCATCATCTTCAGGAATACAAAAAGATATCGGAGATATTCCTATAGAAATCTTTAGAAATATTTGGACCAGCTGTAAATCCAAATAATGGATTTATTGAAAAGTCGTACTAGGATAAAATTGACAAAAATTAATCTACCGAAAACGAGATATTGCAGAATGACCAATTTCAAGGAAACGAATAAAGCAGAATTAGTAAAATTCATTGGTTTGTGTTTGCTTGGTGGGCAATTAGGCTTTCCTACATTGCGGAAAATGTTTTCTCGAGATCCATTGTATTTTCACCCGATATTTTCATATGTTATGCCAGGTAGAAGGTACGAACAAATATTGAACTGTACATGTACATCGAATGACAGAATGTCAAAAATAAACCCACTTCTTGAGTTTACTCCCCACCGGAAGAAATTTCCCTTGATGAATCTCTTCTTCTTCATCGAGGGCGACTGTGGTTACGCCAGTATATGAAAGGGAAAAAAGCCAAATATGGTATCAAATTTTATGAACTGTGTTCTCCAAACGGCTATATTCATAATCTGGAAATTTATAAAGGTCGATTATTTGACAATGAACCGAGAGGATCAAAAATTGACGCTGTAGTGCTTAGACTACTGAATCCCTATAAACATAAGGGTCACCATATATCTCTGTATAACTTCTATAACAATATTACGTTATCTAATAAGCTATTAGTACGAAGAACGCATATGACAGGGACATTGCGGTCTAATAGAAGAGGAAATCCTGCAGGAATAATGGAGAAGAAATTAAAAAGAGCGTGAATGGCGTGATACTAGAGATGTATTATGTATTACAACGAAACATCACCCACGACTGATCGAAATTGTAAATAGACATGGAAACCAAAAGATCAAGCCCATTGAAATTGTCGAATACAATAAATATATGTCGGGTGTCGACAGGGCAGATCAACTCATTTCATATTATTCTTGCCTCAGAAAAACCATTCGGTGGCACAAGAAAATCATATTCCATTTGTTAGATATGAGTTTTCAATTCATGGATTTTATATAGGATAAAAAAGGGAGACAATATAAGTTTTTTAGAATTTCGAGATACCCTGGTAAAATCATTACTGGGTGTTACTGTTATAATGGATTGCAGAGAGCTAGTGCAGAAGACATCTCGTTCTTTAACAGATCGCAATGATAGTTTACCGGCATCGGGGTCACATTTTATCGAAAAAATTCCTATTCTGATAAATTATACAAGGAAAAGTTACTTTTTACGCTGCCGGTGGTTCTCAAAAGAAAATAAACGCACAAACACTTCCTGGAGGTGTAAAACTTATGAAAGTAATCCTCCTCTATGTCCTGGAGAGTGCTTTGGACGTTTTCATGCAGTTTAGTTTTTTTTGTATTGTTGAATCTTGTCAATAAAATCACAAATAAATTATAATGTTCCCTTTTTTATCCAACACGAAACAGTGCTTATCAGTTGACTGACGTTGAAAACATAATTTTATGTAAGATGTATTTCAAAAATAAATTTGGACTCGACAAAAATATTTTTATTTCAATGTAAAAATATTCGTGAACCTTAGAGCCGTACTACGAAATACATAAAAAGTGTGCTCTTCATATAAAAATAAATAACAAAAAAGCTGAAACTATTTTAGAAATAAAAAAAATCTAAATTTTGAAAGGTTGAGAACCCCTGAACTCTGTTTTATAATACATTATAAATTATGGTCAAGATAAATGTAACTGAAACTATTGGAAAAGCAAACTGAAACTATTGGAAAAAATAAAAAAGTAAAAAATGTGAAAGGTTGACAACCTCTGAACTGAGTTTTATGTGGGCACAAATAAAACTTTCTAAATTGTGTTCAGGATATGATAAAAAAAAGCCGAAACTATTCACGAAATTGTTTTTTTTAATTGAAAGGCTCTTTTCTATATTTTATAGTACTTTCTAAATTATGGTCTGGATCTTATAATACCATTTTTTAAATAATTGTATATATTGGTGCGTTTTTTTTTATTCCATACATCACATCAATTTTTTGTGCCCCAGGGTAGGTCACATACATTTTTAAGTGTCCGCGAAAGTGTTAATGACTTCTGCTTTTGAAAATTCTAAATATCTGGAGTATTGGCAATACCAAATATCTTTTTATTCATAAATATTCATAATTTATATAAATACAGAAGCTGGAAGTAGTTTTTGTGACCCAAAATGATATAAACCACATTCAGTGGCAAAATATGACACAAGAAACAGGCAAACGCATTGGAAAATTATTATAATTTTATGTATAAAATGTTTTTAAATGTGATACCTGAACATTAGTATTGGCGGTTGGTGGTGTGGCAGGAGTGGCTGAGTCAGGTCCTCGTCCACTTTTCACATTAGACTCAGAATCTTCGCTCCGGAATATCTTTAAGGCATCGGTTGATAAGTTCTTCTTCAGTTGCTGAAATGTAAAACAATTTACAAAATGTACTGCTTGAGTAACCAGGCGTGACATGTGACCTCTTTGAGAAACATATTCAGAATAACTCTATAGTAAGATGGCTTGGACTTGTGCTGCGAATGCCCCAGGGGAGCCTGAACCCTGCCTGTGTCTGATGACTATACACAGGCTGTATTCGGCGGAGCTGCAGGACGCTGGGATGATCTAGAGGAGCAAGAAGACTGACAGAGAATCTTGTAGGCACTATGCTCCAAGTAGGGCGTGGATATAGTTAAAAAAATGTTTATTATTATAATTATTGCAACACATTTTTCAATTTACTATACGTAACAATTATTTAAAAAAAAATATGAGCATAAATTCAAGCTGTGAATAAAACCATACACACTTTATTCTTCATATAGGTATCAAACAGTGCAAATGCTACATCTCTGTTTGCCTTGGTCCACGCTCCTCGCAGATCGTGGACGACGAGCCGGTGAGTGGGAGTAGCTTCAGCGGCGCTGCTTGGAGCGCACGGTGGTAAAACGTTTCCGACGTCGCTTGTTTCGCGACCATATGACACTTTGCCCACGCTGAGGCAGTAGCATTTTTCTACGGGCTGGCCGGATGATATAGACTGTGAACAAAATGTATTTTAACATTTAAATTAGACACGACATGCATCGATTCATCGCCAACGTGAAACATAAAAACGCCCCCCAGATTTGCAAAACGCCCACATTTTCTCTTAAGCCTAACCTGATTCTCCCTAACTGTTTCAAATATCAAACCAAATATAATAATGAAAACCTCTTTATCAGGATCATAATGAAGAGCCGATTTAAGCCAAATCTCCGCATCGTTCAATTCACAGTTAATATAGACCGGCGGCCAAGTCGAACGGGGACGTCTCTTCAGTCCATCTTTAGGGGAGACTAGCACTAGGGCGTGCTGTGCTCCGCATGTCACTCTCCGCCCGCACACTTCAACTCCTCTTTGCATGGCAAATGACATCCAGTAACACACCTAAAAGTATTACCAAAAATGTTCTATTATTTTACTTTCATCAGTAAGTACAACTGAGAAGCCGACTACCTTTTACACTGATATTAATTGATACCGCCGAGTGGGCAGACGAGAAGGAATAGAGGCAGGATACCATAGTTGTGCAAAAAAACGTTCGTTCCATCCAGAGTATGTTTATTTGATGCAGTTGGTAAGGTTAAGTTAAAGAGTTTACAAAGTAGCACAAAAAGAATTGAAATGTAAAGAAGCGATTGATAAACAAGTAGGTGGGTCGTCCGATCGGATAACAGTCACATCGTCAAGATAGCTCGTCTGAGCTATCAACAAACGCCTTTCTCGGAGCAAGTCACGAGGCTTTCTCGGCAAAGCTTCACCACCATCCTAGAGGACGCTAGCCTACCAGCAGGACATTAAGTAAGCGAGTTGAACACGAAACGAATGAGAGCGGGTAACATTTTTCGAGCCATATTAAACTAATTCCGAGTGACTATCCTCTAAAACGAGGTTCGCAATTTTAATATTACTGCACGGATTTACATTAATGAGGTGAATAAATGTATAATATTTGTTTGCCAATGCTTTTAGACGTGACGGACATTGCCCAGGTGGGAGGAGACTTGAGGAAGTTCTGAGCATGCTGTCCAACTGCGCCGGGTCATAATCAATATACGAAAAATAACCCATTCGAAATCCGCTAGATGCATAAAAATCTACAGGCTGTCACAGAATATGAACCATGATTTTTAGAATAGAAATGATTTTGTTGTAAATAATACCTGGAATCTATGAAGTGCAAGTGAAAGCCTAGCAGTGCGACAGTGACGAGACAGCTGCGGTCGTCGTGGTCTCGTGTTGTTGAAAACTGTCCCACGTCTTGTAGGGCGTGTAGCGCCTGATAATATTTGCTTCAGGCTCTCGAACCATCTTTATCAACAGTTTCACATCAAATGTTATAAAACAAAAATTAATAATGCATAATCTAACACTTCGTAAATACCAATTATCAGGTTACTGTCTGTAATCCACATTTTGCTTCTGTGAGAAAAGAATGAGTGACTTATAAAAGTGATCTATAATGCATGTTATTTCTAATTATTACTTATAATTTAAAAAATTAGGAAGAGGAGCAAATTTCAATGAAAATATATAAAATAATATTATGTGTTTATGTTCCTTTTCCTAGAACAATTCAAAAATACAACTATAGATGTACCAAGTTAACTTGGCCGCTAGTGAGGGTGCCACCGTCACGTTAGGAATGGTACCATACTCAACCAGAACTGAAATTTCAATAAATTCCAAAGCTGATATTTTAGCAACGGTTGTTAAAAGTAGACAAGATATTTATTTTGCATAAAATGGCAATTGGAGAAAAAATTATTCTAGACTGACAATTCTAGTTCCAAATTCGGAGGCGGAAAAGTAATTTTGGTAATACTATTGTATGTTAAATATTTTAATTTTAAATAAAAGTTATGATGTTGAAATAAGTGAGATGATAATATAATATCTCTTCTGAACACAGTCAATAAAGAAAAATGCCCAATGGATTTATTTAGATTTAATAATGTTTATGTTGCGGATATATTAAAATATCAACACATACGTAAAAACTTTGCTAACCTGAGTGTGCTGCCATAAAGTAACAGTATTGGACAGTCGCTTTCATCTGTTGGGCGCGTCTCGAAAGCCAAATGAACTGAAACACCTTGAGATCGGAATGCGCGGAATGAATCATGCTCCTGAAGAAGAGAATAATCATTTTTAAAGATGAGTAAGTTTTAATTACTTTTAATTACAAATTAATTACTAGTGTTTGGAGGTGAAAATCCCAAGGGAAATAAATTTAATAGTGGTGAGCCACCAGTCCCATTCCAAATGTTATTTACTAATAATCGATAGTTAATGGTTTTATAAATTACTAAAAACTCTAAACTGTTACAACATTATAAAACCTTTTTTATTTACCCGATGGAATATTTCTACATTATTATTTTTAACAAAATTATGATCATTTTCAATTAAATGATTCGCAAACTCTAATTTAATTGAAAATGATCATAATTTTAATAAAAATAATAACGTCGATATGGTAATTAGTACTATAATTGTTTATATCTTATGTCTTACCCCCTCCCCACATCCAGTAGAACAAAACAAACCCACCCTACCCTTAATTTTTAATTTAAGAATTAGAATCATTGTTTACCTTAGAAATAATAACCTTGCGAAACGCGTCACGTTAGTGATAAAACCAGTGGAATAACAAAGTTACCAATTTTAATTTTATATTAAAAATTACCTGATTGCTGGAGTATTCGGGAATTTTATCTGGGGCACACTGTACGACAGAATGATGATCGTTGGGATCTGCCAAGCACACCCATTGCAATTTCAGAGTGAGTCGAAGATTGGGCAAGTGAAGCAGGCGGCAGTCATCATACTTCGAGGCCGTCCTCACATACACACTCAGATCACCTTTGAAGACTATTTTGGCTGCATGATGAAAAAGAAACGAATAAATGCATATGTAAATGATATTCATTACACATTAATTGTCTTTGGCTATATCCACTACCTATATAGATCGCATAACCAAAAAATGGTACCTCCAAGATCACCAACCTTTTTCGTTACATCCAAATTATGAAAGGCTTTTGCAGTTCACATGATACATCCGAGCAAGCAGGGGTTCAGTATAAAGTTGAGTTGATCCAGGTTTCTTCATTAAAAAAGCTAGGTGAGTCCAGGGTACTGTTTATTCTATTCAGTTGGTTGGTTTTGCAAGAATTTACAGGTACAGAATTAAATTTATACAAGTTACAGTTACATGTAGTTGTAATCCATTGAACAAAACAAATAAATAAAATTTACACAAAGCGATTATAAAAGCAAGTAGGCAGCAATCTGATTGGATGAGGGTGCCTGTCAACCAGATAGCTTGTGCGAGCCTATCATAAAGGCTCTGCGTTCTCAGTGAAGCTTCGCCACCATCTTAGCGAACTACACAACCTCTCAGAAAAAAATTACAAAAGCGAATGACAGAGAAGTTAATGAGAGCGACTGGCGATTTTGTGCCTTTTTGTACATTTATCAACTGATTGTCGCAGGACCGTGCTGGCAGGCTAGTACGAGAGACAGTCAGCGCGGTCACAAGACTAACTTTAAATGACTACCCTGTAAGACATAGTCGAGAATTTCATTATGAATGATTTTTTATGATGCGAATTATTGATACAAACTACTTTGATTTTTAAACAATTTTGCTTTGCCAACGATGCGGATGCGAATTGCATAGGTGAAAGATGGCTGAAGGAAGGTTCTGGGCAATCTACACATCATAAATGGTGTTGAACGTATTAGAATATTGATCAAGCTTTCTTTTATGTGATGATCAAAATTGTAATAACCAACCATTAGTCCAATCCAGTGCCAGGTCAGTCCACGCCAGTTCCATTTCCTCAGTGGTATTATACGGGTCGAGCGATGCATGCAGAAGCAGAGCGAGGCGGCGCACACACAGGGTGAGTCGACCGTGCATCATGAGACGCATCTTGTCCCACCAAGCCAGCGCTGCGCTCGGATCTCGAGAGCCTTTCATCACTTGCTCCCAACCTAACGGAAAGTAAAAACAGTCAGCGCCAAACAAAAATAAATAACCACTAAGTTTATAACCATGTATATTAGTAGATATCAAAACAAAAACAGTAATCATTTATACGCAAATATAGAGATGACATACACACATCCCTTGATTTGCGTGGTATCCGTTTCGCGCCATTTTACTTATACATGGTCAAGAAAAAACAACAAAAATACTCCAAAGCACACACATTTGCTTTCACAGACATAGGGGTCATCTGCTTATCTTCCTTTTTTGCACTTGACTCGCAGCCCTCACACTGCACCTGCACTGTGAATGGTGCAAGACAAGCGTCGCCAGAGTGTACAGTTTAATTTCAAGAAATTTTCATGGTTAATTTCCTTTTAGTGGTGATTATTAATTTTTACAGCCCTACAACGTCATTAGAAACCGATAAACAGAAAAACATCTTGTTCCACCTATCTGTACATAAGACACAATTTTTTGGAGCTTATTTCCTATTTTATATGAAATGTTTTGGTTTAGGTGGATTTTCATTTCTGGAACCTAACATACATTTTTGTTTCTTTCTATTGCGTGTATTCATTCTCAAGAAATGAGTGTATTCTGATATAAAATTAAATTAAAAATTGATAACTTAGTTATTCTACTTGGTTTATCACTAACATGACATGTTTTGCCTCTTTAAGAAGTATCTTCAGTCTGAAGATGCTTCTTAAAGAATTATATATATTAAAAATATATTAAAAATGAACTTCCACAAAGTTACCACCGAATCCATAGAAAATATGAGTGTATTTTGATTAGCTTACTCATGTTACATTGTGCTATGACAGGTTCCCAGCAAGGACCAAAAGCATAAGTGTACTGATCCATCTCGCAGTTTAAATCGTGGTAGAACTTGAGCGATGTCATGCTGCGTTCCAATTTGATCGGACCCCAAGGGGCACCCTGCTCCACTGTTGCTAAGCGCCGAGCTACAAAATTACAAATAACAATTATATAAGCACAGTGAGAGTGAATTGGGAAACCAAAAATTAAGCATGATTGGCCTCATCAATTCTACTTTGATGGAAGTATTTTTCGATGATATCAAACAACCTCAATCGTGTCACAGACACTAATAAAATACATATAATTATTGAGGCATCAATACAGACAAAGGCTCGGTCGGGGCTCGCGATTTATGATAACTACACATTTAAAATATCTGAGGGAAAAATCACACGTAAATAAATAAATTGTTCAATATTAGAAATATCAGAAAATATTTAACAAATGAAGGATTGCGAGGCCCATAGCAGCTGCCCCTTCTGCCCAACTGCTGGGTCTATAGACGTCTATTTTGCAAACCATTTCAACAAGGACTAATATTAATCAAAAAAGATAAGTTTGTCTTTCTCGGAATCATGTTTGAGTGAAAAGGTTTCTTATTATTGCTAACCTCTAGGTAAGGGTTGCTGTTCAGCCCCCATGAGTGTTCCCCATAGTTGTATTGTGACAGCTCTCAGAAGAGGCTGCGGGAAGTCTCTCAATTGAAGACGCCACTCTCCGCACGATCCACTCGCCCAGCGACTCCATAACGTTGAAAACTCGAGACCTTCTTCCGGCCAAGGACTGAAACATTAGCAGATATTTTTATAAAACCTAAGTTACGACTATGTTACTTGCTGATAACTATGAATAGAAGAATCTGGGGTGTATACATAGATACGTGAATGTGGATGAACTGTTGAAATCGGGTATTATGATGAGTTTCGCCGCTTTCGAAAGTTTCGAAACTATCTACTTTCATAAAACTGCAGAGGCTGAATTGGACAGGCCAAAAATATCTCCAATTGGAAAAGGAGTGCTCAGGACCAGGTCAGATGGAGGAAGGCAGTGGAGGTGGCCATTGAAGAAGAAGACGCGTAATATGCATATGTAATGTTTAGACATCACGTTCAAAGTTATCTAAAATAAAATGAATAATTATTTTTAAAAAAAATATTTTTTTTTACCTATCTGGATCTAGCGTTTGCAAGTGTCGGATGCAGTTAGCGGTTCCGTGCAGAGTCGGATCAGCGAGTGTCATCACTCTCAGTCTCACCAGACGGCAAGTGACGAGTGCCCTTCCGCCGGCTCCTCTGGCCAGCTGCCGAGATCTCTGAACGTAAATCTGGGCATTGCGTCGGCCCAGACTGGCGAACACCTCTTCCACTTTTCCTGCTGGCAGGAAAAGGTGGGGTTTACACAGCTCAGCCACCTATCAATTAAAAGGATACATGAAGTGTATTTACGCTCGATATTTCTGTACAAATTCAAATGCACCTGATTGGAAAATTTCTGTCAAAATAAAATACTAATTCTGTTCCATCCCAGATGGATGGTGTGGGAATAGATAGAAAATTAAAAATACATTAAGCGTTAATTCTTCACCTTTGCATCGAGCATAGCCTTTCTTTTGAGACTCTCTTTATATTCATCTTCAAGGAGTTCAAAGTTGTCCCTCAATCGAACTTCAAACGGATCATCTGTCATTTCCAAAATGAATTCTTCAACCTTAAAAATGAAGCATGAGCACATCAGTAAATATAACTGCAAGGTAAACCAAATAGATGATCAGACAGGTCTTTGTAAAATAAAGATTTTTATTTAAAGACAAAAGCACATTTATCTCAAGGAGATCTGCAGTTCTGTTAACCAATATTTTATCTTTATATTTTGATGCATGTGTTCCAAAGGTGCTGCTTTACCATTGCGAGTCATGGCACATAACAAACACTAAGGGCAACCGTATACTACGCTTCAGAAAACAGATTGCCGTGACAAATACTAAGATTTGAATGCTGGTTTGATTTTGTCAGGAAGATAGAGAGAGATAGTGAGAGAGAGAGATAGTGAGAGAGAGAGAAGAGACAGGCGGGATTCAGGCTCCCTTGGGGCGCCCGCAGCACAAGTCTCTGCGGAAAGTCTGGAGCTCACAGTTATACTCAGTGTCACTTATTCAACACATGCATTCTGACAGTACCGCTTTACGGGTGTCATGGTGCCTCACTAAAGCACAGGGTAACCGTATACTGTGCATTGAAAACAGATGCTTGCGGTGAATACTAGGAGTATAGTGGTTTAATTTTGCCAGCAACTCCGAGGTAAGAGAACGGATGGACCAGTCCATTATCAAGTCCAAAATAAAAAAGAGATTATGGACTTGACTTGGGCAATCCTAACTTACCTTTATGTAAAGATCGCTCGGTAAGGGACTGTTGGCTGTAAATTCTTTCTTCTTGTAATTGTGAATAAGTTTAATCCATTTGGTGAGAGAAACAAATTCATCCTGAACAGCTTCTGCAAATTGATGTTCGTATGGAAATATCGCTCGGAATGACAAAATTGTCACACCCCTAAAATAAAACATTTTGGATGAATTTATGCAAATTATGAATATAAAATTAAAACGTTATTTCATTAACAGTGTTACAAGGTGTGACATGTTGTGAAATTGATCGCCCAAAGAGAAATGTACCTGGCCACCAGGCGGGTGCGGTGGCTCTATCTCTTTCTCGCTCAATCACATGAAAAGTGAAGGTGCAAGCGAGATGCAAGGGCATGCGGCGCATGCTCTTGTATCCTTCATACCTTCCATACCCAAATTAGATTGTGCGATAGACAGTGATAAGTCCACCGCACGCCGATGCTGGCCACATATTTCTATTGACTTATATGTTATATTTTTTCCCAATTTCATTTTTATGATAATTGGTTCTTATGACCACCTTCAATTGCAAAATCGTTTACACGACTATTTTCTCAATTAACGTCTGAAAGTCATTATTATCAGATCAGTATTAAAATAAAATTAATTCAGATATCAATGTAGTTTCAAGCCTTAATAGTGATAATTTTAACTGTTGAGATTTTGATATTGAAATTCCATCAAGCACCCTCAATCGATGTCTTAAATTAATGGTGATAATAATTTTTGTTACGTTGTCTTATATATAAACTATTTACCAACTGTCAATTCCGTTTCATCCATCTACTCGAATGCCTGAAGATGCCAAAAGGTGCAAATCGGTCATTAGTGACAAAACGTATTTATACAAAATTTACCATGTTTTATTCCAAGCGAGACTAAATCCTTCAGCATTCTGTCGTTCCTCTCTAATCTTCGTATTCTCGTGGATTCTTTCCATTGACACTCCCTCGATGGTGAATATTTCAGCATCGTCGATAGCTATGTGACAACAGCTCCAAGACAGTGAAAATCCGGCATCATCTTTACCAAACATCATTTCATCTACAAAAATACATATGGCATTAACCCTGTATAGGGCAAAGTGCGAAAACGATCGACCGCTTCTTTCAAGGGCTATAATTTATACAGTGTCCATAGAAATGTCAACCGTAATACCTAAAGACGGTATCGATAAAGAGTATTTATCGACCATCTAACATCTAAGTGTGCAGGAATCACTGGCAAAAAATTATTACACGTAAGTGTTCGATAAATCGACCATTGTGCATTCGCGACCACAGCTGGAACAGGTTTTGTGTTTTGAACGAATGGACTCGAACTGACTCGAATGTATGAAGATGCCGAAAGGCGAAACCCGGGTCGTTAGTGACAAAATACATGGAAGTGTACAAAATCTCAATAATTCAAATTTGATATTGAAATTCTATCAAACACCCTCAGTCGATGTCTTAAATTATACTTAAATTACATTTATTTATCGATTTGCAGTATTTTTTTCATTAAATAAACCACCACAAATTACAGGTTTTTCTAAATTTATTTGTTTTTTTTTATTTTTATGGCATAATTATTGTTCAATACACAATACATTATTCGAAATAATATTGTTTGCAGTTGATTTCAGAAAAACTAATTTGCCCTATAAAGGGCTAAGCCTTTGGTGGCTAATATTTTGAAAGACAGCATAGTGATACATATAAAACATTAAATTGTGTAATTGATTGTATTATTTGTGGGGAACGGGCATGTACTTCATCATAACAGGATAAAATATGAAAGTTTTTGGTTCTACAAAATTCTTGGAACTAAATACTTCAATGTTCAAAATTAACTTCAGGTTCAGATAGTTAAAAAAATAGTGTAATCTTTTGAAGTTTAAAATTAAAATTTTACTCACCAAATGTAAATACCATATTATGTTTCGATGATAATTTGAGATATACTGCGATATCTCCCTTAAATGCAATGCACCAGTGTTTACTTTTCTTTGCGTTGGTGTTCACCACAGCATTATCAAGTCTCAGTTCGGCTCTGACGTCTTCTTTGAATCGTTTCAAATCTTTGACGACATTCAAACACTTGAGGTGAAGGTTTGTGCTCCAATGCACTTCGACGAGCTCCAAAAACTGATAACTGGACATATGCTCGTCGAATTCACAGCGAGCTAATTTTATATAACAGAATGTGGCTACCATTTCTTCGGCACGTTGGCATATATAATGTCCCCTGTACGGTAAAATATCAGCTATTTTAACATCGGATACGACAAAACCGAGTTTTGAAGAATTTTTATCAACCGTAATCGCATCGACTCTGGTCATCAGGCACAGATTGTCTTCAGTCACCGTGAACACGTTGACGTTTGTCAACGAGACATTGATAGATAGTTTATTGTCAGATTTTTGTGATTTCTGTATTTTTTGACGTGAAGGCTTGTTTGTTCTGTAATCGTTGACGCATTTTATGGCTAGAATGATTGTTTGGGCGACCATCGGCCCCCATTCCGCACGGAGACAGTCTAGCATTGATTCAATTTTGGCGCCGGTGGGTCCGTGGCTGCCGCATTTCACGAGAGCCACTCCGATGAAAAATCCAGTTCCCCAGGAGTGATGTTTCTTCAGGGGTTTTTCTCCGGTGCCGACTCGGAACCACGCCGAATCGATAAGGAGTTCGGTGCTCCAGTGGCGCATGCCTAAGATCAAACGGGCAAAGTTTGATTTATACGAACTACCTGAAACCAAAATGCATTCCGATGAGTGAGGAATTTGTTAATGCAATAATAATTTCAAAACAGTCAATATTCCTGCCATTCACTTTGCAATTAAGATTAGGATATATATTAGAATAATTAAGAAAACGTTCACCAACCGCGCATATCAGTAAGTTGATCCAGTTTGATTTTTAGCCCGTTACATGCCACAGTGGCATTGTTAGAACCGCTTTTGCCAGCTAAAGAAACTTCCCAAAACTCTGCGCATCCTTGGACCACGCACACTGAACAGAATTCCTCCACCCATGGAGCAACCTCTGCATCTTCTAAGAGAAAGAAGGGAAAAAACATAGTCTATGTTTTGAAGAAAGATGTTATAATGTCTCATTTATTATAAAACAGTTACCCCAAACACCCAAGAAAGCTTATGAAATGTCCGAATCCATTAGTTCTGACACTGAAAATGTAAAATGATATTTCTTCTTCTAACATTATTTTTAGGATGGCAATACTCCTTACAATTTTGCATGCCAAAACATCTGTACAGGTTTTATTTTTAATTCAAACAAAAACTGTGAAAAACTGATAATTCAGGGTTATGTTTAATTAATGAGTCAACCCAATACGGCCTTCAATTGCAATCCAGAGATAGATGAATTCAGAGTAAATTCGTCATAGACAATATAAGTCTTCCGTCATGGTATCATTTTATAACACTTTTTTTTTGTTTTTTACTGATTTAATTGATTCTAATATATTTGATCTTCCCATTGAAAAACATTGAGTTTCTTTGCGAATGGAATCCTTTGTTAAGGTACATAATATTTTCTAGTGAAAAACTAGTACAGAAGTCTTGGGAAAGTTAACCAAAAATGGTTTACGGTTGATTTAATGCAGCGTTAATGAATACAGTATATTGCAGCTCGATCCTAAATCAACTAACCTTTCTTTGGTTCCGCTTGAATGCTATCTGAAACTAAGTCAAAGTCTCTAGGAGGCAAATATGTGGACACCCATTTGTATACATCTTCGTGGTTATATGAAAGCGTCAGTGATGTGATTATCAGGTACAGATTAAGAATTTCCTTCTCCAGCTTCATGAAAAGAAAGGCAAGAATCTTTTTGAGTATTTACAATAAGAATAATTATGTCAAGCTAATAATTGATTACTGTTAAGGTTTTTATTAATTTCCAGAACTCTTAACTGTTCATATAGTCTGTGCATTAATGAAAAATTATAATAAAACCAAAAAATAGAACAATAAAATAACTCACCTTGGCATCAAGTTTTAGTTTGTTCAAAAACAGCAACTTTTCTTTGTTGGAATCGATTTTAAGCTCCTCCATTTTAAACGCAAGATACACTTGCGGAAGACGAGTTGCAGTTGACATTTCAACTAAAAGATCTACATCTTCGAAATCTTTTTTCTCCTGCGTCGCTGAAAACCTTGCAATTATCTGGAAGCCAATGTATTCATGGGTTGACAGTTTTCAATTTTAATGATTAATATAAATATAACACTGTTGTGTCAGCGTGACCAGAACTCTCCTCTAATCACCTCTCACCTATGACAATTAGCGTGAAATAGGTATTGGCAACACAACCTAGATTTATTTATAAGATTTTTGCATTAAATATTCATTATTGTTAGTCATAGAGTCTTTGTGGAAATATTTTTTTTAATTACTGTTAGAATGTTCAATATTATTACATACTTGGAGACTGTGAAGCGATGCACAGAAATCATCGCGACTGCTTTCACGAACACCGGTTACAGTTGTGCCGTTGATTTTCAGATTAAAATTCTAAAACAATATAATTATTATACAGCTTCCTGCTTGCTATTGATTATATTATTGATTATACTTGGGATGTTTCCATAATTAGTGAATGACAGTTAAACAGTACACAGTAGTTGACAGTAAATTATGTATAAGGGTTTTGCAGAAAAATTATATATTGTATAAGAAAACTTGCCTTGGGTATGATTGGCGCTACTCTATAAAACAGTTTGTCGACAGGTTGAACCGAACGTCTGGCAGTAGGCATTGAATTCAATTTTGAATAAAATCTCTTTTCTTGTATAAACTTGAAGATTCCTTCGCTCAATGTTGCCGTTGGATTGCTCAAACAGCATTGTACTTTCTGAAAAAACAACAATTTCAATCAAACTCGTATTATATAAATCAAATAATTTATAATACAAAATTAAAATTGATAACTTACTGGACGTGGGGAGGGGGTAAGACACGAACAATAATAGTCCGGTAGAAGGAAATAAACCCAACCCACCCTTCATTTTTAAGTTGAAAATTAGAATCATCGTTTACTTTGGAAATGAATAACCTTGCAATATATTATTTAGTCTGAAGATGCTTCTTAAAGGAGTGAAACACGTATCACATGTACAGTGCCACCATCATAGCAAGACTTACACGTCATCACGGTCGTTCCTGGAAGTAAGGCCCGCCTCTCGCATTTACTCGCCCCGCTACTACATTCCCCGCACCTAGTCAGTCATTTTGTGCTTAATATCGGTGCAGTTTTTTCAACATTAAAATGCCTAAACCTTTACGGAAGCAGACGAAAGGCATTATTTCCAAAGTAGTGAAGTATTGTGAGGAGGAGAATCAGAAAGGAAAGCTTTTAGTTCCACTCAATAATGCCAGAGATAAAGTATTTACTATGACAAGTAAGACACGAAGGAATTTATCAGTGTGACCAGAGTTGCAAAATTTCCCCAGTTTTAGGGGAAATATTGCCACATACCATTTAACCGAAAATAGTGTATTCAATCAGTAGTTCTTAAGTTAATTACCTTTTTTAAATTATTTTTAAAATAATATTCTTTATTATGTTATTTATATCCAATAATTTCACAAATTTTTTGAATGTTGCCCCTTTTCTTGCTAATACTTTATTACAATATATGTACTCACGACATTTACGGTAAGGTTGTACAGTGTTCATCAATGAAAAATAAGAAAAAATGAGTGATGAAAAATATTTGGGGATCAATAATATTTAACATTCTATTAGTCCTTAGTTTTTATTTATTTTTGGATACAGATGTATCACTAAGCATCATTCAACGTATTTGGGTAGAAATAAATACTGGTGATGGGAAGGTTCAATCGCCCAAGAAAACAAAAAATAGACCGAAAAAAAATATATTAGATTCTTTTGATCTGTGTGCCATACTACAGAAAGTGGGGTTTTTTACGAGACGAAGAAAGAAATCCCGACATTCAATACCATTTTACTGACCTTAAAAGCCGGTATGAATTATCAAGGGGGGAGATAGCATTTGAGAAAAGTTTTACACACGATAGGCTTTGAGTTTAAAAAATCACGCTCAAAGAAGACTTATTTAATGGAAAGGTATGATATCATAGCTTGGCGAAAAAGATTCATTAACTTAATCAAAAATAACAGAGACACTCTGCTTCCTTAAAATAAAAAAATTCAAACACAACAACAGACGGATGCTGGTCATTAAAGAAAGCAAACCAATTGACAGGTCATGGGGAAACATGGAGGCATTGCGTGGTAGCCATATACTCCACATAGTGAGCGAATATGGTTAAGAAGAAGAATCCTTTCTTAAGGCATATTTTTTAAATAATATTGTTCAGGAATATTTTATTTATAATATATTACTATAATTATTTTTAAGTATTATTTACAATGTATTACTATAATTATTTGTAGCATTTTTTATAATATATTACTATAATTAGTTTAAAGTATTATTTAAATATATTATTTTTGAGATTGAATACTGGCAACACAGGCGGAATGAAAGTTTTGTTGTGAGTTTTGAGTGAGGATTTGACGTAATAATCTCGTCGTTCGTAGCACTATGACGTATAAGCCTTGATATAACGGTTGGACAGTAACACAGTCAGTGGAATAACTAAGATATCAATTTTAATTTTATATTAAAAATGAATTTCCACAAAATTACCCCCGAATCCATTGAAAATATCAAATAATTTATACCTTTTTTAAACATTTATGATTTATAGTCTAGCAACACTATAGTGTGGCGAAAGAACTGTAAAATGGCAAATTTTATGCAGATCTCATTCTCTTGCAACTTGTCAAGACAGAAAGATGATCTATTTTCTGTTGTAATTTTTAATTTGAACAATTTATACCATTTGCATTTGAAGCAGATGGTGCACATGTTTCTAGTAACTTATTGATAAAATGTTCCTTGTTTGAAGGTTCGATCCATCTACCTACATTCCTGAGTTTTTACACGTTGGAGTCAATTTCACTTATACATTTATTGTGTCTATCCGTAACACACAGCATAACACTGTGCATGCGCACTATGCACAGAGAGAAAGAGAGAGTACTACTAGTAATATTAAGAAAGCAATTTTCCATATCATTTCCATTTCATATTTCCATTTGAATATTAAAAACATTGATATGTACCTCCACATTCAAAGGTGCCTCCACCAACATGGTAACTTCGAGAGTGACGGCCTGCATGGAGAGCTCAGCGAGACATGTCTGATGACGGTGCGGATCGTTAGCTCTCTGCAGCAGTTTCACACGAGCATCTGATAGAGCACCGGCTAACAGCAGACAATTGGGAGTCCCAGAACCGCCCAGTCTGAAAGACGAAGCGGTGGCGTGACACAACCATCCTGCTCCGGCACCCGCTCCTTCCTCTGCCCTCAAAATCATCACTGTTAGATTTTGCACTTGCACCGACAAAAACTGAAAACAAAACTCAAAGTTGATGCGTCAGCCATAAAGATGCACGAGTACTGATTTTTTAAAGTCATATCCTATTGTTATACGGACTCCAAATTAACCATTTCAACAGTAGATATTTATTTATTGAGGAATGGCTCAACCTTACAATTTTTCTAAGCCATACCCCCTCCCAATATGGAGCATATGCACTCCTAATGGAGCGTATTTCAATAGAAAATTTTCTACAAGAACTGGTTGTTATTTAGTTGCTCAACTTCTCTTTTTTGGAGAGAATAGGTAAAAAGGGATGGGTCAAGGGCAGGAAGAGTAGTCAGCTAATCACTCTTGCTAAGCCCCATTTTTTAGGATCGGATGAATGGGAGGGAATTCTGGCGTCACACACCCATACTTTCGACATCAATCCATCAAATTTGAGTTTTTGAGATTTTGTACACTTCCATGTATTTTGTCACTGACGACCCGGTTTTCGCCTTTCGGCATCTTCAGGCATTCGTGCGCTCGAATGCCTGACAAAATACGTGGAAGTGTACAAAATCTCAATAACTCAAATTTGATATTGAAATTCCATCAAGCACCCTCAGTCGATGTCTTAAATTATATCTTAAATTATATCAATCGATCAATGGATTAAAAAATATATTTATCAAAGTATTCGTACTAGAATTAGAAGCCACCGCTCTGTTACCTGCAACTTAAGAAGAAAACGTTAACCGCTCAGCTACATGCCCCGCAACTAACAGCCTTACTATTTAACAATAAATCAGTAATTTTATTTAAATATCCAATAGCGTGGGAGTGGTATTTATAAATTATTCATTATTAATATTTTCTTCAACAATAAATAGCTTAATTATTTTTGCGGCATCCGCCTTCGTTTAACTAAACCTTTTTTCGGTGAGAATCTGATTTTACTATCTGCTCTTGTGATGTAAAAACTATTGAAATTTTTTTAACCTTTTCATTGCTCTAGCCATAAAAAGATGACATGCCATGTTTTTGCATCAGGTCCAAAGTTTTTAAGACAAACAGTAAACAAATTATAGACAGAAAAAATTACATCATTTCAGCCATCGAGTGTGTGACAATATGACGTTGACAATATGCTCTCTTCTAAAAAATTGCCAAATGTGACAACTGAGCTTTTACCACAGACAACCCTCGACATTCGCACGTAATTGGTTCCTGAAAATATGTGCGAATGTTGAATGCTCGAAAGTAGAGCAATGTAAAAAAAAACATCAAAAAGACGTATTTTCTTTATAAACTTGTCAAGAGACAGTTGGACACAACCCTTTTTTTTCTTTTCTCTATAAAGAGTTCTATAAAAGGCTGTGGCTTTACCAATTGCCCTACGTTATACCCAAGATATACTCACATTCTTCTATGATAGTCAAAAATTTGTCAAGATACATGAAGGCTTCATTCATGTTTGATTGTCTAAGTCTTGACATACAGAAACAAATAAACTTGCAAAACGCAAAGCATCAGCATGCGTCTAACACAAAACAAACAAATTCGTTCTATTTGGAGTTCATATGCTTCACATTAGGAGTATTCATGGTTTAAAAATTATTTAATTTAAGCGCCTATTTTGATATTAGCGTATTAGAACATAAAAAACCTCATTTGCATATTTTCAACAATCTGTATCATCATATTAAGAAATAATATGAGGTTGCTAGAAATGAATAATGTTTATATTTTTAGCCATAGATAAAATCATATTTATCTTCCTTTTTAGATCTCATAAAAACATGGCAATGTAATATCCTGCTGAACGAAAAAAATCAAACCTGTGCAAACAAAACAATACTGGATGGCAGTTCCATGTCTCTAAAATCCAAAACACTTTTGGCGACGTCATTTATGAGGTTTGGATCAGCAGAAGCCGCCATCGGGAGAACATTTGCAACAAATGAATTTTGTTTCGACAGCAGCGGTTTCAATAAGCCACTGCTGCTCTTCACCGGTTTCTTCTCCACCACATCTTTGTTGACCCTCACATCTCGGATGATCACCGAAAACAGTTTCGTCTCCTCCGAATTGAACAGGCTGCTTCGAAGGCGTACTTCTTCAATGTGCTACGGAAAGATATCATACAATAAAACTGAATCATTAAAATCTTATTTGATTTACTTGGTTCAGTTGTAAAATTATTTGATATTTGCAATATGTCACGTGCTGTTGGACAAGTTTTTTTCCCACAGACAAAATAAATATGGGCGATATGTATCTGGCTCATGCCATGAACATTCGAATATTCCTTGCCATTGCATAAAATATATTCCTTTTGCAGTAATAAATCATCACTTGTGCCAATCTACTATCATATAATGTTTGTTTTTATATTGCCACAGCTTGTCATCTTACCAACGAATTTATTGTTGTTTGTTGTGATAAAGATTTAACTTGTTTAATTGTGATATCGATTTTAAATACTGCAATCTAGGATCAATATTTTGATATATTAATATAAATATATTATTTTGAATTATTAGTCCAAATAAGATATGCATTGTTACCAAACGACCTGTCTCTGTAGTGAAATCACTAGTTTGCCAATATTGAAATATTAGTATCGACGTGAATCACTCGTTTTTTTACTCTAACAGCTAACGATGTCATTGTCAGCATTAGCAGAAATCAATTCAAAGTCTTTGTTTCATCATATAGTTACTATAATTTAAGATATCGCCTGAGGGTGCTTGACGAAATTTCGTCCCGGGTTTGTTAATTTATGTCTGGCAGTCGATCTGCACGAGCAGAAGCGGGCGGGCGTGTTCTCGCTCGACGTTCGCAGTTATTCTGTAAACCTTTTTTGTAATTGTAAATTCTTAATGTGTAACTAACTAACTGCAATAAACTCTAAATTGGACTGAAATGGCGTGTTTTAACTATCCATCACCCTGAAAGCTGAAAATCGGTGGAACACCATCATCATCAGCACGCTTGTTTCGAGCTTATCAGAAGTTATGACAGTTTTTGGCAAATGGGATATTTTATACTATGATTTATTGCTCAGAATAAATTTGCCGTTCATAAAATTAGCAAGTGCCAGGGTGATATAGGGCTTTCACTTTGTAACAGTTAAGTGAAAGTTGAATCTGAATTCTTGCTTAGACCTTGTAGGTTATTTGCACAAATTGCATTGTGATAACTTATCTCGTTATTAACCTCCACTTCTGTTTACAAAGCTAGCCTAGTTGCATGAATACTGATGTATAACTTACTATTGTATATCCATTTTTAATAATAGTAACATCCTTCAATATAAACTTCGGAATGACTATTCGTCCAACTTTTAGTTCAACTTTGTATTTCCTTTTGAAGTACCAAGCAAGCAATCGAGGTATCAGCCTGCAAACATAACGTTAACTTTTATTATACAATTAAGTAAATATTTGAGGTTAATGTGTAATCTTGTTAAAGTTTTGTTATGATGTCACTTGTGAAAATAATAGCAAAGTCTACGAAGGGTGATGAATAATTTACCATGATATACTGCAGTAAAGTGCGGTAAATATAGCTACGATGGTCAGAAGTACAGACGCAGTACTCATTATTTCATTTTGAAGTTGTAATATTTTGTAAACAGCTGAGACTCGAAGTGACAGTGCGATGACAGCCACTGCCGTGACAGAGCACCGTTATCTATTACAGTATTACCAGAGTTCAGAAAGAATTTCAAGAAATACTTCATTAATCCTTTATGCACTTTATGGGTTTATAATATTTATGTTTGTGATGTGCAACTTATTTTTTCAAAATACACGTCATGACGGGCGAAGTGAAAGTGAAGTGATTTGCCACACCCTACAAAATTTTAATAATTTGACAGATGACGGAAACGTTTCAAACAGCGAATAAGTACATAATTAAAACAAATTGTAAATTAGGCTTTACAACATGCTAGGTACTCTTTTTCTGTCTGAAAAATTATTTAATGCTGTTTAAAACAATTTCATTCTCTGACAAATTTAATTGCGGATGGGAAATTGGCAAATAATCAAATATTAGAGTCAATGAAACTTAGGTATTTTAAGTGTAAATATTTGTCTTCATATTTAAAATTTGGTCTATGGTTTATTCTAAAAAGTTCCATTTGACATTTATATTATTATGCCGACTTTTTCATTTTGATACATACTATATTCGTATTTCGTGTAAACTAACGGTTTTTCTGATTCACATGTAGAATATGATAATTTAACATTTTCCTATTTATAATAAATGTCCTGTCATTGTTATTATCGGAATTTAATCATTTTTCCGGTAGAAAAAGGGTAGCATGCTGTAAAGCATATTAACTAAACAAATAAATCGATGGTGTGAAAATGTTTTCAAAATAGGTGCATTTGTGTGTTTATTATATTAAATACATGAACATGAAAATGTTTCTCGTAGCTACTAGCTATAACGATTAATTATTGATAAAGCTTCTTAGGGTTATTATTTTTTCCTCCGTATGTAGTCAGCGTATAGATATACCAAAGGACATAGATAAAAAGGTTACCTACTATGACCTAAAATATTTTATATAAAACCACGTCAATCTTATCGTAATTCATGATTAAGAAAAACGAGAGCAGTTTCCAGATTAAAAATCATTTTATAATACATACGAAAGCCCACGCACGCACGAATAGGGCTTAGCAAAATAAAAGTTTTTAGTTAGTGCATACAAGATATGTATAACTAGGGATTGTAAATTGTAACTAAAAGTGACATTAAGCCTACATAAATATTAATCGAAATTTTCTATACTTCAGTTTTTATCAAATTCAGATAGAAATTGTAATATTGAATGTGTGTAATTACAGTGGGTAATATTAAACTATTTAGGTAGATTTGGATTATTGAGATTTTGTACACTTCCATGTATTCCAAATTTAATATTGAAATTCCATCAAGCACCCTCAGTCGATGTCTTAAATTATATTTAGGTAGAGTTTCATAAAATACACCAAGACGATAACATTTTATAATACACGAAACTAAAGTATAAGTGCTTTCCACCAAGAGTTAACAGTTAAAACACTAATAATTGACAATTAAAACAATGAACACCGTAAAAGTAATTTATTCTTGTCATATTTAAGTAATAAATAATGAGCAATAGATTGTTTGCAACATTTCGAAATTACAAGCAAGTTTATATTTACATCAAATCCAAATATAATAAATTTGGATTATTGAGATTTTGTACACTTCCATGTATTTTGTCACTAACAACCCGGGTTTCGCCTTTCGGCATCTTCAGGCATTCGAGCACACGAATGGACTCGAACTGACAGACAGTAAACAGTGTCACGGTGAGACAGTAGACAGTAGACACTGTTTACTGTCTGTCAGTTCGAGTCCATTCGTGAGCTCGAATGCCTGAAGATGCCGAAATGCGAAACCCAGGTCGTTAGTGACAAAATACATGGAAGTGTACAAAATCTCAATAATCCAAATTTGATATTGAAATTCCATCAAGCACCCTCAGTCGATGTCTTAAATTTTACCAAATATAATAGCTTATAATACATAACCGATAGCTTCTATGAATTTAGATAATAGTTGCATTTCATATATTATGATGTAAAACTTTAATAAGTAGAACTCATGTAATGGCGTAATTAGAGATTGTATTCAGTAGGAAGTGCTAAAAAATGACGCTCCTGAACGCTATACGAATAAATACAACAATGCTGTCGTATTCATAAATATTCAAAACTATATCTATATATATTTATTTAATGTATTCTAACTAATCGCACAGGTACGCGTTGCTGCCATGAAAATAAGTACTGGAACTGTGTACCCCTGCAACATTGAAGGCCGCCAACAATGAACTTTATTTGCTCCTATTGCTACAATTATCGATTAATATTTACATAGGTAGTAAATGGAGCATAATTTCAAAGTATTGGAAAGTACACGAAGAATTTTCTAAGAAAAATTCTTTTTTAAAGTAGGTATTAAAGTAAAGTATAAAGTATATAAAGCTTAATTTTGTATGTTTTGTATTTTAGAATTTTCAGATAACTGATGCGCTTACTATTTTTAAATTTGAAGTCGCTTTAGATAAACTCGTGAGGAAAAGAATTTACGAACACCAATTTCCTGGATTTTAAGTTGTATAATATGAAATTAAAATCAATGTATTCGTATAAGTTAGCGATGGATGCTTTAAAACTATTCAAGTTTTATATTCTAAAACTTCACGGGAAGTCCTGGTAAGGTTGATACTGGTTTTTGAAACATAACTTGAATATTTTCGATGGATTCGGCGGTATCTTCAATCTAACTCTATCGTCATATTTTTATTTACGACGTAGGCATTGATTCAAATTAGTAATAAGTTTCGTTACCTCTAAGGTGTTCTCTCTAATCTGCCGCGCAGCAGTTTTAGAAACTCCGCGCACTCATCTAGTACATATTATAGAAATACACATTTTACCAAATTAAAACAGTTACAATAAATAATTAATTAAATAAAAAAGATTATTTTAGAAATTGTATAATTCCCTCTTGGTTTGTTGAAAAATCTGTTTTATAAGATACGTATAAAAAAAAGAGCTGTTAATATTAGAACAATAATAAAAAACCAATTTTCATGATAAAAATATTACAATATATTGATGTTTGCAAGAAGGTTAGAATTATGCCACGCATTTGTTTGTTTGGTCTTCTCAGCCTATGCATTTTCTTTCTCTGCGAGGGAACATTTTTTAACCATGTCCGCTCCCAATGTAAATCATATGGAATCCTAATGGCGGAATCTAAGTAGACGTTTTTATACAAGAACTGCTTACTACCAACCCTCTCTTTTTCGAAGAGAACAGAGCTACGACAGGACTAGTGGCTAGCTAGTCCCTCTCAATTTTCAAAATTCAATTTATGAAGCTGTCCGCACCGGGATTTGAATCCGAGACGTCCGTAACCGAAGCCAACGACGTTGACCACTGCACCACGGACCCGAAATGAAAGGGAAAGTTGGTTACCGGCAGTGTTGTAGTGCTAAATAAAAAAGGACGGGCGGTCATTCATTTCCACCGTTCCTCTTTTTTCATTTTTTTTCACATTGTATATGTTTTTTGCATTCTTGTTATCTGTCAACTGCAAAAGTTGTGATACAAAACTACAAAATTCTACCCACAATACTTGATATCAAAATATTTTTGAATATACTCTAAAAGTAAATTTCATCTCAAAAAAGTGGCAGGGCGGCGCCCTGGCCCCACTACACCACTGGTTACCGGTAATTTTATATAACCGGTAACGTGTCCTTCGGTTCCCGTTTGACGCTCCCTAATACAACACGTTGGCTGGCAACAGATCGAACGAAACGTGGAAGATGTAGTTCGTGTTATATTATTATGTTGTGCTGCGATTAGGAAGATGTGGAACGAGAAGGCTGGGGTCGGGAGACAGGGTTATCGGGTCACAGATAGAGCAGGTCAGGCGAGACTGCTGCAGATAACAGCACCCTCGTCGCCAGTCCACTCTCTGCCACAAAATTATTACAAATACATACCTTTCTAATCAACATAATTCATTACACTTTCACATGATTTTCAATCTAGAAATTTCAATCATTATTCCAGAACGTGGCCGCGCCAGCGGTTCCTACCGGTTGACTAAACCAGTGGCTCCTACGGACCCCCGGGGATCCTGGTGACCGCTGAAGGGGTCTGTGGCAAATTAAAATTAGTTTCAGTGTGCGTGGACAACATCGGGAGGTCGCCGAAAGGCTTAATACAAAATAATATTTGTGATAAGTTTTCATTATTATGAAAAAAATAGAGGAGCAATTTATTGAATTATCCACAAATGAGGAGCTTAAAACAATGTTTCACTAAAATCTTTCAAAATCATTAAGCTGAGGACTATCAATGCGTTAACAAGGGGCTCGCTTAATCTCAAAGCTATGCGGATTTTTTTATTTTTCTTATTTTACCATATCCGCTCCCAATCATGTGGTCTTCTAGTAGAGATATCTCAACAGGAGTTTTACTACGAGAACTGCGTGTTACTCAGTTGCTCAACCTCAATTTTCCGAAGAGAGTAAACATAGATGGACAGGACTAGTGCAGGGTTAGCGGTTAGTTAATCGCTCTCTCTACGCCCTGTTTTTAGGATGGAATGGGTGGGAGGGAATTATAGACATCACAAACATCCATGTCTGCGAACAGAAATCCATAAATTGATTGAAAAATCAATTTATAAAACTGTTTTAATTTCGAACTACTAAGCAAGTACAGTGAAATGTATTTTTTTATAAAATTAAATTTTCAATCGATTTATGGATTTCCAGTCGTAAGCATGTATGTTTGTGATGTCTAAAATTATCTCCCACCCATCCGATCCTAAAAGCGGGAGTGTAGCGAGCGCGATTACTTAACCACTATTCCTGCTCTAGCAATATCCTGCCATCCCCGCTCTCTTCTAAAAAGAAAGGTTGAGCAAATGAGTAGCAAGCAGTTTAAGTAGAAAACTTCTGTTGAGATACTTCCATTAGGACGCCATATGTTCCATATTGGGGGCGGACATGGTAAAAAAAATGGGGTGATGAACCTGAGGTCTTTTGACTGAAATGAACAAATACATAAATAAATAAATTTCAATGATTGTGTGTGATTCTCGAACGTTTTCTCCCCTCCCACAACCTAATCCTCCCTGAAACCCAATACGGGTTCAGGAAGGGCCTCTCCACCAACCTTCAGCTGGCCCGCATCACGGGCCAGATCACCGAAGACTTTGACAGGGGCAGATCCACCGGAATCGTACTGCTCGACCTGGAAAAGGCCTTCGACACAGTCTGGCACGACGGCCTTGTACACAAGCTCGTCGTGACCAACACCCCTCTCTACATCTCCAAGATCATTCAGGACTACCTGAAAGATCGCACCCTCTACGCAGCGGTTAAGAAGGAGAAATCCTCTCTCCGCACAGCCTCCGCTGGGGTACCCCAGGGTAGCCTCCTGGGACCTAGGCTTTTTAATCATTTCATTTATGATCTTCCAAACCCCAAAAACTGCTCTGTCGCCCTCTATGCAGACGACACAGCAATCACATCCACCCACAAGGACCGAGACGTAGCGCTACGTCGCCTTGAGGCTAGCACGGCCCAGCTGACTGACTTCTTCAGCCGCTGGAGACTTAAGGTCAACGGTGCGAAGACAGAGGCGATCCTCTTCACTCGCAAGACCGCCAACAAATCGTATAAAGGGAAAATCACCGTATGTGATATACCCTGCTCTTTCAGCCAAGAGGTCAAATACCTCGGGGTATAGTTGGACCGCTCCCTCACCTGGTCTGCTCACATTGCCGAAGCAAGACGCAAAGCTCACGTTGCGATCGGTGCGTTGTACCCGATCTTCAACGCCAGAAGGCACTCTACAACATGGTCATCAAACCGACCATGCTGTACGCCTCCCCCATATGGTCTGTAAACATATCGAACAGCAATCTCCTTCTCCTTCAGAGGGTCGAAAATAAATGCCTGCGCATAACCTCAGGCTTGAGGAAAAATTCCAACACGCGATATCTACGTGCTTGGTACAAAGGCCCCGACATTCTAGAGACCCTAAGTCTACACCGCGCCAGCTTCATGCAGAGATTGAAGCAGGGGCCTCACCTCGCTCCAACTCTCAAAGCTGAGAAAATTCAAAAATTTAAGCTTCAACTCAAAGCCTCCAAGAACCTCGTCAAGACGATGTCCAACTCCTTATGCTCCCCCGCCCCCTCTCTTATAGGAAATTCTTCTCTAGCGGAGGTGGATGCGGAAGAGGCCGACGGCCACGCCGGTCTTCAATAAGTCGCCCTAAGAGATAAATCTTAAAGTAACGAGCCAAGCTCGAACATTTTAGTTAGGGACTGGGCAAGTCTTAAATAAGCTAAGTAAGTTCTTCAAACTTACGCCAACATTACGAGCAATTCTGGTTAAGAATTGAACCTTTTTGTTAATGATTCAAAGACAATCATTCTCGTATGGGGTTTTTTCTTAAATGTTTTCCACCACACAAAGCCTTCAGCTGACAGAATCTTTTAGACAGCAGTACGTAGCTAGCTTACATGCGGGAAAGGGATATAAAGACTTAGTCTGTACCCACCCTAGCACTGACTTTAGTCAGGAAACATAATACCACATAATAGTTTCAGTAGGAAAGAAGAGGTAGGAAAAAAAAAATTCTTAAAACCAAATAAGGCCGTGTTTGATTTTAAGATAAATGACTGCGGCCTTCCGACAGCAAAAGATTCGTTAAAACTTGCTGGAAAAGGCTGGGGGAGCCTAGAGAATTGTACAAAAATGAATACTAAGCAATTGGCATATAAATTTTCTCATGGTTTCAAATAGTTTTCATTTTCTTCTTTCAAGTTTATTACGTAGAAATCAAGTAAAATTTACTTTAATCGGCGATTGAACTCCAAATATTTAAGTATATATTTTTATTTAAGCATGCATGAATTTTTCTTTCATCAACTGTGATTTCGTAAGTTTTGTCACGCAAATGTCTTCTGGCATAGCACGTAGAGAAAAAAAATACCACCAAAACTGTATTCATAACTCCAAATCGCCAAAATGTCACTTTTGAGGCGACGATATGAACCCATTCATTAGGGTGTGGCGTCATATTATCCCCAGTTACCGATGTCTTAATCTGGCCCTGACCCTATTCATGATTTGGGCTCGAAGGTCAGCGCAAGTGTTTATTATTAAATCACAAAGGAACAAGTGCAAGTAGCGCCAATCCTGAAAGTGAATCATGTTCACTTACCTTGCTCGATGACTGTTGCAGCATGGTGACGTATTTGTTGATGGTCAGCTCCGTCTGCCAAGTCGTTCCATATCGTTCTTGCACTGACTCATCATCACATTCTTTGTTCACTGCATTTGGCAAATTAAAAAAAATCATTTTTTTTCAACCAAGTCCTCTCTCAATGTGGAGCACGTGGCTCCTAATGGAGGTATCTCAACAGAAGTTTTTCTACGGGAACAGAATGTTACTCAGTTGCAGTTAGCTAATCGCTCTAGTTACGCTCCGTTTTTAGGATCGGAGGGGTAGGAGGAAATATTAGACATCACAAACATCCATGCCTTCGAACAGAAATCGATTTATGAAACTGTCCGTACTGAGATTCGAATCCGTGATATCCATAACCGAAGCCAACGACATTGACCACTGCAGTACAAACCCAACGATTATTATTATTAATACTGTTATTAATAATAATTTATCTGTCAGTTCCGTACCATCAAAACATAAAAATTTCGTACTCAAAAATAGTTCGAATTTTTTGTTTTTTAAATATAAAAATAGTTTAAATACATTATAAGTAAAATATTGACACGATCTGTGTTTTAAATTACACATAAGACACTAAAAAATAAAAACCAGAGAACTTAATTGTATCAAAACAATAACAAGTAATGCATGAGTCATAAACACCTCCGTTATAAAGTTCGCCAAATGGTAAAAATGACGATTCCAATATTCACAAAGAAACGAAGTGTTTATAAATATATACATATATTGTATTTAGTAATATTTTTCTTTTTTTGTAACCGTGTAAAAGCAAAATAATCACCGCAAAAAAAATTGTGTCGTTTTTTCAGATCGTGCAAAGAAAGAATCGAGTGTATCTGAAAAAATCTGGTCAGCTTCTTTCGAAACATTTGCAAGATTATAGACATGACACATTTTCGTACCGACGACATTTTTCGTTATCAATTAAATTAACACAGATGGAATGTGTTTCCAAATCGTCGGCCAATAATTTATACAGGTGTATGGATGAAGACAGTATTGCATGCCGCTGAAACATAGAAATGAGTTTCTACCTTTTAATGGCTTATAACAGACGGCACCTAATCTACTACGGGAATGGCTAATCTAATACGACACCGGTATCAACATCCAATACGGTCAATAATTGAGGGCTCTAGTATCATAACCCAAAAACAGTTTCTTAATGCAACGAAACACGTTTTACCCTTAGTTAGCCAGTTAGGGACTGGGCAAGTTTCAGTTAACATTTGAAGTTAAATATGACATTACGAACAATTCCTAATAAAAAAACACCCACAATCAGTAAGTATTCGTAAGGGATTTTTCTTTATTGTTTTTTTTCCATTCAAAGTCTTCAGCTGACGTTAATAATACAGTGATTAGCTAGAATACATGTGTCAATGGGAAATAACACAGTCTGGACTGAGATTATTTATAAAAAAATATCAGGAAACTGAGAGCCCGCTTTGCAACAAATACATGTAGGAAAAAAATATAGTTAGACAATATTTGTGATGACAATTTTGGCAAAACTATTTGAAAATGAATTTCCTTAAAGTATCCACTGCAGTGGTCAACGTCATTGGCTTCGGTTACGGATGTCACTGGCTCGAATCCCAGTACGGATAGTTGGATAAATCTATTTTTATTAGAAGGCATGGATGTTTGTGATGTCTAAAATTCCTTCCCACTCATTCGATCTTAAAACAGAGAGCGAATAGCTTAACACTAGTCATGTCCTAATCCTGTCCTTCTATCATTACGATTTTCAACAAAAAAAACGAGGAGAGAGGCAAATTTCTTATAGAATGGCACTACAAAAATCCATGCCTTCGAACAGAAATTCATAAATCGATTGAAAAATCAATTTATGAAACTGTGATGTCTAAATTCCTTCCCAACCATCTGATTTTTAAATGGGACGAGCGAGAGCGATTAGCTAACCACTAGCCCTGTCCTAGCCCTATCATTCTATCCTTAATCTCATCGAAAAATAGAGTTTAAGCAACTGAGTATCAAGCAGTTCTAGCAGAAAAACTTCTGTTGAGATACCTTCATTAGAGGGTCATACGCTTCACAACGGAAATGGTTTTAATAATAAATTCGTTTTTCTCATTCACACTCTTCTAATAATAATTATTAATTCATAATTAATATTATGCATATCTGCATCATTCTGTGAATCAGTATATTTTTAAAAATTGAACGTGGATTAAAATATTTTGAAAAAAAACAATTATTGTTATTTATTGTTGGTGAGACTATTTTTTTTTATTTTAGTTGCCGGTTTACTCAGTATTCAGCGTGCGAGCGAAGGCTACTTGTTTTGCGACGATTGTGTTGCGTCAGTCGTGCAATTGCGTGGCGACTGGCGACTGGCGACCATTACATCCTACGGCTTCTCGTATTCGACATCGCATCGGGTTTCTTCCCAGATAAAAGGAATGCAAGATAACGAAATCGTCTAATACCAGTCTGAAATGAAACCATCTAGTTTTAAACATTAAAAATATTTGTATTCATTGCCTGGAATTATCCGTGTTAGGAAAATTCTGTGTCCGGAACAATCCGTTCATCGATAGATGGGCTTCGCTAATTCGATACAAATTGATTTTTACAACTCTCGGAACTACCAAAAATAGTTTTTTTTTAAACTAAGCACTTAATATAGTATATCATATTCTGATAATTTGAAAGCATGTCCGTTCCGAATGTCTAGCATATGGCCTGGTAATGGAAGTATCTCAACAGAAGGTTTTGTACGAGAACTGCTTGTTACTCAGTTACTGCACCTCTCCTTTTCGAAGAGAGTAAATATGGAAGGATAGGGCTAGGACAGGACTAGTGGTTAGCTAATCGCTGTCGCTACTCCTCGTTTTTAGGATCGGATGGGTGGGAGGAAATAATCCTACACACCACAAACATCCATGTATACGAACAGAGATTCATAAATCAATTGAAAACGACGTTGACAACTCAAATAGATGAGATACCTCAAGGAAGAGGACTTCTTCTTCATCAGGTTATCTTCTTCGTCAGCCTGCTGGTCGCCATATCATATTCCTCTTCTTCTTTCTGCCTTCAAATACAAATTAAGTCCTGCTTGCTATAATGTATTTAATAGAGAACATTTTTACTTTGCAGTTTCTGCACGTTGCAATATGACAAGACAGAAAACAGGCCTGAAAAGGGTATTCATATTTTTTAACGTGATAATTATATTTTTCAGTTTTGATAATACAGTATTATCCGACCTTAATCCGTCTTCTGTTACCGAACAAATTGAGTATCTTTAACCAGAGGAGGAGCGGACAATTTCTATAATTGCTCCGATCTGTCCTCCGGGTAAAAAGGTTTTATATGACTTGCTTTATTTTATAAAATAATAATCTTTCATAGTTTGTTTATTCTCGCTTAGTAATAATTTCAGCTCAGAAAATAGTCGCTCGACATTCTTTGGACATTCCTGATGGCAATTCTGTTATAAATGTCAATATTGCCAAATAGTTATATTATTAGGAAATGCGAAGTATCATATGTTTTAGCGATGAAATCAATAATGATAATTAGCATAAAAAAACACCATTTTTGAAACTTTTGATGAGGTTTTGATATAAATAAAGAATTTCCGGATCAGTGCAGCACTACAAATTTTGCGTGGTCTCCTGTTCTGGGTAAAACCCTATTGCTCCACTGCTCCAAGCTCCTGCTTCAAGCTCCGCTTCAGTTTTCTGCCTTGAACAGTAAAAAACAATGTCGACATAATATTGACTCAACTTTTAGGAATATAATTTCAATCGTTTGAATGTGTGACGCGATTAAACAGTGATGATAATGAAGTTCAGAGTAGATGTTTTACGCCCGGCGAGTGACGATAGAGTGATGGTCCTTTTTCTTGATTCTTCACTAGTCGTCATATTGAGTTTTTCAAATATCGCATTTGATAATTCTCACGCTTGCAGACGGCGTCCTTTAACAATCACAAATTTATGTATTTTTGCGCTTAGGAACAACACGTTTCGTTACTGCTGACACGATGCAATGCTCTGGCACAAAACAAAACTTTTCCTCGAATATCACATTTCGTAAACCAGCGGCTCATGTATCACTACAAATTAAATACAATCTTTTTTACAATGGCAATGCTTAGTGCAAATGAATGCATTTATGTTATTTTGGTAAACTCGCTCTTTTCGGACTATACATATCCAAAGTATATTCTCAACAAAAAAACTCGCAGAGATGCTCGTTCTATCTTTAGTATTCTAGATTTACAGTCAGCCATGACAAATGTATAATACAGTAAAGGTGAATGAACCGCTGAAGAATAATTGAGGGCAATAATTGCAAAAGCGCTACTTTTTACTTTTTGTAAATGTTCAGGACCAATAAAAGATGATTCGCACATTTCTTTCTATGGAAAACGTATCCTAGGTTTTTTTAAAATAAAGTTTATCTCCAATTGACCGTTTATAAAGACATAATCAAAATATATTTACTGGATAAGTAAATATTTAAAAAAGTGTTTACGACAGAAGCATCTAACTTTCATATAATAAAGTTGTTAACTGACGACACCGCCGAGTAGAAATTTTCAGCAAAAGCAGTTTTGTGATTGGTTTGCATCTCACCACATTATTGAAATTGTTTTTATATAAGACACTTTTTCATAAAAACGAAGACTGCATTCGATAGCATTTTTGGTACACCTTCCTTATCAGTAGCTCATTCAGAATCGAACAAAATCAAACAGTGGCGCTTTTGAATCTAATCCCCTCAATTGCTCTGTTGTATTAACTGCACTTGCGTGTAGATAGGTCAAACGGTAATAAATTTGATCACTTGAGTAAAATGTATCTAGAAAATTATTTTTTTATAATTTAAAAACTAATAATAATACGAAACTACTGCGTTGCATAAACTAACAAATATAAATGGAAGAAAATATCAAACTTCTCACATTGTTTCAGCTAAAATTTCTTCTTCTTCTATTCGGAGAATATGTCCACCACACAGTTAAGCCAAGATACTCTGTCTCCCGCCAGTTTTCTTCCTCCGCCGAGAACATCCTATGAGTGGTCATCAGCATCCCTCCTGGGCTACGGAATCCCTCCAGATGACAGAAGAAAGAAGCAGGATTCAGGCCCCCTGGGGTATTAAGTAGTCAATTATGATCAATATCTTAGTGATTTCGTGACTAAAGATATAAAACACACGTAACTAATATACACACTAAAATAGTATGAGATTTTTTTATTTTTAAATAATAACAATTGTGTGAGTATGCTGAGGTAGCGAATCATGTCACCTGACGAAAACTCAGAAAAACTGTATACATAGTGAGATTCGAGAATATATGCTTGCGTCGGATTTCGTGAGGAACGGGAAAGTGCCAACCAGCGCCCTGTTTGGTCATCGGTCATGGAGGGACGTTGGAACTGACTTGGTCACGTGCTGCAGATGCCTCCGGAGAGGCTCAATCTTGCTTGCTTCTTTTTCCAACCGATGGGATACCGGCGTCCTGGATACCGATGTACTCGGTGGAGCTGAGGGACTCTGGCAAGTCATGAGAGGGAGTAAAACGATTGGTGAGTGAAATGGAATCATGGAGGTGCCGCAGTACGTAGATGTTTTTTACACAATTATGTAATTGTAAATTGGGTTTTAATGTTTACACAAATTAAATAATCAAACGGAAACTTTGAAGTAAAAAATTGAAATATTTCTAATTTCCTGAAATAATCCCTGAGCTGGAAACGCCCAACTAATTAACCAAATATCAAACAATCAACCTCTCCCTCACGCTTTTAATTTTATTTTACAAACAGAGGGGTTTGTTTTTGTAACACCGTGCAGAGTGACCGACCAACTCTGCACGAGAACAGGGTCGGCTAATTAATATATCACAGACGAATAAAAAGACGAATTATATAATATTGCAAACTGTATTATAACAAAGAAAGGAAGTTTTCCAACAGCAGAGAAAATAAAAAAATCTCCGTTATAAACGTAGAAACAAAAAGAAAAACAAAAATATTTTCCAGATGTCGTTTGAACAATAATTCATTAACTCTACGACTAAGAACATAATTTTATTTTGATCGAGAAGAATGAGAATGATAGAGAATAAGTAGATATATATATTACAAGGATGCCGCTTGGCACAAACATTAAAACTTGATTACACATCAGTGGGTAAAAAATTTGGCCATCATACGGCTCCTCTAAGACTCTCTGTCCCCCGTCAGTCTTTTTGCTTCCTCCCAGGTCATCTCAGCGTCCTGTTGCTTCGCTGAGTACATCGTATGGATTGTCATCAGCGACCTTCCATAATGACTGAATCCATCCGGATGGTAAAGCAGACAGGCAGGAGTCAGGCTTCCCTAGGTGATCTGCAGCACATGTCCAAGCCAGGTCCATTACTGCCTTTTTATTTTGGACGTAATAAAGGGCTGGTCCGTACGTTCTCTTACCCCCGAGATCCTGACAAAGTTAAACCACCGTATCTATAGTATTTGCCGCAAGTATCTTTTTCAAAGCACAGTATACCCTTTGCTTTCATGTTATTCCAGTATAAAATTGTGTATTCGTATTTCGTAAATAATCCATCAGGTTTTTGTTATTACAATTTTAATTAGTGAGATTTTTTACTTCTAACCAAAAAAATTATTCATGTTCCCATTATTTAATTTTAGACAACTTCCACTGTATTGGTAAAACCTAAAACGTTTAAGACTTCTTGAGAATTTTAAACATCGGAAAATAATAACTTCTACACAGCGTTTTCCAGAAACCTAACATGAAGTCTTTTTTTCACTCAATAATATGTACAGATATTCAAATGAAATTAATATTAAATTATAAATTAATCGTAAATACTTTGTTTTGAAAGAACTCGATATAGATAAAAGTATACATTTTAATAAAGTAGGAATAAACCAGTGGTAACCAACCATTCAGACCACACGAACAACTAAAATCGCAATTTTGAATCTCGCGGATCACATATATATAAAATAACAATTATCAAAGCAATATTTTTTTATGATGAATTGTGTGAAATAAGTTTATGGGTTCTTGGCTACAAGTACGTCACTGATATTACTTTGCGGACCACCAAAATTTTTCTCGCGGACCACCGCTGGAATAGACTATGCCATTTGTTATTTCTTCCACTATAATAATGTAGTGCTAGGTTTATTATTAAAAAATACTATGTGTTGCAACATTAACGGAAACAAAAAAATGGACTCATAAAAATAGAACTGAAAAATATCTTTCATTTTATAGTCTTTCCGTGTAAGTATTTGCATTTTAGGATAGAACATTATATTATTAAACGTCTTGATAAAACGATAACCGAAAAAATCAGACCATGACTAAACAGAACATGACAAATTAGAACAGTGCCAAAACAGATAAAACACATAATAATGTTGATTTTGGGTGTGTTGTTTTGTCACTGTGTTTTTATCACTTTTCTGATTTCTTACAAAATACGTACCGAATAATCCGAGTTTCTGTAATACTGGTTCAGTAAACAAATCCATCTTTCACCTCTAGAATACTATGAGCGAGTTAACTCGCCATAGCCTGTATGTAGTGTCAGGCTATCGGCGAGTTAACTATCATCGTCATCATAGCAAGCCATCAAATATATATTTTGACTTTTGTGATGTGAAATTGTATAGCTCCATATATTGACAAGTAGAGATTTTTTTCTCATGTCAAACATCGATATTATCGACTTAATCTGCAATCTTGATAAGTGTTGCAGCTCGACGCTTGTGGATGTTACAGGGCTGCTAAATTCGTTTGCACATAAGGTACGCATGCAAACAATTTAATGTAGCAGTATTTGTGGAACCTTGCTTTGAAATGTAGCATTCGTTAGAAAGCAATAGTGTGTAAAGAGTGACAGTGGTTAGTTCGGTAAAGTTCTGTTAAATTCTGAAGTAGTGGCAGCCCTGTTAATGTATATTTATGAAATAGTATTTATCATTTTATTGTGAAAATATCGAGAAACGTGTTGATTTAATAAATATTCACAAAAGTACATCATTTTATGGCTATTTAATATTTTTAAGCGATTTATTTGAATCCAAAAATAGCTAGCCTAGTCCTAGTGTCCACCTGGTAAAACCTGCCTGGCACTTGTTCGTCTAACTTTTTGATGTCATATTTGGGCGTTTGCTTTGTGTTATGCCGGTACTGGCAGAGACCACCTACCCGTTATCCAGTTTTCCACCCCGCGTTAATTACATCATATTTCATCCCCAATAGCATAAGCTTGACTGCCGTATTATCAAATAAGTATGATAAAATTTCATTTTAACACGACATTTAAAAATTCATACGCCTTGCCTTGTTCGAGGGATGGGTTCGCGCTTATCTACTTTTCACGGCTGTACAATAATTTATGAGAATTTTCACGCACGCGTTTTTCTAAGCAACGCGGCTTGAGATCTGGCTACTAAAATTATTATAAGGTCATTTACCACTATAACTTTCAGTAAACAACTTTCTGGCTACTAAAATTAATATAAGGTCATTTACCACTATAACTTTCAGTAAACAAGTTTCACCACTTCATCACTTGGCTTATTTCACTTCTCAGGGGCTCATATTGACGGTGGTTTTTGATGGTTTTCTGTTTAAATGTAAAAATATATTCATTTTAACACTATGTAGTAGAACGCATGAAATCATGGGATTTAATGGCTTTGAAAAAAACAGTATTAATCCATATTACTGTTTTTTTTTACTCTGTCAGAAAGCTTGATGTGACTATACATAACTCATCGATATCAAATCTTATGATTTGTGTGCAAAAAAGATTACTCTTATAATGTATAAAATTTGTTGTACTTTACTTAAAAAATAATGCTTTGAATGCGATTATCTCAGAACTTGTTTTTATGGCTTAATGGCTTCTGTCAATGAATTCCTCGGTATGAAAGCTGGAATTTTAACTGTGGATCATAAGATAGTATGTATTTTTGCCTTTATAAAAGATTGTTTTTGCAACCTGTAATTTAATGGCAATTGAGGTTCTTTTCATGCCCCAATTTGTCAAGCAAAACAGGGAAATACGAAACCTATATCTACTCCTAAAAAGATTCATTTTCAGTAATTTCGCGGAGTCGATCCACGGTATACATGTTAATATTCTGATGGGTAAATTCAATTAGAAAAGTACTGAAAATCATATTCGACAATTCGACACGGAGTTTGTCGGATTGGAGACGCCCTGTTAGAGTCCAATTGGAAATGAGCGTGCGCGCGCCACTCGTCATCCAAACTCCAAATCGGAATGGTCAGTCGCGAACTGTCTTTCGCGCTGCAAGGACGCGCGTTCGCCTCGAAGGGTTCGAATACGCCGCCGGTTTCTGTCCGTTTCAGTCCTATATATTTAGTGCGGTCGTCGGGTCGGTAGTGGCAGGGCGGGAGCGGGGTGGGGCCGGCCGCATCCCGCCGTCGGAAGCGGGCGGCGTCCACCCTCATCTTCTCCGCCCTATCGAGTTGCTACTTCCTGACACGAAAAAAAACAGACGGACTTGCGAAAAGGTACGAATTTTTTAAATAAATAAACGTTTTTAATTACAATTTTAAACAGAAAAGCTGTAACTATTATTAATAAGCATTAGTTTGCCGTCATATTTCAATCGCTTATTACCCCTACGCGACAATATTAATTCTTCTTAAGAACTAAAATAAGCAACGTGTAGGCAGGACTAGATTCAATAAATAATTTTCCCCGCTTCGACTTTCGTAAAAAATACCCATCTCATGCAAAATAAATCAACTAAAATTATTAACTAAATGATTCTCTCGTTTAACGGAATTGATAAAAGCTTCTGACACACTCGTACATCGATGCGAATTGTTACGTATATTTAATTTAATAATCTGTTCTAACTAAATGATACTATAATTTTTCAATTTAAAAGTATTATTGACTGGTAATTTTCCGTTAAATTACATCCAAGGATTACTGTTCTATTTTCGACTTTTTTAAGACATGATACTATAATTTTTCAATTTAAAAGTATTATTGACTAACGGTAATTTCGCCTTTCCGTCTTCAGGCATTCGAGCACACGAATGTACAAAAAATCTCAATAATCCAAATTTAGTATTCATTTTTAATATGAAATTGATAACTTTGTTATTCCACTGATTGTGCCACTAATCGTAACACGTGTTTCGCCTCTTTGAGAAGCATCTTCAGACTTAATACAAACAGACTATTATAAACACGTTTAATGGCATAAACTCGACAATGCAGGTGTCATTAAACATCTAAACAAGCCGTCATTTGATAATAGCAACATAAAACGTGTTTTGTTTCTTAAACAAAACCATATATTGGCATATATGATTTATGTATAAATAAAGCATTAAAAGCGCAAAGTTTGTATATAAGTATATTCTAATAATTAAAACAGTGTACTTGGACATTTTTGGGTATAAGGAAAGGACGTATCAATGTCACAATCAAAGAGGTAGAAAAATTCGTGCCGACATGTGCGTTTTCGTTTATTCCATATCCCTGTCAAATGATTTGGCTGTTTTTGTTATCTAAAGTGGTGGCGAGGTTTTTATTTTTTGAAAAAAAATACACATGGCTTGAAAAAAAATGTCAACGAGCATGCTCGTTTGAAAAAACACGTGGCTATCTCTACTGCTTCAGTTTCTGTGTCCAAAAAGATACCAACTCCACCTTAAAAATTTATTCTTCCATTGAATTACATTTCTTAAATGTATTCTCACTGTTTAAAACTAAAGCACGTCTGTCCCACTGAAAATTATTAAGTTTTTTTTTTGTGAATATAGTTAAAAAAAATACTACAATTTTTCTGCCTGAAAAATGTCTATACCGCTATAAACGGTGTCATTCGCTTTTACTATGTTGGAGATATCTCGACGGATTTTTTTCCACAGAAACTGCTTGTTACTCAGTTGCTCAAACTCTCTTTTTCAAAGAGAGTAGGGATAGAATAATAGGGCTATTGGTTAGCTAATTGCTCTCGCTCGTCCCGTTTTTAAGATGAAGAGATCATGGGTGGGAGGGTATTTATCCATCACAGTTTTATAAATTGATTTTTCAATCGATTTATGAGTCTCTGTTCGAAGGCATGGATGTTTGTGATGTCTAAATATGCTATTCTTAAAAATCAATCATTGGAATCAGGGAAACCGATAAATTATGCTAAATACGAAATATTATTACGTAAATTCGTCGCTTTTTTAGTTATAATTTAACTCTTGTTTTGTTTTTAAAAAATCCATTTGACATATTGTGGTGATTTTTGCGTAAATTATCGGCCTCCCTGATTTCCGTGCATGATAATTTGACATGTTCCTATTCGTAATTAAATTTCCTACAGAACTGCATTACCATTAATGGCATTTAGTAAATTTTCAGGTTTAGAAGAAGTTTTTTTAACCATTCTATTCTTTTTTTATTAATAATATGTTCCTCATTTCATACTTCATTTAATCAAATGAGCATTTTGTAAAATGTCATTTGCTTACTTTTCACTTCAAACGCGTTGCTATTTGACAATAATTGCAATACTGCATTTTGATAAATGAGCTGCGGCTACTTAGTTTTTATAATCGTCCTCTTCGGAAAACTCTAGTTTTATATTTATTATCAAAATATCCTTATATATGTCGAGATTATACTGACAGAACGCATTATGTCAATGTTAAAGATTAATCTTTATAATATAATAAGTAACGTTGTGAGAGAATACAAAATAATGCTTTAAATTCGACTATCTCAGAACTTGTTTTTTATGATTAAATGCCTTCTGTAATCGATAGAGACACGTACTTTTAGCATTTTGAGATAGATGTGAAATAGATGCTAAAACTCGGAATAGATGCTAATAAATGCGAATTTCCTAAAATGAAAAAATAAATGATCGCTTTTGCATACATATGGTATATGGGTCATACAGTATGACCCATATACAAGTATGACTCATACAGTCAAAATATGTGGCTGATATTTGTATTAAATTTATAGATTTGGTAGACAAATTAGAAGGCTCTAGATATCCTTTCGCACATTTACTATGGGAGGAAATTGACGACATAAAACGGAGTCTAAAAAATCATAGTCCATCAGTAGCAAGATCAAAGTCTAGCATTAATGTTAAACAAACCATTATACTTTTTAAGAACTTGCCCTTATTCAATTTATTAACAGAGTCCGAATGTATAGAAGGATATCAACATTTTTTCAAACAACTTTTGGAAATTATAAAAAGTGATTTAAACCAGATATTTTACAATTACTGTTGGCCACTAAAGTTAGGTACGAAGAATATAGTTGTGCTGCCATTAAATCAATTCTAAAAAAATCATCCATTGAAACATGCTCCATGATTAATTTTAATTAGATCATTATTAGTAAGATAAGATTCAACAGTGAACATTTTAACCCCCCCTTAATTGTGTGTAATAATTATGTATATTTGTCAATATTTTATATAAAAAAAATTGTTAAAATACATTGAAATTGATAATTATTTGATATTTGTGTCTTGTAAAAATAGATGTTAAATAGATTTTTTCCAAGTTTTTAAATGCTCAAAAATGCGAAAATTGAAAAAAATAGATGCTAAAAATACGGGTCTCTAACCATCGATATGAAGCTAGTGAATATTATATTATTTGAACCTTATAACATTTTGTATTCGGGACAGAACATTTTTGTCGGCCAGTCGCGATCGCGTTCGGCCGGTTGAGCATCTGCGTTCGAAGGCAGTGATTCTCAACGGGGGGGTTCTCATGATACGTCGAAGGTGCTACAGGAATCTTCTGGGAAGGAGGGATGGGGGCTACGGTCAGAATTTTTTTTTAACCATATCCCTATTCGGAGCATATGGCCATCACGCGGTTCCTCCAAGCTACTCTGTCTCCCGCCAGCCTCCTCGCCTCCTCCCAGGTCATCCCAGCGTCCCGTAGCTCCGCCGAATACATCCTATGGATGGTCATCAGCGGCCACCTGGTTGGTAGAAGAGACAGGCATCCGCAGCACGTGTCCAAGCCAGGTCCATCGTCGCTTTTTAGGACGTAATAAGAGGCTGGTCCGCCGCTCTCTTACCTCCGAGTTCCTGACAAAATCAAACCACCGTACCCCTAGTATTCGCCGCAAACATCTGTTTTCAAAGCACAGTATACGGTTACCCTGTGCCTTGGTGAGGTGCCATGACTCGCAACCGTAAAGCAACACTGTCAGGATGCATGCGTTGAATAAGTGGCACTTAACGGTCAGAATACAATAGTTAAAATATTCAGTTAAGAAGTATAACACAATATTAATTCTTGATATTGGTACCATACAATTAGGTCACCCAATCCCGTGCCTCTTGATAATCCCGGCATTTTAGAATTCACATTCTTTCAATCCCGGGATTGGAACGGAGAAGGAGGGAGACCACAATACATATATTTATTTTGTGGTATAAAAGAGTATCAATGTAGTTAATCGCGAAGTATTTATGTTTAATTTTAATTAAACTTGTATAATATATATATATATATAGTGCATCCCGGGATTAAGTATTTGATCAATTGGCCGGAAGCCCGGGATTGGTCGCCCTACATACAACAAGGCAAAGGCTGAAGGCAAAAAATATTTAAAAACAATCTTATGAAACATAATTTAAATTTTGCGATATCAAAAATAAGGTTGCAAAAAACAAGAAAGAGGAAGAAGACGTAATTTCAATTCGGAAATGTTTTTATTGTGTTCTATAAATGAACATGGTGGGGCGCCGCGACGTGTCGGCGGTAAGGGGTGGAGTAGTTACATTTTTGCCCAATTACTATCAGTTAACGCCCTAAATAATGCGTGAAACTTTAACTCAGAGACCACTTATGTTTTACGGCCTTTTAGAATTTATACCTCAAAATATTTCTTTTCACGAAATTTCAATGAGATTTTTTATTCCTTTCAAAACATTTTATTTCATGACATATTTTTGATATGCCAATTGCTTAGTATACATTTTTGTATAATTCTCTCGTTAAGAGGACACAAGGGACAAAACGTGTTAAACCGCTATGGAAAAAAGAAAAAAGGTAACTTGTGTACTTATTGTAAATTTATCTTCAATTCTGTTCGTGTATGGAAAAATACGTAATTCATAACTAATATATTATGAGTTTAAACCGGTATTCTTACTAATTTAATTTGATTTCTAAGTAATAAAATAAGAAGATGAGGGAAGAAATTTAAATTTATGTGAAATATTGACTTAAATGCTACTTAAAACCTCTCAAAAATCCAAAATTGAAAGATTGTAAATAAAATAAAAATTGCCTTTCAATCTTTGAGTAACAATTCACATTTGCTTAAATTTTTATTTTAAAATACCAAGAAATGACCTCCACACGATTTTTTCACTCTAACAACACTTGATGCGTTTTTCTCAAAATACAATTTTTGTACTAGTGATCTTTTGCTTCTAGGCAACGATATAATTTTGTATTTACACAGGTGCGTGGTGTTGTGTTCAACGTCGTTAACTTCGCTTACAATGTCTCGAGCTCGAATCCCGGTACGGACAGTTTCATAAATTGATTTTTCACTCGATTTGTGGATTTCTGTTCATATGCATGAATGTATGTGATGTCTAATATTTCCTCCTGAAAACCCGACGTAGCGATATCGATTAGCTAACCACTAATCCTGTCGTAGCTCTATTCTTCTATTCCACTCTTTCCGAACAAGTGGGGCTGAGCAACTGAGAGACAAGTTCTTCTAGAAAAACTTATGTTGGGATAACTCCATTAGGAGTCCGTATGCTCCACCTTAGGAGCGGACATGATAAATAAAATTTCTTCAAACCTACATTGCAATTGATTAACTTTAGACTTACTCAAAAATTTATCTCTCTATACAAAGCCTCTCTTAATAGGAAGATTGGTCTTCTAATTTTCAACTAGTTAAGGATCATCCATCGAGAACAGTGTAAATGAAAACCGCGTAAAAAAGATACGATGCTCATAAAAAATCATAAACATAAATGCAAACGATGGCATTCATTTTATGTACATATTTGATTTAATTCTATCGTATAAACTACTAAAAATATCGGCGCCATTTTGAATGATAAGCGTTGAGCTGTCAGATTAACAAACAGTTCACCTCTTGTTGGTTTCCAACCGATAGCGTTATATCAACATGGAATGTTCCAAGCATCTATCTGTCTAATTCACAATGTTATATTTGATCAAGTGGTCGACCATTTCTTAAATTCTTTTGATCCAAATAGTTATTTAAACCGCCGCGAGTGGAGAGCGAATTTTATGTAATATGTAGTACGAACAAAAATATCGAGGTTATACGGACAGAACGCATAAGTCAGTTGATGATTTTCTGTCTTAAATGTAAAATGCATGAAATCAAGACAACCCATCAATATCAAATCTTTTGATTTGTATGCCAAAAAGATATACTTTATAATGTACAAAAATCTTTTTAAATCACAAACAATAAATTGTACTTGGGAGAGAGTACTTTGAAAATATAATAAGGATTTTAATGCGATTTTGTTTGTATGAATTAATGCCTTCTCTATGGCGGTGAACGGTCCTACCTACTATTCGTATTTTATATTTTATTCAATCTTTGTTCTGTTTAAAACTAATTTATTGTAATTTTTCATTCTGGGTGACACTTAAAGTTTGTTTTAATGTTTTAAAAATATTTATATATATATATATATATATTTATTTAGTTGAAAGTGTACTGTTTTAGTATTTATATTCAATAATTATAAAAAAATATACTTTAATGTATATGCTTAGAAAATAAATGAACCTGTCATGTATTGTTAAGTATATAAATATTGTTAATCAATTTTAACTTTTGAAATAGTTATTCAATGAAGAATCTATATTTTCTTCTTTAAAAAAGAGACACCCCCCCCCATTAACAAAAGCTGTATTCGACATTGTGATACATACACATGCATTCTAAAATCGTCTCAAATAGACAATTTTAATGAAATCACGAATGATGTGTTCTTATATAACAAATACATAAATATGTAAAAGGAAAAAAATGCATACTTGTATTTAGCTCTACTGGAACATTTTGCGAGTAGAAGCCCCTCAGGCGGCCACGACCCATAGTTTGAGAAGCACCGATTAAATAAAGAACATTTATTACGCCCACTTTAACATACGAAAAAATGGTAAATGATACCTGTTGTAAAAAATAGAATACCTACCATGATTTTGATGCTGAATAAATCAGAGAATTAATTTCATAAACCTACAAGTTATATTTTTATTTCTCATTTATGAATAGACTGAATAAATTTCACGGTGCAGTGACACATGGTGGGCAATAACTTTATTTTAGATAAAATGTACCATTTTAAATCGAAAATAAAATAAAAGGGGGCGTTAAGCGAATGAACGCGGGGTTAGAGATTTAATTTCGGAGCGAATCTGTCAGAATAATATGTTTAACGACGTAACTGTGACATCAGATACATTATTGTAGCCCAAAAACAATATATATCAAAACATATCACAAAATATTGTTGTCTTCCAGTCCAGTAGCTATCAATAAATTGTATCTGATATCATACCGGGAGTGAGGTGGTTTGACTTCGTGAGGAACTCGGAGATTAGAGAACGCACCAGGCAGCGCTCTGTTAGGAGAGACGTTGGAACTGGCTAGGTCGCGTGCTGCGGACGGCCCAATCCTGCTTGCCACTGGTGGGATTCCGGCGTCACAGCGAGAGATCCGTAACCGAAGCCAGCAACACCGACCACTGCACCACAAACCAGACGTTATTTTTAATTTAGAATTCTACCAGTAAATGCCAATTCAATCAACAATTTGTTTTATTATTTCAATTTATTGACTTTTTTCTTTATAGTAGTTTTCCTCACTGGTGAGGGTCGCGACCTTCGCTTATCGCCGCAACTCCGTGTCCCTCGACGACTTCCTTCCTCCGCCACTAGCTCCTGCACTCCGCTGCTCTGATGGCCATCGGTAAAGAGAGCCCCGTGGCGTACTTCACCGGTTCACTCCAACAAGTCGGGAGTCGGGATTCTTCCGCGTTCCCTTTTGCCTTCGACTTTTCTTACTGGAAAACATAAAATTATACAAGAACAATAGTTATATATATGAATTAATCAATAAAAATATCATTCTACAGGCGTCACATAACTTTAATGCAATCGTATTTAAATAATGTACAGACAGTAATCAATTTAGTTTTCTAAAAGGTGACACTATTTGAAAATTCAACCGTTTACAAAGCATTCTCGTTTTAGGTACTGCAGTGTGTTTTTGAAGTGTGCCGTATCATAATGTAATATTGCGTTTGAGGAATCCAAATCCGGTTTTTACGAATACATAATTTTTAGTACCTAATTAATATAGAAAGAGCAAAACAAATAAAACCGGCTCAGCCAACCAAGTCTATAATGAATGTAAGTTTGTAATTATTATTATTATTCAATCTGAAATAGGAAGCGAAGAAAATTTACAGAATTTACTTATTTGTAGTTTATATGACCTATTTTATAGTCATAAAAAATGGTTGCATTATGCTGATTGAAATGCTTAATATTCAACTACAAAGACATCTATGCATAAGAAAACTTGTTAAATGATTTTTTACAAACAGGCGTGGGCAAACTTCAGCCCGCGGACCACATGCGTCCCGATGCGTATTTTTGTGTGGCCTAGTTACTTCTTTAAATTGTTGATGATCACTTACTTGTTATGTTGAAATTCCGTTTTGTATCGAATGGGTGGGAGGGAATTTTAGACATCACAAATATCGATGCCTCCGGACAGAAATCCATAAATCGATTGAAAAATCAATTTTTGAAATGCCTTGAACCCGAGACATCCGTAGCCGTAGTCAACTCGTTGATCACTGCACCACGGATACCGACAGTACATACGAGCGATGGTTATGTTTATGTAAAAATAATGATTAACTTGCGGCCCGTCATTCATTTTGAATAGTCAATATGGCCCAAAGCCAAAAAGTTTGCCCAGACCTGATGTAATTGATAAAGTTTTACTAGCAAAGTTATTGTTTCAAGTGTCATCAGGATTGAAAAGATATCATAAAATTGGAATTCTAAATTCTTCAACTATTTATATGAAACTGGTTGATAATCAGGTGTATCAATCCAAAACACCGTTGAATTTAGTGTAAAAAAATTTATAAATATATTGAAAGTATACACTATAATTTTTAAAAACAATTTACCTAAATGTGTTACTTTAATCAGTTAATAAATATATAATAGTAATTATGGGATTGTTTATGAATATATATTGTAGCGAAATCAGAAACGGAATTTAAATATCTATGCACGGAACATAAACGATTTTTCCAATTTTAAATTATTCCCTATCGACAATATCAGTAACTAATGTGTGACGTATCATTTTACATGTGGGTTTTCCACAAACAAACATTACATTTGTGATTAATTTTCCTAATTTTGATATACCTGCATTTTATAGTTAACTGCCGTTTTATTGCCATCAAACTGACTTAAATTAAAGATGGCTGTCCGGCTAGACAAGGCGAGTCGCATCGCATCTATTTCCATAGACCACTAAACCACTCTTCGCATCGCTGCTTTTATAAAAAAGAATTCGACTCAAACGAAATAAAATAATTTATTAATCTAACGGTTAAACCTATAAATATCTCTCTTTCTATAATATTATGTAGGTGTCGAGATATTTTTAAGTGAGAAATACCTAATAAATATTTTTACGACTGTTTTAGAGATGTCTCTGGTGCTATTCGAATTTGAGGTTATATTTACATACAATTTCCATTAGAAACGGTATATTGAATTATGTATGTATCGTATTGAAAAATATACCAAATTAATGTTAACTAGACAACGCTCTAGTCGATGGTGAATTTAGGAATTAAAAATTGCAATTTGATGTAAATCAAATTGTGCATAGTTGAGGTTCAAATTAAAATAATAATTGCAGGTGGTGTAGATTATAAATTTAAATAATAGATATATTCCGCAATTGAAACTCGTTCATCCTTGAAGCAAGGAAAAATCTATTTACTAAACACTTGGTGGATGGTTTGATAATGCACTGTTTACATTATTTAGAAAATCTTGAATGTATTCGCGTGGATACAGAATCTATTTTTCGATGAACAAGATGATTAATATTATGGATTGACAACTATTGAAAAGGAAAAATTGGATAAAGAAAAGGAGTTGCCATGCGGTACTTCATTGAAACAAAAATTTTAGAGTAAAACCTTGGTTCAATTTTGGTTGAATAAAAGTGAAGAATATAATACTTTATCAAACAAATACAAGTACTACTGTCATTCGTAACATATTTATTGCGAAAAGGGGTTTTCTGCATTAACTGGAATGAAATCTAAATATCGAGCCCATTTAGTAGTAGAAAAAAGCTACGAACACTCTCCTCAATGACACCCAGATTTGATAAACTTGATAATAAACAAGCTCATCCATCGCATTGAAAATAAATAAATTTTAAAACGACTATATCGTTGGCATAGTGGTAGAAGGCATTATGTCAAAAAACCTTGTTTTGAGATAATCCACTTTTAAGAAAATCATGAAATGTAAGTTTTTCTATTTACATACTTAATCATTATTTATTAAACTAACCACTTTATGAGATTAGTTAATCATTTACAAATTCGATTTGACTATTAGCAACTCTTTTAATACTAAGTAATATTAATTATAGAGTTTTGCCATCAATAACTGTGAACGGAATTGAATTAATTCATGTTGATTTCTTCGAATTACATAAAAAATGCACGGAATATGGATGAGCATGTTTTTCATGTGATAGACCTTTCTAAAATTTATCATACTGCAATCATAACTCAAAACGGCCGATTTAAAACTTATCGCCTTCTGCCACTAAGCCGACGATATATATATATAGGCGAAAATATTAGATTTTTAAGGTTGGTGTAGTGTATAACACATAGTTTGGAAAACAGTGCGTTAAGGTCTTGGTTGAATCTTATCTTTATCATTATATTACATTGAAAATTTCTTCAAAATTGTGTTTAATTCATAAATGGATACGGCAAAAATGTGTTTTGTTTTTCCCCTGTGTTGTTTTGTCACTGTCCTGATTTGTCCGACTACCTAGAAAAATATGTCACGGATTCTTTTTAAACTGTCTTTTTCTAAAGAGCTAACAGAATAACTGACAACCGTCAGTCCTCGCATATAGTAATAATAATAATATATTAATAACTAAGTAGGTATAGTGATAATTAACAAAAATATAAATAATTTAATACGTATCGAAATATTTGCACGGAACATGGAGTTGCATTTTCAGTAAGAGTTCAACCTCATTGTTTTTTTTTAAAGTAATTTTTTTAACCCTTTAGTGGCTAGTTATCACGCAATCTCCCTTTGTAATACTCGAAAGCAGTTGCCGGTTGCCCGCAATATAAAAATCAATAGTTTCATTACGACACATTATTGTTTACACGTAAGTGGTACGTTTTAGTGAAATTAGAAAAACGGTTTATTTCATCCAGGTATTTTAATTCGCTCATATCCATTCGGTACCGTGATGGTGAATATATTCTGGAAACCTGCCCAAAGTTTGATAAACTGTAAATGAGCGTAATCTTTTCAAAAAAGTTCTGTTTGTCGTATTCCTCATTTCATGTATTAAATTGTATATTTTAAATTAAATTCGTGATCATTATTCCTTGAATTTGAGGTATCATATAAATAGTGTTTTATTCGAGTGGTTTTTTACCTAAATACTTGTAAATTATCAATTATCAATAATCAATAATAGATTCTTGATTACAAGATAAAAAGATAATTCAAAAATTTTACTACCTACTTACACCATATGATATCAGATAACGATTATGTCAAGAGTATATTAGAGTAAATAAGCGTTAAATCTTCTATAGATATTATGCTAAAGCTAACTAAACTAATCTTGTATACCTTATATATTAACTACTGTTGAAACATGATATACTTACGATTTGTTTTGAATTAGCAGTGCCTATTGAGCATCTAGCCATCGAGAAGTGAAGTGGATCAAGTGACAAAATGTTGAAACTTGTTTTTGAAAGTTTTAGTTTGATGATCTTATTACATTGATTTACACTTAATTTTATTATACTTCTTACAGAATAAAATACTTTTGCATCCTGTTTTTACTTATCTCGCTTCAATTGTACGATACATTATGACATTTAGAATACCTAAACGCGCCTAAATCATTTTTGTCGCAGATATTAGTTGGTCTACTTCACTTCTCGTAAGCTCAATTGACTCTTTGATTAGTGAGCTATATTTTGTTAACTTGTTTTGTTGTATATTTTTAGTATTTTTACTATTACTTAACACAAAAATATTAAAATATTCCGGAAAGAATTTCAAGTAGTGAATATTTTTTCAGAATTTTAATGTAAAATTAAAAATTAACTTTGTTACTCTCCTGTCTGCATTATTAAATGTGACACGTAATTAAAGTTGTCAACTTTAATTTCCACAAAGTTACCGCCGATTTCATCGAAAATATGTTGACTACTCGGTTGCTCATCCTCTATTTTTTGAAGAGAGTAGGGTTAAAAGAATAGGGCTAGAACAGGACTAGCGGTTACTTATCGCTCTCGCTACGCCCCGTATTAGGGAGTGTCAAATCTGTCTGCAATGCGATTCGAGTTGTTCGACCACGTGAGTACTACAACTGTCGAACCACGGTCAGTGGAATAACAAAGTTATCAACATTCATTTAATATACATACGTTTGTTCGTAATATTCCCACAATACATTAGCCAGGTTTATATATCAGCATTCATTTTTTGCACGTATGGCATTACTTTACACACATATTGAAATACAACACGCTCGCTTGATTTGTATACAACAACGAACAAGGCAGTTATTTCGGAAACGCACTGATAAAGGAACCATGTAACTATTGTACATTGTACATTCGTGTTAAAATGCTGATAAGATAAGCGACGCTAATTTTTTTCTACACTAAAATCACAATGCTGACACTTTTTCAGCTTGAGTTTGTATTTTAATAAATATTCCTACTTGAAGTTATCATGGAGCGCATTTTCTACGTTTTTATTTGAAATGTTTAGCAAATATTTGACAATAAACAATACGCAAGCCGGTCCGGCAGTGACATATTCAGCTATCATCCAACACACAGTATGACTGCGGTGACCATAGCGCACCGTCACTGTAAAACCATAGTATGTATCACTTTTCATGTGTTCACTGTCAATGCTTGGTGGAAAAGCTTTATGTTTCAAAAATAAAACTAAATTTGTTTCTACTATTTTCACATGTGCATCAGGACCGGTTTCGCTCATCACGAGCATTATCAACTGATGGATATCCATAGTAAGTATGAGAAATTTTTTCGATTTTGAAATTTAAATATAAAATAACTGCAAAAGTCATGATTTTGATAATGTAAAAATATGCTACATGCAACTCGGGTCCGCGGTGCAATGGTCAACGTCGTCGGCTTCGGTTACGGGTGTCTCGAGTTCAAATCAAGGTACGGACAGTTTCATTGTTTGATTTTTCAATCGATTTACTGATTTCTGTACGCAGGCGCGGATGTTTGTGACGTCTAAATTTTTCTTCCACTCATCCGGTCCTAAAAACAGGGCATAACGAGAGCGATTAGCTAATCACTAGTCCTGTCCTAGCCCTATTATTTTATTCCTACTCTCATAGAAAAAAAAGTATAGCAATTGAGTAACGAGCAGTTTTCGTAGAAACAACATCTGTTGAGATACTTCCAATTGGGTTCGTTATGTCCCGAATTGGGAACGGATATGGTAAAAAATGGAAACTTAATAATTTTTATTAAAAATAATTTTTATTTAGTATTACTATGCGAAGATCCCAGAGAAATGAAAACTTTCACCCCTAATATCTCCTTGTCTTTTGCAATTACTATGGTTTCACACTCACGGTGTGATACATTCTTTATTTCAGTGATCTGTCCTTCAGATTTATTGAAATATAAATTTGAATAGATCCGCGTAGCACGTCGTCCACAAAAATAAAAACGGTCATCTCGCAACAGAATGGACGTTTTTTAAAATTGCATCTGACTGATTAATGAAACAATATTTAAAATAAACATTATTGAAGATGGGATTGCCCTCCCAATTTGGGAAGATTGGTCAATCTAATGCTTGAGTCGAGTTATTAAAGTCATTAAGACTTTTTTTAACGTGAGAACTTTCCACTTTAGGAGACGGGTGCCTAGTGGAACTTCACTTTAAATTTTTAAACATATTGTGTAAAAACACATTTCGTCGTTTCAAATTGTATATCTGCAAAATCAAAACTTTATCGAATTAAAAAAATAATAAAAAACACGATATTTTTTTTACCAGTGTGTAGCATATGGCCTCCCATCTCAACAGATGTTTTCTACGAGAACTGCCCTGTTACTCATTTGCCCAACCTCTCTTTCGAAGAGAGTAGAGATAGAGGGATAGGGATAAGACAGGACTAGTGGTTAGTTAATCGCTCTCGCTATGCTCAGTTTTTATGATCGGATGAGTGGAAGGAAATTTCAGACATCACAGAAATTCATGCCTACGAACAAAAATCCATAAACCGATTGAAAAATCAATTTATGAAACTGCTCGCACCGGAACTTGAACCCGAGACATCCGTAGCCGTAGATAACGACTTTAACCACTGCACCACGGAGCTGACTGATTTATATTAAATATATACAACTATACTAATTACGCGTTTTTTATTTTTGTTTGTCCATTACCATGTTTTTGAGTATCTTTTATTATGCGGTTTTTTTGTTTCACGGTTATCGTTCCAGAACGTATCTCCGTGCAAAAAAAGAATCTGATGTCCTTTTTCCTAGAACAACTGAAAACACAATTAGTAGGCTAAATATTGTAATTTTAAATAAAAGTTATGACGTAAAATAAGTGAAATGAGTTGGAACCTTTTCTAAAACAGTATTAAAACTAAGTTAAGTTTAAGCATAGTTCTAACGATGGAGTGAAGCCAAAAAAGTTTTCAACATACTGATAAAATTCTTATAGAACTGAATACTTTGTCATTAATCGAAACACTTAATCAGCATTGACACGAAAAAATGACATATTGAGTAAGTTATACCAAAATGTTCCTTATTTCGAAGTCGTATGGACGAATACATTTATTTTTATAAATTATTCTTTTACTTAAAAACATTTTTGTACAAACTAAATTAAAAAGGTATAGCATATCAAACATTTGAAAAACTTCAAAGTCAAATTACTCAAAACCAGTATTTTTCAGTTTGTGTCTTCTTTCAGAACAACGACGATATGTTGTCCCCGAAGGTCCATTCACGACAGCTCTATAATTTTAATACAGCAGCTTTTGAATCCACAGAAATATTGTTAATTATTTTGGTGTTCTCTTAATTAATGGATGTGTGATCAACTCACTGCTGGGTGAAGTGGTGTTCGTTGTATGTTTAGAATTGAAACAACCAGCGGGTGTCACAGCCAAGCTGTTTCGGCAGATGTTTAAGAAATATGTTTTTTTTTTTAAGCGAGTGGATGATTTACCATTAAGCGCATCTGGGCTGCTTAGTTTCAATTCGCTGTAACTATAAAAATGTGCAAAAACGAGTTTTGTAGCGTTATATTATTGACCGGGAGGCAAAACGGTTTATTCATTTCAAAATTAGTCAATGGTAAAAACCAACATTCACTGACGTTTGGAGTCGCAAAAGCTTACATTAGGGTCACGTATTTTATAACTTTACACTCGGGCTTCGGGCTCTAAGAAGCCTCTAGGATCTATACGGATCCATGGATCCATGGAAGCGGACATGGAAAAAATCTAATAGGTCCAAGGATATAAACGCTTTGACAGATGAAATATTTTTTACCATGCCCGCTTCCAGTGAGGAGCATATGGTCTCCTAATAGAGGAATCTCAACAGAAGTTTTGTTACTCAGTTGCTCAACTTCTCTTTTACGAAGAAAGTAGGGATAGAAGAATACGAAATACACTGGCAAAAAACAATCGGAGAAGAAATTAATTGGTTGTTAGTGAAGTGTTTTCGGTACAGCAAAGCCAAGCCTGGTATAATTGAATATAGATATGATCACACCAGCGACTACAACGAAATTAATATGCATGGGATGGACGCCGCAGATCATTTTATGGGATACAACTAAGTCAAGCCTACACAAAGTTTCACCCTATATGTTGAGCAAAGAAAAAAGATTTGCTAAAAGTTTGTTCGAATGGGGCTATACCTAGTGACTTCCATCCGTGGTACAAGAATTTACCTTTTTCTAGTAAAGTTGGTCATTCTGCTGCAGAACCTTCCGTTTTGGATTCTTCAACTGAAGAAGATTTTTAACGTCAATAAAGTTATCTTATTATTATTTGTTTCTGTTTTTTTATAAAAATAATTTAGTGACATCTTTTGTGTAAATTTCTCAAAAGTGTTAAAAAAGTACTTTAGCTCCTGTAATTACTGCTGTAAGAACGTTTTTTCGATTAATAAACTATTTTTTAAAACGAATACGTGTTGAGACTGTTGAGTTCATTAACGATACCCTAGTATTGTCATTTAAGGGTAATTTTCTTTTAAACTCAATGTATATCTAATTTTCATTTCTTAAAATTGTCCGTCGCTCTCCGCCAGTGACCATCCATATGATGTACTTCTAGGATCCACAGGACGCTGCAAGGAAGCAAAAAGACTGACAACGGACAGAGAATCTCGGAGGCACCGTGTGATGATCATATGCTGCCTTTTTCCTTACTCCGAAAACTTTCAATTAATGTTATATACTACGTTAAAATTTTATTATCGTTAATATTTCGTCAAGGCAATAAGTACGACAGCAGCACGAAAGGGGTTAAGCTTTATTTATTATCAGAATCGATTTAATTGTTTTTCTTCAATTTGCATAAAACAGCAATTAATTAATATACCATTTCTAGAAACCGTTTCACGTTTTTAGTTTCGTAATAAAGCAGACTATTCAGCGATGAGCAATGCCTCAATCGGCTCTGAAAGTAGGAATGTCGCCGTTACTTTTTCTAAATTCGAGAATTTGATGACAAATTAAATAAAATACCTCTACACACTCATTTAATTCCAAACGGGTAAATTAAACATGGAAGAATCGAGTTTTTTGACACGAATTTTTTGGAGCTGGTTTTTGTTTGACACCTTTTACCGTGTTTGCACGACGCGTGTCTCGTAATAAATCTGAATTTTATACTCAAATCTATTGCATTGCATACTACAAACTCAAAAATGCATAAAAGAAAAATTATAATTCGACGTAAATCAAAATTAACGGCGGTAGCGTTTCATGATTCGTTATTTTAAAGTTTCGCTTTCGACATTTACATACAAGAAGTAAACTATATAAAATATAATGTCTTTCCACCAACAATTGACAGTTAACACCTTAAAAGTGATAAAATTAAAATTGGTAACTTGGTTATTCCACTGGCTTTGGAATGCTTGGAATATTCCACTGGCTGCGAATGTGTTATTTTAAAGTTAGGCTTTCGACATCTACAACATGATAAGTAATTAATATAAAATATAAATTGATAACTTTGTTATTCCAGTCAGTGGAATACCTAAGTAATCAATTTTCATTTTATACTAAAACTTTTTTTCCACAAAGTTACCGCCGAATTCATCAAGAATATAACAAAATAATTATAACTACGGAAAATGTAGATCATTTTTTTTTTATATTAACCGTACTCCCAATGTGGAGCATATGGACTAGTAATGAAGTTTATCTCAACATGGGTTTTTCTACAAGAACTGTTGGTTACTAAGTTGCGCCCACAAAATATTGTCCATCCATGTTAATATGTGAATGCTGAAAATATCACGTGGACCGTATTTCATGTAACGACGATTTTTCCGGAAAGCAAAAACAAAATTCTGAAGTCATTTATTCAGCAATAATGATTATACTCTCAATAGGGTTATCATTTTTATTATTCTTATCACTAGTGCTTAGATATATAAGAAAATGTTCTTAAAACAATAATTAATGAATTTGTACTTCTAGAGCCATAAAAATATTTATTTAATAAGCAAACTTATATTATTGAGATCAGAAAATAATAATAATTACATCACATTTATTTCAGGTACAAGTTAGTTTAAAAGACGCATAAATTTATTGTAATTTTTGTTGAGCGTGTGCAATGTATACTGTTAGTCCAACGTCCAGCGTTCTTATATTTGGAATGTTTTTTCGTAATTAGTTATAATCATAAGTCCGCACAACATAGATATAGTCGATCAGTTAATAATAATCTTAAATGTTGAAAATAACAAAGATGAACTAGAAATAGCAGCCAAAATTTCACGTCGCTATTGTACACCGTATGGAATGAGTTCTTGTGATAAACAGACGGACAGATGTATACATGTATTTTTTGTTATATAGTAGAGATTATATTTTAACTCTCTTTTGGCTATTTAATAGTCGATTTATCTTAATACCACTCGCTTATTTTATTCAGTAAGTCTTAATACTTTTAAAATGAGTATTTAGGATTATTTTGACTTATTAGAAACAAGTAACAAATACTGCCGATACATTTAATTCTGCATTATTAATTTTGTCGGCATTATATAACGTCTTAAAATATCGGATAAAAAATTCAATTTGGTAACAGTATTAAAGGAGATAATAAGCTTAGATTTACTATCGCGAAAACATTAAGATATTAACGGTTTCATCAAGCTCTACGTTATTTTAATGATGTAAAAAACTATCTTTATGAGTGTGATTTTAACAATAGTATATCGACAGTCGGGTTGAACTATCACATAAGTCAAGTTATTCGATTTCCACCCCTAATTTTGAAGTATTTATCTATCTTCACATGTGTACCCAACCACAATAATTACTCTCTAAATTTGTAGTAAATGATTATGTTCATGAACACACGAAATAATGTTCTTCAAATACAGTGGGAAATAATCACATAATTGAATTTTGAATACTTGAGATCCGAAAAACGTAAGAGCCATATTATTAAATGTAACGGGACTGCGAAAATTGCACCCAAATCAATTCCAGACACTTTAAGTTAAAAATAAATAAAATAGAAGACGTTAAGTAAGAGTTCCATACGGCTGTCGAATGTCAGCCATTGTTGTTTTGGCTCACTTCACTTTAAAATCATCGACTTTACTTTCCCAGTGATGATGTCGGGTCATACTCACACATTGTCCAGACATGTGGCCGCAATAGTTCGGTCGACAATACATAGATTCAGCAATCTTGTCGACCTAGTGCCATTTTTGATGCTCGTTTACAGGTGACTTTAGTATCCGCTGAATTAATCAAAAACATCGAGGACAGAATGCATTAAGTCAGTTTTTGGTGATTAATGTTTGAAATGTAAAAATGCATGCAATTATTGGTGGTTTGTTTGCTTTAAAACAAGAAAGAGATTTAGTTTTCACGCGTGGAATCGCATATTAAAATATAAAGTCGGCCATTGGTTTTGAAAAAAAAAACAGTATTAAGTCATACTGCTATTTCTTTATTTTAGCAAAAGCATGATATAATTATAACTCATCGATACCAAATCCTATGATTTGTATACCAAATGGATTATTCTTTATAATTTAAAACAAACAATTTTTTATTTGGGAGAGAGATTGCTTTAAATGCGAATATGCGAAATAGTCTCAGAACTTGTGTTCATATCTTAATGCGTCTGTAAGTATACCCTCGAATTATTACAATCGGTTTTAGATAATTTTTGTTAATATAATATAAAAGGGATTCAGTAATTTCATATGTTATAAGTTTTCGCAGTGTGTTTTATTGTATATTGACGATATTGATGTAACTACATCGACAAGTTTGCTAATATTTTTTATACATGGTTTTTTCTTCTGAAATGCAAGTTGTTGTCACATTTTTTCCATCTGTCCAAACACAGACTGGCGAGTCTTTTGTTTATGGCACTTCATACACAGACGTCTCTTCTATCGTTAATAATTACACTAAATTTAAAAATAATCAATTATATTTTCTTCTATCGAGCAGTTTTTTTGCAGCATTAAAAGATTCTTACATACATACTGTTTATTTGAATTGAGTCCACAACGGAAAATTATATTTTCGCCTTATAGAAATAAAACTTGCACAAAAATAAGTGCACATCGATGGTGTTTTATCCAATTAATGTAACCCTAAAAATATGAAAATGAGTTCATAATCAGATCTCATTTTAAAGACGACAGAGCAGGTCTCGGCCAAATGATGTAAATTAGAAAGAAAAAATGACCTCTTGATGTAAGCCACTATTTTATCGAGACTACCTACGTATAATCCCGTATCTGCAAACATTTGAAATTACAGGAGTGCATTTAAAAGATTCATAATGCAACTCACCATACAATGTGTACTCCTGAACAATTTCAATTTTGTGATGTTTCCCCTCAGATGACTCAAAAATGCCACCAAAAAATGCTATGCTTGAGATTTAGATTTAAACAAAATGTTAATATGTCTGCGTCAGTAATGGAATATTTTTTAATATTCTACTGACTACTTTCGTAATGTATCTAATTGTTAAACATCTGTGTATAAAACATATAAAACTCGGTTAAAAATAAATAATATTTAATTTATGGTGACCATTTGAATATTGCTCTCTCATTATCTCAATGTGTGCTATTTGGAGATGTCTGAGTAATGAACTGGAAGATTGATATGTCGATGTAAATGAGCTTAAAGCTTATATGGCGAGTGTTGACGAATCTTTTCTTTTAAATATCAGCGGGCATTTTTATATAGCTAGCGAACCTTTTAATCAATATCAAGAATGAATATCATAATGTTAGCTACTTTATTTATTTATTCGCATGATTATACATAAAGCTGCATGTTCACGATCGAATAACACACGCTACGTAGAAAAAAAAACATGCATTCACCTGAAAGTGCATGCCACATGACGCAGAAACGGTATTACACATTACGCGGTTACGTATAAGCTATAGCTAATATAATTGACCTGCCGGCCTCCGCAAAATATCAGAAATTACTCACTGCTGGGGCACTGATAAATACTATATTGTTCATCGCAGTATATCGATACGAGACATTTTATTATACAATATTACAGAACAAAACAAATTAAAATTATAACACAATTAATTGTTATCATGATTTAAGATTCCGACTGAGGGTTATAGTTCAATAGTTAGGTAAATAGGTAAATAGTCTCATAATTGTCGGTCAGTGGTCAACGTCGTTGGCTTCGGATACGGTCTCGGATTCGAATCCCAGTACGGACTGCTTCATAAATTGCTTTTTCCGTCGATTTATGGAGCCCGTTCGAAGGCATGAATTTTTGTGATGTTTAAAATTCCCTCCCACCCATGTGATCCTAAAAACGGAACGTGCGAGAGCGATTAGCTAACTAGCCCTATCCTTCTATCACTCCTCTCTTCAAGAAAGAGAGTTGAGTTGAGAGATTAATAACACGTAATTCTCGCAGAAAAACTTCGGTTGAGATACCTCCACTAGGAGGCCATATGCTTCACATTAGGAGGGTTTAAAAAACGGTATTGTTAAAGTATTTAATTCGATAAAATATCACAGAACTTAGTTGAACAAAAATTTTTTTAGGTAGTTGATTCTGTTTCGGCTTAACGCCATCGTTAGTTAACTAAATACTTTCTAACTTAAACCTATTATAATGGAGTTCTACCAATTAAATGCTAATTCAGTCGAGTATTTAATTCAAAATGTTTTTCTTAAATTTACATTGAATCCTGGGATTGACTAATTGTCCGGGATCCCGCTATCAGAAGCCTAGCCACAGGGTTTGAAGGTGATAATTGAAGGAAATTTTATACGTTTTCTAGACATTGAAATCAAAATTATTTTGCTACTTGATGTAAATATATTACTTAAAAAATAAAATACTCATAACAACTGCGGTCCGTGTATTATTTTTGGCAACCAAAATTACACAAAAAATTGTGTACGTGAAAAATTGTGTATGAAACAATTTTATTTATTTTAAAGAGTAAGATAGTAGTATTACGAAATTTTGAGGAAGTGAGCCAACATTTGAATTCTCATTTCATGCCCACTCGTATTAACCGGCGAATGAATTTAAAACAGTTTTATAATCTCTCTCTTGGTTTAGCATTGTACGAATACACACAATCCTATTTTTTACACGAGGGATACGTGCCATGTTCCATGCCAAATAGCAGTGCAAAGAAAACCCGTGTAAAAATGATGGAATGAACATGGATAAATGAAAGATAGATTTCATCACTTTGGACCAGCTGTAGGCTGCCAATACGTTAACAAATAACTCGCTTAATCTCAGAGCTATTCGCGGTGCGGTAAAATATTGCAATTGTAAAAATATAATTTTTCATAAAATTATTTACCGTTTATAGTAGCACCTAATCACTATTTAAATATAATTTAAAGAAATAACGAGCGTAGTGTCGAGGCAAACGAAGGACTGTGACTTAATTACAATGGAAGGTAATAAAAATATCCCCGAAAGATGATTATCATACATATATAATATTTATTCTTATATTTTTTTTTGCTAAAACACGTATACAATAGAATATTATGATTTTCTATTTAAAAAGAAATTATATTTATTATAAATCTACTTTAAATATCTCTCAGGAAAAGTGCGAGAAAATTAACTCTGGTATATTTACAAAATCTGTATACAATCATTTTATTCAATAAATTGCAAATTTCACATCGATTACTTAATAAAATAAACTCTTTTCTACGATTTTTTCGACATCAAATCTCGGTTAATAAACTCTAATCTAGTCAGGTCGTAAAGCAGTTAAAAGCATACATATCTGAAAAACAGTTTCAACTTTGCTAGACAGGCTTGAACACTTTACTATTTATATGTAAATAAGAGTGCAATAGTGTGAAAAAATACTCTGAGAATGAAATTATAAAAAGAAAATTGTTTCGACGTTTCATGAGATTTAATAAACGATTAACGATTTTCACCAAAAAGGAAAAAAACCTACTATTCCCTCTTAAGTGTATTTACAAAAAAAACAATGTTTTTCGAGTACTTTTTATTCACCTCTTATTATGGAGGGATTATCATGGTGTGGATTGAGGGATAGGCTATACAAAACATGGTATTTACATTCATTACTTGAATTAAAATATTTATAACATATTGTTTGTTTTTAAACTGGCATCACTTTTTCCAGTGACCGCCAATTCGACAGCTGACAGCTGATTTGTGCTCAGTTTCGTTTCCCATTTCATCGTGAACAGACCCCTTGACCATCGTGTGCTTCGCAACTTCGGTGAATGGGGCGAAACACCAATTCCTGACTTTTACCGAAAAATTTTGTTCAGCGATGAGGCTCATTTCTGGTTGAATGGCTTCGTCAATAAACAAAATTGCCGGATTTAGAGCGACGAAAGTCCACAAGCCATTTTTGAAATGCCATTACATCCACACAAATTAACAGTTTGGTATATTTTATAGGCTGGTGGAATCATTGGTCCATATTTTTTCAAAGACGATGACGGCCAAAACATTAATGTCAATGGAGAGCTCTATAGATCTATGGCTCCTAAATCTTTCGTTCCAAAATTGAATGGCCATAATGCAAACGAGCCTTGGTTTCAACAAAACGGTGGAACATGCCATGCAGCGCACGCCACAATCAATTTGCTAAAGGAAACTTTCAATAAGAGCATAATTTCGTCGAATGGACCTGTGAATTGGCCACCGAGATCATGTGATTAAACACATTTGGACTTCTTTCTGTGGGGTATGTGAAGTCGCAAGTCTACGTCAATAAACCAGCAACTCCTCATGACATTGAAGCCAAAATTCGTCGGGTTATCGCCGATATACGGCCGCAGCTGCTTCAGAAAGTGCTTGAAAATTTGACTTCGAGATTGCGCTTTTTTCGAACTAGTCGTGGCGCCCACATGCCGGAAATCATTTTTAAAAGTTAATGGCATTTAATAAACTTTTCAATAAACCCAATATAATGAGTAAAACCACAATTATTAAATGTTTTATTTCATTTTTAAGTTATCTATAGCTCTAAAAAATCATCATTTACAATACATTTTGCGTTACGTCTGTCCTCTTTAATTAAATTTAAAAAAATAATAAAGGTTTTTTAAAACATGTCCGCTCCCTATGTGGTGTATATGGACTACTAATAAAGGTATCTTAGCAGAAGTGTTTCTGCGAGAACTGCTTGTTACTCATTTTTTTTATACATAAAATAGTATAGTTCATCTTTTTCCAGTCGATGTTTAACCACCAGAATACTGTACGCCATTCGCGAATGTATTTTAATTTCACGAAGACGTTTCCACGGCGGATTATTCCGATATGGGAATGAGCTATTTAATTTAATTTCGCCAGCAGCTATTCGGCTTTTTTCTTGGCTAGTTAGCGATAGCTTTGTTTAGCCTGTGGCATTCCGAAATCCACTCCCTCCCTGACATTAGTTACAGTTATTGCTTTGCTCCTGTCACTACGACAGGGTTGACAAAACAATATTTATGTTAGTAATAATCATTATTCTTCTAGTAATGGAAATGCCACGAAAATAAAATAATAAACTACATTTTATAATAGAAAATAATTAATGATCAAGAACCTAAACATTTTTAATTCCCGTCAATATTATAAAGACGTTTCCAAAAGTTTATATCAGTTTGTCTATACTTTTTCGACTTTTTGTATTATTAATACTGCAAAAATCGCCCTTAATTGCATGCAAAATAACACAACTGATAAAAAATATGGTTAAGAATGTTAATTACGTTTCCTTTAGTTTTTGTTTTAATTCTATTAAGTTATTTTTTCAACTGTTTTTATGCTTCCTGAATAATTGAGGTTTTGCAGATATACAAATTTGCAATGAAATCGTAGATATACTGTAAAAATAAGTGTTTAGTTCTATAAAAATTTTATCGGTTAATTGATAGTCATGTTGGCTTCGCAACATCGTCAGAACAATGTTTTAATTAAGGCACTTAGCTTAGCTTTATCTGTATATACTGTTTTAGAAGAGATAGACAATATTATATCATCTCACCATTTCAAAACCATAACATTTATTTAAAATTAAAATATTTAACGTACTATGTAATTGTGTTTTTGAGTTGTCCAAGGAATAGTAACATACATGGTGTTGTTAATTAATGTTAAAGTAAATTCCTTGAAATTTTACCGATTATGCGTAATTACGTGAGTTTCTTGTAATGACTTCAGTAAGAGTGATTAATTAATGTTTGTTTGGTAATGTAATTTAGGAGTAATTTCCAGTTGTTGGAGAAGATTAAGACTAAGTCCTCTTTACACAAATGTTGGCATACCGGGCTTGAATTAGAAGCTATTTTGTATTATTCTTTTAAGAAGTCATTCGCGAATTGAGAATATGTTTTTTTATTATTAAATGACCTTATTTCTTCTTAAAATCCAGTTAAAATATTTATTCGTGAATGTTATATTATAATGATCTGTTTGTATTAATGGTGTATTAATGAATTATTTCAACTTATTGTAATTTTTCATCAAATGACATGTACTAATCATTTATTTTTCTTATTTTTTCAGATCTGTCTGTAGACTTTGAGGCATTTCAATAAAAGTGTTGGTGGGCAACCCTGCCGAAGCAAAAGACTCCCGCACTGTCTATTTCTGGTCTCACTGTCAACCAAGACAAAACAAGACTAGTTATCTACGTAGTCACAAGGCTAGTGGATAACCCACACTATGTTACCTACATATAATAATGAATATTTTAAATTTTGTCGATTATAATTGATTTGTTTTAACTTTTCTTGTGATGTAAATCTCCCATATTTTTTCATCGAGATGGGCCAATATCAAGTCAGTTTTTGATGGGTGTCTGTTTTAAATGTCAAAATGTATGTAATTTAACGCTCTACTTACTGGAATGAAGCATGACGGCATAGGATATAATTGCTTTGAAATAAAAACAGTATTGTCAGAATTTTATTTTTTATTCTGGCAGAAAACATGATATGAGTATCACTCATCGATACCAAATCTTATAATTTGTATTCAAAAAGATTATTCTCTACAATTTACAAAAAATCTTTTGAAATCGCAAATAATTGGACTTGGGAGATATAGGACTTTGAAAAGAAATTAAGTCTTTAAATGCGAGTATCCCACAACTAGTTTTTATGACTCAATGTCTTCTGTCAGTAGACCCTCGATATTATTATACGAGTTAAATAGTTAACTGTCAAATTGTTGTATATATATAATAATATTCAATTGTAAACTGGGCCAGCTAAAATAAATGTTGTTATATGTATTTAATATAGTGGTAAATATGAGGGGGCGGTGTGACCGTGGGGGGATCCTGGCCCTCAGTTGTGTATGCGAACAGTGACCTCTGGAATCCTCTGCCACGTAAGTCCACCAAATGCATGCTTTACCATCAGTCAAATTGACCAAATATCCGGATTATATTATATTCGATAATTGAAAATAATCTTGAAAATAGCAAACATTTCCCTGCGGTTTGTGTGATTCGCTGTACATTGGAATTGATCAGAACCACAGAATCAAACAGGAATGAGTGTTCTAACTAAATTTGAAGAACACGTTAGGTCATTTAATAATAGAAAATGCATTCTCGATTTGCGAACTACCTTTCAAAAAAATTAACCTAACTATTTGTGTAATAAATACACATTCTCGAACAACTGGCAATAGCTAGATATAATCATTAATCTCCTAATGCAGATATTTCAACGCAAGTTTTTCTACAAGAACGTATTGTTAATCAGTTGCTCCGCCCCTCGTTTCCTTTGTGAGTAGTAGATAGGAGGATAAGGATAGAACAGGATTAATGGTTAGCTAATCGCTCTCGCTACGTCCCATTTTTCGTATCCGATGAGTGGGAGGGATTCAGACATCAAAAACATCCATGCTTTTGAACAGAAATCGATAAATCGATTGTAAAATCTATTTATGAAACTTTCCGTACAGGAATTAGATGCCATGAGATCCGTAACCGCAACTGACGGTACTTAGAGTATACGCCGTATAACTTGGTACTTTTTACTACACAGATACGCTTTCTGTGTACTACACAGAGCGCTTCAGTGTATAAGTATGTATGGTTCCCGTGATCCTAAATCATAGAGCCGGAGTGCAAAGTTATTCGGCGTGTACTGCACCACGGACCCGGCAATTTGATAATTAACTGATTTTAGTGTAGAACAACTCGCATACACAGAGGGAATATACTGATCAAGGATTGAGAGAGATGACTGATCGCAATGTACAACGGTTCGATCGATTCCTAAAACGTCCCCGTTACAAAACAATGCATTACATTTTCAAGTACGTAGGCGTGTAAAAAATATTGCAAACCACTGCAGTTAAGTTCAGGTAGACAGCCCCACAAGTGCTGCGTGTATGGTGTAGGGTGGTTATTGGATCGGGCTTAGCGCGTTTCGGTTGGCAATTTTATTCGCAATATTACAGTATGTATATAATACTATAATGCCGGCGATACTCGCTGCTATAATGATATTACAACGTACAGTATTTAAGACGAGGCAATCAAATCAGCGGTGGAACCAATGCCAACAACGCTGAGCAGCTTCTTTTCGCTATCACTGTACTATTTTATACTATTATAATCGTTGGCATCGGCGAAAATCTGCTGTTATGCTATGAATGAAGTACGATAGATTTTAGGACGGTTCATCGACTGAAAAAACTTGCTCAGCCAAATTCCCTGTATTTTTTACGTAAGTAATTTAAAGAAATCAATATGAATTATGTCAATTTCGTTCACAGTTGTTAGTGGCAAAAAAACTATAACTAACATTACTATAAAAAATAATTACTAATACTTAAATTGAATTTTTAAATGATTAACGAATATCATAGAGTGGTTGGTTTAATAAATAATGGTTAATTTATGTAAATAGAAAGGCTTATATTTCATGATTTTCTTAAAAGTCAATTATCTCAAAACAAGGTTTTTTCGCTTAACGCTTTCTGCCACTATATCGACGATAGTATGTACATAATATTTGACGTTTGTCATAAAGTTTGACGTATAACTCATATTTTTATACGACTGTACGCCTCTAGTCATTTTTGTAACATTCGATATTTTTAAGTTGTAGAATTCAAACTTTTTTAATCTTTAATTTTTATCTTAAATACACCCGTTTCCACTTTTGCACGATGTTTTAAACGGTCTAAGCAATACTTAACATGCAAATGTTCATGGTTCATGCATGACTTGTTATTCTTTCAACACATATAATATGTTGCTCTTGTTTGTTTCGATTTTATTTCTTCTATGGTTTTTATTTTTAATTTCTAATGTGTAATTTAAATTGCAAATTATATCAATTTATCACTTATTCTGTATGTATCTTATTGAGCTATTTGTATTCATAAATAAAAAATAGATTCAAATTTTTTTTGGTTCAAGAATTATTTTATATCATGGGGGTATTTTTACGGATTTTTCGAACGGTAGTGTCGGGTGTATACATAAATGTGGTCGCAATGGCTCCAATGCCCTTCGTGGGTTCGCTATACGTAGTTACTTGGCTACACCACTGTCCCCTATTGACTTTCTGGTTGATTGAAACGGCATAAAAAAATGCATCGAAACGTTGCAGCAAATATGCAGACGTGTGCAACCCATCGTTACGCCACTCGCTGGTGAAACTTATATATTCATTTCTCAAATTTATTGGATTTCTTCCCATAAAACCGCGTCAATGCATCGTAAAAATATCAAATAATTGAATTCAGCATTATTTTGCATTTTTTATCGCAACGCTTCTCGGTGGATTGGTACATGCAACAAGAAAACAATGCATAAATAAATATTCCACCATTTGATTGTGCAAGGCGTGCATTTACTTGTGATTATTGAATTTATAAGCAAGGTCAATACAATAACCTTTTTTTCATTACTTTTTTTATAAAAATTACAACAGCATCATTATTTATTTTTAAACATCCGCTCCCTACTCAGAGTATATGTCCAGCACACGGTTCCTCCAAGATTCTCTGTCTCTCGTCAAACTTCTTGCTTTCTCCCAGGTAATCCCACTATCCCGAGTTCCGCCAAGTACATCATATGAACGGTCATCAGTGGCCTTCCAGATTGACAGAATCCATCCGGTTCGTAGAAGAGACCGGAAGAATTATTTCTCCCCAGGCGCATCGGCAGCATATGCCCAAGCTAGGTCCATCGTAGCTTTTTTTATTTTGGACGTAATAAGAGGCTGGTCCGTCCACTCTCTCACCTCTGAGTTCCTGACAAAGTCAAACCACCGTACCCCTAGTATTCGACGCAAGCATCCGTTTTCAAGGCACAATATACGGTTGCCCTGGGCTTGCGAGGTGCCATGACTCGAAACTATAAAATAGAACCGTCAGAATGCGTGCTTTGAATCGGTGGCACTTGGTTCTGACCGAGTACAGCCGTGAGTTGAAGCTTGCTCCAGCTATCCCTAATCGGATCGCCAGCTTTTTACGTGGATTGTCATTTTCCATGGCGTGTACAACTAAGTACCTGAAGCCGTCGACTCTCTCGATGTCTTACCCCGCGCTTGGCAATATAATCTAAAAAAAAAAATACCTTGTCAATAAACTCTATTCATAAGACGAAAGTTTGAATATTCCACGGCCTATGCTGTAATCCAGTGGTAAGAACTGTACCGTAGCGATCAGATGTGCCCCTCGTATAAAGTTTTGATCGAATACTGGTAAATATGCTTTACAACATGTGAGAAGACCCGAATCTAAAAGAGGGTAATGGTCGGTTATCGACGTCCTGGAAGGTCTGGGATCTCAAACAAACACCATTTCAAATCCGGTTCAACTCTTATTTATTTTAATCGAAAATGCAGTGGTTTAAAATACACAAAGATAATTCTAACATATAAAATTGAGTCTACATTTACTTAACACATTAATTTACTTTTAATTTATAATGCAAGTGACATAACAAAAGATTTTAAATTAACTCCAATTTCAAAACAAACACAAACAATCCACAACGTCAACGGTGCCTGCCACGGCGGCTGGCGGCTCTCCTGGCTCTAAGGCTGGCAATCGACTCCCCGCAAAAATCAAAAATCGGCCTCCTCGCACCGTCGGAGCCACGCCTTTCCGTCAAAAATGAATTCGTCCAGCAAACGTGTCCGCCGGTGATTGGCCGATCGCCCTTCACGACAAGAATCGGGTCGACTTCCACGAATCATTACCATTACGCTAGACGTTCTCATTTACGAACCCTAATAAAAATTAAACTTAACAAAAAAACCAGGATGTGTCACATGTTACTCTTTTTCTTTCCGAAAATTGACTAAATGCCAATAATAACAATGCAGTTGTGTATGAAATTTAATAATAGGTAATCAGGGAAACCAATGATTTACGCAAAATGCGAATGCAATATCAGTATGAAAAAGTCGTCATTATATGTGACATAGGGCGTTTCGATGTCTTTTCTGATCTGAATGATTTTAAAAATATCTGGTGACTTATGCTATTGACTGTAATGCCAATTTTTTCATGCGAACATTGTAATAACTAATAGGATAAAATAACAAAGTATTTATTTCTACAAAATTTCAACATCAATCAATAAATTGTAATAACTACCGATAAAAATTGGTCTTCGATATAAATTTTGTCATATTGTTAAATAATACTATAATAAAATAATACAACCTTTTATGTTCCGACGACAGGTCTGCCAACTGTTTGATTTATTTTGAAAACCTCTACACGGAAACGGAGCTGATAGCATTACTGTTGGCAACAATGCATTTGAATCAGCGAGGGCATGCGTATTGCACACTTGCAGCATTATTGAATTTAAACGCTAGAATTGAATTGCAAGTTTATGGGCGCCATAAAATCATAATATAATGTCTTTGTTGTAAGTTGTAATGCCTTGTTACATTACCACTGCAGCGCCACCTCACCACCTTATAGTCGTGCAAAATACCAGTGAAAACAAATATTCGAATATCGAATATTATGACTTGTAATATTCGTATATCGTCGTTTCCATTGCAAATTTGTATATCTGCAAAAAAAAATTTTTCGATAGTGCATAAAAACAGTTTAAGAAACAAATTTATTGTTTTAAAACAATAATAAAAAACACGAAATTAATATTATTTTGTTTTAATCCACTCCCGATTTTTTTTTTTTTTGCAGTAATACAATTTTGCAAAGGAAACGACGATACATTGGAATAATATCAATTTTATACTGACATAACACATTAAGTCAGTATAGAAAGATGTTTGAGTACTTTGATATAATTTTATTAGCGGGTCACTGAAATTTGACAGTTGGTTAAAAAATGCCTAAAAATTGTAGACATAATTAATGGAAGTCGTTTACGTCGTCGTCCTTCGAGTCGTACCTAAATATAAAATCAACTTATTGATCGTATTGGCATTTACTTGGTAGAACTCCATTATAAATAACAAAGTATTTTATCCTATTATAAGATCAACTCTTCGTCACCGCACAATATCCTTAAAACCAATTGGTATTCACAACAACTGTATTTCGCATCAAAGGCATTCTAGAATGATAAATATGTATATGTTATAATATCTAAAGCAAGCTTCGAGCTGCATTCACTTTTAGTTGCATTTGTCGTTCTGGATGGCGGTTAGAGTGATTCACTATCACGATACACGTGATCAACAATTCTTATCCGTAATACATATTCCCACTTACAGTGATTTAAATACTCCAGTAATAATCCATTAACATATGGAATCTAATTTAAATTTCCATCTGTTTGTATTTTGATATTAGCATTTTACAATTACAGTCGATTCCGCTCAATCGGGACAGCCGGCTATTCGCGACAAATTCCAGAGAACAGAGACCAAGTAATTTACTTATTTAGTTATCTGGGACACCGTCCCGTTTAATTGGGACAAAAATATCGTCACAATGGATAAGAATTTAAGATGTTAAGGCGACTTTGTCAGGAACTCGGAGGTGAAAGAGCGGACGGACCGGATCACCTATTCTACCGACCGGATGGATTCCGTCGCCCTCGAAGGAGTTTTCAGTAGGGATTTTTGTGAACCGAGTTCTGGCCATATGCTCCGCGTAGGGAGCTGGTATGGTTTACAGATAATTGTATTATATTATATATTTAGACACGATTGTTGTATTCATGTAATCAAAATTAATAGAATATAATGTGCGTCAAAACATAAGTCGGTTCGCGCCAAAATCTGTCGCCGGAATCTTATTCATAAATCAAAAAACCGCGCTAATTATGTCACACATGATGCGGTATCATCTCCAGATCACACAAGTTTAATTACACACCCAACAAATTACACGGCTCACGTAAGAAAACGAGAACGTTAGTGTTCAAATTTCCGCGGTATTTAGCCACGCTTAAATCGGGACTTGTTCGGTCGATTGACGTTTCGGCGGAGCGGAAAAACTTCGCGCCAAATTTCAAATTTGTCGACTCACAAAACTCTATTTGAGAATTGCTACACATTTGGATACTGAATAAGTCAATATGAATTTTGTTTAAAATTGAAATTGAAACTTTTTAGACAATCGTGCGAGATTTGAAATTGAGAAGGAAAAAAAAACATATTGTAGTCTCTTCGAAAAAGAGAGGTTGAGTGGATATAATTTGAAGCATATGGACTCATAATAGAACTACCTCAACAACAAAAAATGTCTACGATTGTTTGTTACATTTAGCTTGTTAATTAATTTTAATTAATATGCTGATATTTATCGGAAAATTTCTCTAAAATCACGGATTTTTTTGGGTCTGGTGATCCAGGACAGTTGACAATTGACAGTCATATTCTCTCAAAGAACGTTAATATTTAGTACAAATGCTACCGACTTCATATCAAGTCTTAAATACAAGTTCTGAAATAATCGCATTTAAAGCACTATTTTTTTTTTCAAAGAATAATCTTTTTGACATACAAATCTTACGATTTGGTATCGACGAGTTGTAGTTATATCGTACATTTTGCTAAAATACTTATTAATACTGTTTCAAAGCCATTAGATCATATGACAGACAGTATGCGTTCTTCCAGTGCTTATGGCGTTATATTGCATACATTTTGACATTTAAAATAGAAAATCATCAAAAACTGACTTAATGCGTTCTATCAGTATTATCAAGTAATCTAACTACTATTTGGACACAAAGCTTCAAATACATTAATGTCCGGCGCAGGGAAATGGGCAGAATCGGAGCGCGACATCCAGTATTTATTTTCATTTACGAATGTCCAACAAACAAACTGGTTATTTCTATTCTTAGACAGCCGAAGCCAGTCCAGTCGGTGTGGTGATTGCTTACTCTGCTATTACCCAACCGATCACATCGCGTCGCGTCGCGTCAGGTCGTCAAGGAATGGAGAGTCGACCGCGACGAAGAAAAAGACGTCAAACTGGTGTTTTGCTACTTATTCCACAAATCTAATATCAACATAGACAACTTAATGCGCCAGCCGCAGCACTTGAACATTCTTACAATTTTCCTTTCTGGGCCATCCTACCGCTTCATAGAATCGGCAACTAGATTACTCTATTAACATGGCTTGGAAAATAACTTCACTATATATTGATTAAATTTGTATTTAATTGATATAACTCTATTATAATAGGGTAAAAATAACAAAGTATTCTTTTTTTCGATGGATTCGGCGGTAACTTTGTGGAAATTCATTTTTAATATAACATACCTTAGGCTTAGAACGATTTAGTTAATAGTGTATCAAAGCGAAAGCAATCAAATGTAATTACAACTTTAGCTAATCTTTACTCGGACAAGGAACAAACCAAATGAAAAAAAACCAGTGGAACAACTTATCAAATTTAATTTTATATTAACACAGAATTCAGTTCTACAAGAATTTTATCAGTTTGTTGATAGCTATTGCGGCTTTACGCCACCGTCAAAACACACAAATCATTTTTAACTATGCCCTATCCCTATCCCAATGAATCTGTAATTTCAAAACTTTTTCTTAATGTGTTCATTGTCTTTTTAATATTTTTGATGAATTCGCTGGTAGCTGGTGCGCAAATTCTTTTTTTCCCATGCCCGCTCCCAATGTGGAGCATATGGTCTCCTAATGGCGGTATCTTAACAGTTTTTTTCTACGAGAACTGCTTGTTACTCAGTTGCTCAACCTCTCTTTTTTCGAAGAGAGTAGGGATAGAAGGATAGGGCTATGAAAGGACTAGTGGTTAAGTAATCGCTCTCGCTACTCCCTGTGAGGATGGGATGGGAGGGTGAGGGGGGGTTTTAGACAACACAAACATTCAGACTACGAACAGAGATCGATTGAAATATCAATTTATGAAAACTGTCCGCACCGGGAATTGAACCCGAGACATCCGTAGCCGTAGCCCATGACGCTACGAAAGTCGATGAATTTGTTTTTATTCTTTGTTCTTTGTCGAAATGTGACAAGTGTTTCGCTTCTTTAAGAAGTATCTTCAGACACGTGTCATATTTAGTAACACACCTAGTGGAATAAAAATTTTAATTTAGTTTTTTTAAATATTGTTTTACAGGCACAGTTTGTTTTGTACTACTTCCACATTGTTATAATAACCAGGACCGGTTTCGCTCTTCACGAGCATTGTCAACTGATGAAATAAAAATCTTATATATTTATATGTATGTATGTTTATTTATATGTAGTGTTAATAATTTCATATTAAATGGTGTATCAAACAATCAAGAACTATATAAACTATATAGAATAGTCTTTTTGGTATACAAATCATAAGCTTTGATATCGATGAGCATCATATCGTCATATCGTGCTTTCTGCCAGAATAAAAAAATAACAATATGACTTCATGCGTTCTACTACTTATTACGTTTAGCGTTAAATTGCAAACATTTTGACATTTAAAACAGAAAACTATCAAAAACTAACTAAATGCGTTCTGTCAGTAAAGCCATGAATTGCAAGGAAATATTAATGTTTTTATTCCTAGAATTTGTGAGCTTCGTTAATATTTATTTACATAAATAAAAGATAAATCTTCTTTTTCCTACTTTCAGCTACGTGACAACTAAAAAAAGTTGCTCAAAACAGATGATGAGCTTGAAAAAGCTCTTCTCGACTGTTCGAAAATGACTTGATACATTAAAACAAAAACAAAAAAAAAGCGAAAAGCAAACAGTGTCGGGAGTCGGAACCCGAGTTAAAGTTTTGTCAACCCACTCAAACGCATAGGTTAATTTAACTATGGCCGGCTAATGAAGGCAAAGCATAATAGCATTATGTCAGAGAATGGCACTGCCGGCACGGGTATCATCAATGGCACACGCCGAAAATATACAAAAGCAATCTAATTACGGTGTAGAAAGACATTATATTTAAAAAATAAAACACTATTTGTTTTCTTGTTGATAACGCTCGCGATGAGCCATCCAAACATCCATGTCTACGAACAGCACTCCAAAAATCGATTGAAAAATAAATTAATCAAAGAGCCCGTACCGCGATTTGAACCTGAGGCATCCGCAATTGTATCCAACGACGACCTGCACCAGAAATACTAAGAGAGGTTGAGCAGCTAGTAGAAAAACATCCGTTGAGATACCTCCATTAGGAGTCCATATCGTGACAACTAAAATTCACTAAATGCATGAAACAGGACACCGAGTTAAACGAATTTTAAAAATTCATAAAATGTGGTGTTTTATTTCAATTTAAAAATAGATTTTTAACATTTATCAATAATTTAATTATGTATAGTAAAACAGTTTATTTGTGTTGGCCATAGTATTTAATTACGAATAAAAAACCAATGAAGGAGTTCAAAGAAAATACACTATCGACATGCACTTGGTGGATTTTAGTTGCAAGCCGACGAAATACTCCACATTGGGAGCGGACATGGTAAAAAAGCGTAACCAGGCACCCCGACGGATTCAAATTCATTTATTCATCATTATCAAATACCCAACTGGGCATTCGACTTGCAATCATCGGAATTTTTGTTTCTATGCCAAACAATCTGGATGGATACATGCATATTTAAGTTGGCATTTAAAATTCCGAATGTTACAGCTTTCCCTACCGCAGTCCCAAAATAAAAGGCACCCGACAAAATGGACATGCATTCCTTAATCTACAAAATATTCACTCTTACTGGAGCTTCCAGTCCCGAGATCCCGGTCAATCTCGTAATCCGGGGTCAGTGCCTCTCAAACTTTTTCATTCGACGGCCCACAAAATTTGCAAACAATAAACCACTACCCTGAAAATTTAACAATTTTAGTTATCAAAAGCTTTATTTAGCATTATATATATAATATGTCGGTATATCGGTGTCCATGGTGCAGTGGTCGACGTCGTTGGCTACGCTTACAGATGGAACGTACGAGACGATCAAGTCCCGGTACGGACAGTTTCAAGGATTTTTCAATCGATTTCTTGGATTTATGATCGAATACATGGATGTTCATGATATCTAAAATTCCCTCCACCCCATCCGATGCTAAAAATAGGGCATAGAGAAAAGCGATTAGCTAACCACCATTCCTGTCATAGCCTTACTCTTCGATGCGTAACCGTTTCGAAAAAGAGAGGTTGAGCAACTGAGTAACAAGCAAAAACTTATGTTAAGAAATCTCCATTAGGAGTCCATTTGCTCCACATTGAGAGTGGACATGGAAATATATATATATATAATATACTTATACCTACACTTGCATTCTACAATCAGCACTGTCACTGAGTGCATGCGTTGAACATGTAGCACTTGGTTCTTACCGAGTACAACCGTGAATCCCAGACTTTCCGCGTAGGGTTGAAAGTTGCTCCAGCTATCCTTAAACGGATCGCTAGCTCTTTAAGCTGATTGCCATCTCCCGTGATGTGTACCTCCAAGTACCCTAAGCCGTCGACTCTCTCGATGTCCTGGCCCAAGCCAGTCAGAGGGTTGTCTCATTCCGGACAGGCACTGTTATAACATTAAGGCTTTACTATTTTGACAAATAAATGTAGAAACGCGTAACGATACAGCTTATCTCCAATAAATAAACATACAAGTTTATCTCCAATAAATAAAAGAACTCAAAATGTATAAAAGTGCCTACTTAAAAAAGTGTTGGAGTGTTAAGTATAGTTTCATCTGGGTTATTACTATATTATTAAGGCCATAAAATGTATTCTGCCATGTTGGGTACAGAGTGGCTCGGCGCGCAGCATACAATCGAGTATGTAAATTGAACATTTAATTCCATACATTACGTATTGTGAATTATAACGCACTGATAGCTATCTAACGCGCCGTTATAATTACATTTTAATGAACTTTAAAAAGTAACTAATAAAAATGGTAAGCTAAGCATTATACCAAACATTAACACGTGTATATATATATTTTGTGGTCAAATTTACTGAATATCTATTATAGATAATAATATCAATAAAGTCATAATAAAACCGATTCCGCTACGCCAGTTTATGAATTATTTTTTCATCTGGTATAACGAGGGCATACTGGCTGAAGGCATTAAGTCATAAAAACAAATTCTGAGATAAACGCATTTAAAGCACTATTTTATTTTCAAAGTACTCTCTCTTCCAAGTACAATTGGGTTTTAAAAATATTTTTTTTACATTATAAAGACTAGTCATTATAAGATTTGATATCGATAGTCATAATACCATGCGTTCTGCCAAAATGAAAACTTTTAAACTTTTTGTCATTTAAAACAGAAAACCACCAAAGCTGACAGTCAGTATACCCTCGATATATTATAAGAAAATAGAATGTTTTTTTACGCTGGTCATGGAAAGGGCTAAACGGCGATATGTCCGTCCATATAGAGAATATACTGACAGAACGCATTAAGTCTGTATTTAGTGATTTTCTGTTTTACATGTCAAAATGTAGACAATTTAACGCTTTACGTACTGGTAGAATTCACGAAGGCATTCATATCATGTAATGGATTTGAAAATAAAACGGTAAAAAGTCATATTTTAATTTTTTTATACTTGCAGCAAGCATTATATAACTCTAACTCATCGATACCAAATCTTATGGTTTGCACGACAAAAAAATACTCTTTATTATGTACCTTTTTAAAAAACAAACAATTATTGTACTTGGGAGTGATATTATCTCAGAACTTCAGTATGCCCTCGATATTTCCAATAAATTAATAATAATTAAATACCCCCTGTAGAAAATGGAGTGCCCACATTTTCTGGCACCAGTAACGCCATTACCAAATAAAGCTACTAAATCAATGTCAACATGCAAATAAGAGAAGACGGAAAAAATTTAGAATACAATCTTCATAGCATTCTGCATGAACAGGGGTGGGCTGGAGGGGTTCGCGCGAGCTCCTTGTTAAATTTGTCTTAGGCGAGAAAAACAATATTCTCAGTCCAAATCAGTACATAAATGTATTTTGAAATAAAACACTTCGTTGACTTGTGGAATTCCTCATAAAAAACACTTATTTCGGTTACATAATAAAGGAGACCTAGGTATGTATTGCCTCTAGATGTTCAGCGAAAATTTTTTATAAACAATGCTTTAAGCAATTAATTATCTCTCTTACTTCACACGTGCACATTTTCCCCCTTTGCCGTAATTGTGCACAGTTTTGGGAAGGACATATTACTTACTACCATCATTTACTAAAGAGAACTTCAGTTTCAATCCAGTTTTCTGTGTTCTTTCGTTTGCTCAGTTATTTAAGTTTGTTGTGAACGACGTGTGTTTTATACTTACATTAATTTATTTGTCATTTTATCAGATTTTAATTATTTTACTGTATATTCCGTATTGTTACATGCTAAAAATACATTAAGTAGCATTCGATTTCTTTAATAATTATTGCGTATAATTGTATAAGGTTGATAAAAAAATCCCCCCTTCCCCGGAATAACGCGAATAGCTCTGAGAGTAAGCGAGCCCCTTGTTAACATATTGGCAGCCCACCGCTCTGCACGGACGTTCATTGAACTCGATCGCCAAACCGGTAATTTATTTGCATTTTATCAAAAGAAAAAAAAACGCATGCTTAACGGATTTCTATTCAATTTATTAATAGTGTTTATAGACTTACGTAGGCAGAAAAATCTTTGTGATTTTTTTATTTATCGATTCTGTATTAAGTTAATGAAACGAAATTGACGTCATGCTATTCATTAATTAATTATAATCTACTGCAAATTATTGTGCCAACTTTTATTCTTAACATAATTTCTTAAAAAAAAAGTAGTTTACCAATTTTGAACGAACAACTTGATTTCCCTTACTCTCCCTTATTGTATCGTTTACATTGGATGAGTTAGTCATTTGCTATTTACCCTAAGAAAAAACACCATTTTAAAATCAGTATGTAGGCATATCTATGTTATATATTTTTCCAGTAACATTTGGCCTGCATTTATTGGGACAGGAACTATTTCAATTTTTGTTCAGTAAGAAATAATGAATGGTCAGTATAGACGTGGTCATTTAATAAAATAAACGGTCAGTAATTTCCTTAAAATGGTCAGCTATTAAATAAAACCGTAAGATATTTATATAAAACCATCAGATTTTTAATTAAACCTAAACTTCCCTAATCGTTATTTATTTTCCAGTTATTTAATGATAATTATTGACTAGCCATTTACTATTTTTTACTTAAAATTTATTGAATTAGTTACTGACCAAATAATTAGTTGCCATTGAATTTTAATGATGATTTTTTCTTATGGTGGCCTGCACTTGCAAAATGTTACGAGTTTGTAATTGATTATGCGATTATTTTTTTAATGAATGTAATAAAATTGATTATTAATAAATTAGTATTAAAATTTATGTATTTTCTAGACTTTGTGATTATAATTTATCTTAATTGGTATTAGATAATTTTTTACCATGTTCGCTCCCAATGTGGAGCATATGGACTCAAAATGGCGGTATCTCAACTGGAGGTTTTCTACAAAAACTTGTTTTTATTCAGTGGCTCAACCTCTTTTTCGAGGATATAATTTATAAACTATTGAACAACTGTCAGTTCTAGTTCATCCGTCCATGTCTGAAGATGTTGAAAGGTGAAACTCTCAAATAGTAGGAAAACGTGAATTCCAGATACACCAGTTTAATCAGAGTTGCATACGCTGCGAAAAAAAGCAAGAGCCATCGAATAAGCAACGAATGTCGGCCATTGTTATTTATATTCACGCATGCGCACAAAATCATCGGCTATACTTGCCCAGCGATGATGTCGGCATGGCTGCAATAGTATTGACGGATGTATTTGTTGATCATATGTTTATATGCGTCTGTACAAATTTTACAGTGTTCGTTTTAATGTATCTTTGAATCATGATATACATGAAAGCATATGTTATGTAACCATTCCTAATGATTCTCTTTCTTTCTTTTCTAGATTCCTGCAACAGTTACGGGTGTCAATCGCTCATGTTAGCGACTTGAATAATTAAAGCATCGATCTTGTAAGTAGCATTCCTTGTGTTTAATACCTTTTCATAAAAAAATATTACAGATAATTAATATCGCAGTACAAATTTTGCAAAAACATTAAAGTTGGCGAGAAAATAAGAATTACCAGTTGAAAACACTACATTGTTTTTTAAAACTGTGACTGGAACTATCCAATCGGACCCTTATGATCCCGGGATTTCAGGATTCATAATTTTTCAACATTACAAATAAAATTGTTGTCGATTACATATTGTTAGATATATGGTTTTATTCAATTGTAATAAATATATGATTTTATATTTATTTGTTGTTGGGTTACCATCCGGATCTACCCTGAAATCATAGGCTTAACATATGAAAAATATTAAAAATACCAATTGAGCCAATGAGACGTGAAGTGAGCCAACTGAAATTTTCGAATAAAATGGGTAAGGTGCGTTTTGGTGTTCTACATGTCATTAGTATCATAAAAGTGAAGTGAGCTAAGTAAATACAGGCTGCACAAGTATGTTATTATTTAAGAGGTTAAATTAAAAGAGGACGTTCATTAAACTGAGACTTTCAATAAACAAGTTTCACCATTTTATCACTTGGTCCACTTCACCTCTTCACGTCTCAATTGTAAATCCATCACATTGACAGAAGGCTGTTTGAAGAAATTCAAGTTTTTTTTATAGCGATTATCTAACCAATAGTGCTGTCCTACCACTACTCTTTTTTGAAAAAGGGGGTTGAGCAACCGACAGTTGACATAGAAAAACTTCCGTTGAGATACTTTCATTGGAAGTCTACATGCTCAATTATATAAAAAGTCATCAAACCTTTTAGCCAAAGCACGGAGCGGAGCGTGGAACGTGGTTGGAGCAAGATACCGTAGCTGAACAATTCAAAAAATGGTCCGCTTCAATCCTCTGCATAATTAATTATAACGAATTTCAAGTCTATTTCCTTAAATCTTTTACACAAATCCTTCAACTGTTTTTCTTGCTTCTAAACCAGTATTAAATTAGTCAAGATACTCAGTAAAGATAACACTGAGAGACAGATACGTTTTGGAAGTCATTATTAGTACATAATTGGCTTGTTAATTACATTAGGAAAGTTTGGAAATAGTAACAGGACTCGGGTCTGTCGATGGAATATTTTCGTATGCAGAAGATCTAAATTCTTTTCTGAAAGTCACAAAAAAACCTGGATATAAATTGATCAGCCCTAGACATGCGCATCGCGTTCATCACTCAATAACACTGAGATAATATGGATGTAATGAATTACCCTTAACACACAAATGTCATGTAGCCATGTTCGTTTTTTGTTATCGTGATTTTCACTTTGACGCTTGAAGCGTTATACAAAACGAATTGAAATCTTAATATGACCAATTAAAAAATAGTTTTAGGATATTTTTTGCTCTTTTCGTACTCAAAATACACGTTTCCATCGGTATAGAAATTGGGGACCACTGACAGACTTAATACAATCAATTATTTAAATTAAACTAAGATATTATATGATATATCAAATTTGGATTACTGAGATTTTGTACACTTCCATGTATTTTGTCACTAACGACCCGGGTTTCGCCTTTCGGCATCTTCAGGCATTCGAGCACACGAATGGACTCGAACTCGAACAGTCGATGTCTTAAATTAAATTATAAATGATATATGTTAAGATATCGACTGAGGGTGCTACAAATTTGATTTTTTAAAACTTTGTACATTTTCATGTATTTATACACTAACGAAACGGGTTTCTGCTTCCATCATCTTCAGGTATTCGAACTGACAGTAGATATTAAATATCATTTATGTATAAGTCTAATTAAGAAAAAATATTATTACTATGTCAAGGACTTACATTGATATCTGTGTTCATTTTAATGCTGATTTAATAATAATGACAACTTTAAATTTGAAAATAGTCTCGTAAACAATCGCAAACCCATAGGATCCTTTAATTGCAGGCGATCACAACAACTCATCGTCATTAAAATGTCATCGGGATCAATTATAACAGAGATATTATGTCTACAATTTTTAATTTGTGGATTTTGGGTAAATATCAGATGACGTATTATTGTGGGAATTATATTAAATTTATTTTATGAACTCATCTCACGTAAAGGATACAATAAGGGGGAGTTAGGAGTATTAAGTTGTTCGTTCAAAATTGTTCAGCTGTGCTCGGTTTGTTTGTAAAATTATCTGATTAAATAATTTATGATACCTCATGTTTTGATGCAATATTTTGACACCTTCATCTGCGCTAAAGGTGATTTATATTTTATAAAGCAACATTAGTACATAACTAGCATTAAATAGTGCTCCATGTTAAGTTTTTCTGATTTTGCCAGCGAGGCACACATTTTATCTTTGTGATTTTTATTGTATAAGTAAAAGAATTGTATTTTACGGCAGATATATATGAAAGTATGTGATGCTTTCACGCGCTCTTCCCGAGTCGATGCTAGTAAGTGCACGCACCTACATGAGATTATTTTTAAACCGGTCGTGGTTATTTTCGTAGACATTGTCTGTCCAATAAATAGTTTGTATCTTCCGGTCTGTTCATACTAATGAATAATAAACAAGTCTTTTGGTAAAGTTGTTAATCAAATATAATAAATTGCCGTTAATTTTTATCGCAATTAACATTTTAGTATATATCCCAAATAGCACTAAACAAAATTCTATTGATTCACATGAATGAATGCCTGCCCCTGTGTTTATTTAATTATGTTGTTTTTAGAACTTTTGACTATTTTTACTAGTACTACATATTTTTTTGTTATAAACTGGGAAAAACATTATTTATTATTTCAAGTGGCAAATATTTTTATAGAATTTTAAAACGCATTCTTAAAACATAAATGAAATAATTCATTATTACTTTCAAATAATTATCTGGAAGCTTTTACTTCCAATACGGCCATAGGTCTTGCGCTCATCTGCCAGCAAGTGGTTCTCTATTGACGGTGATTCCTGGAAAGGAGTCGAATCGGAATAAATTTGTATGCTCAATAATGGCTGCAGATTTGTTTTCATATTTTTACACTTTAAAAAATATTTATGATGACGAAATACTTTAAAAACAATGTATGAAATTGTTCCATAATTCCAACGATACTCATAACAAATATGAAATAAACTATTTAAGATTTAGGAATCGTGTTCTTGACTTGTGTCATTACAGAGATTTAATTGAAGAATAGAGCGGCCGACGGCCAGTGGGAAAGTATTGTCGCCCGTTTATGCTGACTGTATGGCGCGTTATGCAAGGGAATTTGTTGTTTGCCACGGGGATAGCCAATATTTGTGGGCGCGGAATGTTCGTATAATTTCAACAATGGATAAATTATTTGTTTATCATTGGGGTGGAAAATGTAGGTACATTTATTATTGAATTTTTTATATTTGGGTTATATTTTGTAATTCTGGTGTGGGAAACGTCAGATTTCTTGATATTTAAGTATTTCAACATTGGGTAATTTTTCTGACAGGAAAAAATATAATTAATTAGTTTTAATTTGTGGTAGGGTGTGAATAATTAATAAGTTTAGATATTAAACATGATGATAATTACCGGGTCAAGCGAACGTTCGCGGGTAGGTGAAGCGGACTGAAATGGCGTGAGTTTTGCGCGAGGTTGTAATCGGCGCGGGGAGTAGAGCGACAAGTGAACACGCACGCACGCGGGAGACGCCCAACCCGGCTCGGCCTGCCGCCGCCCTTGTCCGCGACCGAGCCCAGCTCGTCGGTCATAGGGGTGCTGTGGCACTATTCCGAAACGAGCATTACGTCATGAATAATATATCACGCTTCGTGAATTTGAACGCTCTTTTGGCAACATTTTGAGGAATTCGCGTGCTCTTCGTTAATTGAATAGATTATTTGTGCTAATGACCGTTCATTATTGCCGCGTATTAAAGAAAAATTACTCTGATAATTATTTTTGAATAATTCCTGATATCATAATGCCGGGTAAATGCACTCGTCTCTCATGCAATTTTGTTAAATCGCAGATGCTTTTTCAAGCGTAGACGGACTACAATTTGAAAGCATATATGGCACAATTCAAAATAAATCATATGTAATTCATTTTTTCGTTCAAAGAAATGTGACGAAATAATCATAATCCAAATTCAATGAAAAGTGAAGTGAGTCAACCGATATTTTTGAAAAACATGAGTTAAGTGCGTTTTGGTGTTCTACATGTCATGAAGTACTATAAAAGTAAAGTGAGCTAAGTAAATACAGACTGCAAAAGTATTTTATTCTGTAAGAAGTTAAATGAAATATCGAAAATAAATTAATATTATAATAAGATCAATTAAGTAAAGCTTTCAATAAACAAGTTAACCATTTTATCACATGGCTCACTTGGATTCTCGAAGGCTCAATTTTAAAAGATATTCCTGCATGCGGAACATAAAACCTTTCAATTAAAATACAATAGTGTACAAAAATATTTCGGTTAACGAGTGGCACCGGGTCCGTGATGCAGTGGTCAACGTCGTTGGCTTCGGTTACGGATCTCAGGCTTGAATCCCAGTACGGACACTTTCTTAAATGGATTTTTCAACCGATTTGTGAATTTTTGTTCGAAGCCTGGATGTTTGTGATGGCTAAAATTCCCTCCCACCCGATACTAAAAAAGCGGAGCGTAGCGAGAGCAACTAGATAAGCACTAGTCCTGTTCTAACCCTATCCTTCAACCCCTACTCTCCGAAAAAGGATAGTTGAGCAACTGAATACCAAGCAGGTCTCACAGAAAAACTTTTGATGAGATACCACCATTAGGTGGCACATTGCGAGCGGACATGGCTTAATGGTTTTTTAAACTAACCGCAATTGCTAAATAATTAAATAATAATTTAATAAAATATGTTTTGTATCCATCTTGCCAGAATTTGAACTAGGAACCTTCTTAGTAGACGTCTTACATCTAAGGTACAGACGTCGACGAATGCTGCCCACTGGGTATCCATACTACACTTACAGGGGGACGTTGATACAGATTGATCAACGTATTGATTTTCTTTGAAATTACATCACTCATCACGATATTAAATCGCAAGGTGTGGTGAAATCGGCATAAATTCGTTCCGGCTTGTTCTCTTTTGTCCTAGAAATTCCAGTTTTTTTCGTAGTATATGTTTCATGTTCTATGTTTTAATGGCGGTCGCGTGGTGGAACGCGTTTCCCGCCAAATTTATTGTCTGGTGATTGACCCGCCTAGCCTTTTCGCCTGCCCACATCTACACACATAGCTTGTTCCAAATAACCATTTTAACTCTATGCGGCGACATCAAGCGAGGATCTTTCAGGAGAGCAAAAGCAAAGTTAAATTCTGAAGTCATTTTTTCAGCAATAATAATTATACTCTCAATAAGAATATCATTTTCACTATTCTTATCAGCAGTATTTAGATATATAACCAAATGTCATTACATGGACCCGTAGTTCTAGGACCATAAAATTATTTATTAAATGATCAGACTTATATATCGTCATTGCTCTGGAAGAAAACATTAACTAAAAAATACGAGGAAGGAGTTCAGTTGCGACAGACAAACAGGAAGATTCATACATATATTTTCTGTTATATTGTAGAGATTATATTTGAACCCTCTTTTCCCTATTGATAACACATTTATTTCAGGTTAGTCTAATAGACGCATACATTTATTATAATTTTTTTAGATCATCTTGAACGTATTACATTCCCACTTAAGCGTTCTTATATTTGAAATGGTTTTTCGTACTTATCGTAAAAATACAATAAATGAAGTTGTACTAGAAATCTTATCATATAAATATAGTGTTTTATTTTTTACGAAATATTAGACATTTACCTATTATCATTTATCTCTCTATCTTAATTACTCAATCCTCTTTTTTACACGGTGAATACGTTTCATGCGAAACAGCCGTGTTAAAAAGATGTAATACATGAATAAATGAATTCCATTAAATTGGACCGTGCTATTTTAAAACCGTGCATAGCGAGGATTAGACGTGTATCAATACGTTGATTCTATTATATAAATTATTTGACATCTTCGATTGATCAGCTGTTGAATATTTGTTTAGTGAAAGCTTTTTAATCCATTGTGCAAATGTCGTTTCACTTAATACTTCTAAACTTGACACTAAATAACAATGAAATGTCATTTTGAATCTGTTTATTGTTTTTATAATAGTAGAGTTTGTTATTTATATTTACATATCAACAAAATCTATACACGCCTGCCAGAGTATTAAAATTGTATTCTTTTACGACTTAGCTTAGTAATTTATAGTTATTCGCGAAGCATCTAATAAATGCATATTTAGATATTCTGTGCTGTGTATTTATAATAGAAATGTAAATAGTATAATATTTTGCAATATGTATCTCGATGCAAGAATAATAAAATGCTATGCTATTTCGCCTTGGATTGCACTCACTAACACAGTGCAGTAATAGGCAACCAAATACACTGACTACCTGTAATAACAATTGCAAAATCCTGAATGATTTCTTATGCGACTATTTTCCCAACTAAGATTGGACGTCTCATTATTATGAAATTAATTCAGATCACCATTAATATAGTTCCTAGACTTTACAATAATATTTCATCTTAATTCTTATAGAAAAATACTAGTTCTGAGAAATTGTACTTTGAAGTTTTTCAAATGTTTGAAATGCTGTATCTTTTTCTTTTAGTTTGTTTGTAAAAAACTGTTTTTAAAGTAAAAGTATAATTTATTAAAATAAATGTATTCTTCCATTTGGCATAGTTCGAAATAAGAAACATTTTGATATAACTAACTAAATATGTATTTTTTTCGATTCTGTATTTTCTTCCAGAACAGCGTCTATAATTTATAAACAATTTACTGACCGTCAGTTCGAGTTCATCAGTAATGCCTGAAGATGTTGAAAAGCAAAAAGCGGGTCGTTATTGTCAAAAAAAGTCCCAGCAAGGTCAATATCATTTTTTTTTAAATTTGTGATCTTGGACATGAGTGACTTATAAATCGAGTTAATCTTGTATAATTTTCCAATTTTCGAAATATTTGGCGCATTGGCTGTCCTCAGGCATGCCAAATATGTTTTTTTAAATACGAAAAATAAGAAAAACTTATGGAAATGTGGACATCATGGATACCAATAATTTAGGCAAAATACGAATGTTATATTAGTATGGAAAAATGGGTCATTGTTAAAGCAAACCATTGAGCAAATTTCAAATATGGCGTCGAATTTTCGTAATATTATGCCATGATTCGCAAAAAATACGTAAATCAGTTTCCTTGATTCAGATGACTGATGATTTTTGGTATTTTCATTTCGGCACGCTTGGCTCAGGTTGCCGACTGCTGACATAGCAAACCTGATCCGAATGAGGTAGGTGGCGCCAATCGATTGATGCACCAGGTGTGGCTAGCACATTATCAAATCTTAGTGACAGGGCCGCATCTACACTGTAATTTGACCGATTAACAATTGCAACAAGTATCTGTACGTCTTATTTTGATCGGTAGGTCATTATTATTGTATCGCAAAAATGTCAATTTGTAAATGGATAAAAGCTGGTGAATATTTTGCATCCTAAAAGCTTTCATTAAATAAAATAATATAACAGACTCGGTAAAGTTTTTTTGCATTGGATGGCCGAAAATTGTAATAACTAATCAAATAAGGCAGCATTCAAAAAAATTCAATTCGATTTATCGATCGTCCAGTTCATTACTCAGATATCTCCAAATAGCCCATATTGAGATAATGGGAAAAGCAATATTCAAATAGTCACCATATTGTCATTCGTAGTCAGGGATGTCTATAACTCCCTTTGAAGAAAAGAGGTTAAGAAACTAAGTGACGACTAGATAAGGCGTAAGTATGCTCCATATTGGGACAGAACATGGTTAAAAAATACATATAAGACTTTGTTACCTTGTTGAAAGTTCTCGTAAAATACAATTATTTCGGGTGCATAATAAAAGAGACCTAGCCGGTTTTTTGTTTGTTGTGTAATAATTCTTAAAGACGTCGATGTTTGATATAATATATTGCTTCCAAGTGTTCTCAGGTGTTTAACGCAACATTTTTGTGAACGATTATCCTTCATGCTTCCTACGTGCCCATTTCCCCACCTTTACCGTAATTGTGCACGTTTTGAGAAGCACAGTTCCTAATGTTTATTACTTTGTACTACACAACCCTGTAATCTAACCTCACACTATAATAGTGCAGTAAATGAAGACTATTTATTTTTTTTAGTTTATTTGAAGTCGCATGTTTATAAATAAACATGTCGACTTTAAATACACATTTGTTATACAATAGTTGAGTATAAAAATAAAATGGCAGTCATTAAATTCTTCGGCGTGGGTGATCTGAACAGTATTCGGATCTATGAAAAGAAGCAAAATTTATATCAAAACATCAACTCGTGGGTTCACTTTACTGCCTTTGCACAGCATTCTCATAAAGATAACATTATTCTTAATATAAAATAAAATTAAAAATTGATAACTTAGTTATTCCATTTGGTTATCTAAGGTAACTAAGTTATCAATTTTTAATTTGATTTAGATATTAAAAATTAACTTCCACAAAGTTACCGCCGAATCCATAGAAAATAACATTATTCGTTTACCAGTTTTTAAAGATACAAATCTAAAGCATGCTGACAAAAGGCATTAAGTCATTAAAGCCACACCTGAATGATGATGCAATTCGAAATAAAATCAATATGTTTATCAATTTGTATCATAAAAGTGCAACATAACAATAGAACCTATAAGAAAAATAGGAAAAACTTCCCCTGTAAAGGTAGTAAAAATGTCTAGTGCCGTATGCATGACAGCATTCGTCGATGTCTGTAGCATAGACGTACGAGCTCTAATTAAGTGATAATAAGGTTCTTGGTTCACTGAGATAATCGCATTTAAAGCATTTTTTCAAAGTACGCTCTCTCACAACACAATTGCTAGTGATTTAAGAAGATTTTTGTACTTAATAAATAATAATCTTTTTGGCACCGATAAGTTTTAGTCTTATGCTTTCTGCCAGAATGAAAAAAGAAACATAATATGACTTATTACTGTTTTTATTTCAAAGTCATCATATCCTATGATTTCATGATGCGATTTAAAAGTACGTAGAGCGATAAATTCGATACAATTTGACATTTAATACAGATAACCACCAAACTGACTTAGTGCTTGCTGTCAGTATACCTAACGTCGATATTATGCTTCTGATTTCAATAATTAAATAAAAACATGACATTATTTTCATTTTATATATCATTATACGTATTTTTTAATGCTGACAGAAAACATTGTATGATTATAACTCATCGATACGATTTGTATGCCGAAAAGATTATTCTTTATAATGCGCAAAAATCCTTGTAAAGTACAAACAATTATACTCGGGAGAGAGAGAGTACTTTAAAAAAAATAGTGCTTTAAATGCGATTATCTCATAACATGTTTTTATGTCTTAATGCCTTCTCTCAGAATAGCTTCGAAACTTAATCTGATATTTAAAATACAAAAATTGTGGAAAATTTAATTTATATTGGACTTGATTCACTATTTTATTACCTAATTAAGTGAATAGTGAAGACGTTATTAATTTTCAAATGTTCAATTAATTTTTGTATGCACAAGATTTGTTTTGCTCGATATCATGTTCAGATAACAGCTATCATTACAGTTAAATATAATTGGATGCATTGTTTTTGCGATGACTACAATCATTATTTTGACATTGGTAATTACTCGCTAAGGCCAATTATTATAATAAATTTTAAAGCAATTAGTCCATATTAAAGGTCTGCGCGGGCAGCGACAAATGGTATTTGGGCCCGGTTAAAGAATTTATTTTCCAGAAATATATTTCGGACCACGTTCGGGTCACTTTTCAGCCATGCGGCAATACTACACATATCCATAATAATGTGTGAACTAATTGAAGCCAAATTTGAAACAATGCTTTCTTTATTTACGAATGATAAATAGTTTATTATCTGTTCGTAAATAAATAAGGTGGGTATATTATTAAATAGCTGCTTTCCGTGTATAGTATAAAATAAAGTGACAGAAAATTCAATATTAAAAATTGATTCGTTAAAAATGAGTACACGATAATGTACATTTTTAATAAACCAAATTTTTCTATTAGAGGTAGGAACCGGGCCGCGCCGGGCCTGAAGGAGCCGGTCTCGGACCGGGTAATTTTATCAAATTTCGGCCCGTGCACGCCTCTAGCACATATTAATAATTGTTGGACAGTTTCAGTCAGATATGAATCTATCTTCACACACACATGTCAATTGCACATTTAAATATTTGTTATTTCACTAAACCGGCTATTAGGCTAATTAAAATCATTTGTATAGTGTTTACCCTAATGACAATCAGTATTAGTATCAATAATAGTCAAATATTATATGACTTGATGCCCAGTACTACTCCCTACGTAGATTTAAATTTCGAGATCACTGTCAGATGGCTGGAGGGTTATTTATACAATGGAAACCACGAGAAGCGTTATTTATACTTTATTCTGCATCTAGCCGTACTCCAGAGCACATTCTCTTTATTGAAGAAAGTAAGGGGGGAGAGTTAGGACAGGACTAGTAGTTATCTAATAACTCTCGCCATACCCCGTTTTTTAGGATCGGCATACACCATAAAAATACGATATATTGTTGTTTGCAAAAAGGTTGACATTATTCCGTCCATTAATTGATTTGGTTTTTCCCGCGCGGCTGTTGGCCTTCTCATCCTATGGAGTTTCCGCGCAGAGAATCTTACGAATTGCTTGGGATCCCCTGTCTTAAATTAGCAACTCGTTAAATCAGCAAACGCGTTATAAACTATCAAGAGATATAACATGCATCGGTGGTTCCATGTTTAACTTTTGAAAAACTTAACGTTCATAATATTATTCTGCATCCTTGTATTAAATTTGACTGCGGTAAATTTGTACCCTTCTGAGAAGTGGTCAATTGGTTTGCAGTAGCAACAACAATTAGCGAAGCACTCCAGCTGATCGGAGGTGAACAAACCAGTTTGGTTTTAAAACTTGAAAGACGTAACGTTCCGAGGTCTTCGGCCTTCCACCTGACTCGACGTGATCGCAGCCTCGCCCGCCCGACTTGGCTGAATTTGTCGCTGCTGAAACTAAAAAGCTGTCGAAATGCGAACCCACTCTCCACAGTTGGAATACCAGTTTCCTTTTCAGAATGAGCGCATGCTGGTCACCCTGCGCTAAGGCCACACGTCGGCAATTATAGTTTCAAATGTTATGTAATGTTTCATCTTGTGTCTCAATAACACAACACTCTAAACATACAATACAACACACTAAATTTAAATCACAAAATTGACTTAGCTCAAGCATTAAGAAGTATAACTCTATTTTAGAAATAAAACGCAATTTTGTAACATTTTAATTGCACATTTTTATAATGATCATGTTCGCTCATCGCGAGCATTATCAACTGATAAGATATAAACCTTATCAAGGCTATTTATAATATATGAGTGAGAATAATCACAAGGTTATATCAAACAATTGGTTCCAGAAGATGACAGTTAATAATACTTATTGTAGTCAACCAAATTAAATACTTGAATAGTCAATTTGAGTCCATTCGTGTGCTCGAATGCCTGAAGATGTCGAAAGGGGAAACCCCGGTCGTTAGTGACAAAATACATGGAAATGTACAAAATCTCAACAATTCAAATTTTATATTGAAATTCCATCAAGCACTCTCAGTCGATGTCTTAGGTTTAAAAAATACTCTACAATCAAAATGTTAACGACGTCTTGCAAATCGACTACTTACTTTCAATTAATTATGTAAGAAAAATATGAGCTAAATAACAATTCATAAATACTCTCGATTCAGTGGTAACTTTGTGGAAATTTGTTATTAATATATATATGTTGATAACTTTGTTAGTCCACTGGCTGTGTAACTAAATGTGACACGTGTTTCACTTATTTGAGAAGCATCTTCAGACCAGTTGAAAATTAATTTTTACTCCATTTTTTATGCTGAGAATTAGAATCATTGTTTACTTTAGAAATAAATAATCAGTCTGAAGATGCTTCTTAAAGCAGTGAAACACGTGTCACCTTTAGTTACACAGCCAGTGGACTAACAAAAGTTATCAACTTTAATTTTATATCATAAATATTCATTAACAGAAATAGCGAATGGGAAAATTTTGAAATAAAAAATAGCCAACCGCTTAAATAATTTATTACAATTAATGAAATATTAAACAATTAACAAACCTTAAAAGTGAATTATAATTCTATTGTATAATTTATGGGCCGATGGCTATATCGTGATAATCCATTTGCAACCTAAAATTAAAATGGATTTCTGTAAGAACGCGAGAAGCTTCTTTTAACTGGCCAAATCATAAAAAATCTACACACGACACAAAACAATTTGCTAATAAATAAATATTTAAGACAACTGTCTACAAAGGTTACAGATGCTTCAAAACTAGAGTGCATACGCTTCACAGAAGGAGCGGAAGAAAAAAAATTGTTAAGCTTGCTGTGAAATATTGCGTCCGTGTGGCTGTCGCGAATTCCTGAGTGACCAGTATTGTGACATCACAACCTACTCGTTTTGACTTGCGACCAACTTTATTACACCCGTCTCTCTGCTTGCAATAATTACTTTTACGGAAAGATTGCAGCGCCCGTGTCTCCTCGCCACGTCACCTATCCGTTTTCAGCGCTAGTCAGGGCCGAATTAGCGCAAACGCTTAGAAACGCCTAGCGGTGTTGTTTCTCGTCGAGTTTGATCCACATATCACATATCTACGGTAAACTGACAGTACGCATTAAGTCAATTTTTAATGATTTTCTGTTCCAAATGTCAAAATGTATGCAATTTAACGCTCTACGTTCTTAAATGCCTTTGAAAAAAGTAGTATAAATCATATTGTTATTTTTTTATTCTGGCAGAAAGCGTGATATGACTATAACTCATCACTTTCTAATCTTATAATACGTATGACAGAAAGATTATTCTTTATAATGTGCGAAAAATCTTTTTAAATCACAAACAATTGTTATTAATGCTTTCTTTCAATATACATTTGATATCGAGTTCTTAACCTCTTACAGGCTCTTGCATACCACCCTAAAAAATAACGCTTCATACCGTGATAAATAAAATGCGAATATTGTAATACTATGTATACGAATCTCAGCCTTTAATGGCCGGTATTTTGTGCACGCACAGCACGCTGTGAGCCATCATTTGCTCAGATGAATACCGACCATCATACCATTTCTCGTGAGCACTGCTTGCTTGAAGTTCAACGATGACGCACAGACCAATACAAAAAGTTTACCTTATTGGTCATGATCTGTTACAGCTGCCGAATGGCCTACTCCACTGGACACATTTTTCAGGACAAAAACTGGAATTAAGCAATTCCAAAAAAATACATTTAAATTTTCCCAAATCGAGTTAGCCAGTTTGAAGAATAAGTAGTCGATGGACATAGTATATCTTTCGTTAAAGAGTGATACTACATCTTGTTGCACTTAAGCGCACAAACAAGCCATTAATCGTCCAAACTTGAGCAAATTATGACTCACAGCGTTGCTGTGCGCGCAAAAAATGCTCAGATGAATACCGACCATTTTAGATGTTGTTTTATCTTTCATTCTCATACATTGCCAAAAAATTATGAGAAAACTACAACATTCAAGAATCCTCTAATGAATAACAAATTATATTACGGTATTTTTGTAATACTATGACTAATTATGAATATCGGTCCTGTACCCGAGTGTTCAATGATTTTGTGCTTTCGTTCAACACGTTTGCTGTGACGCTGGTTCAAATACCGGTACGGAAAATTTGATATTTGATACAATTTATGATATCGAGAGAGGGTGTTTGATGCAATTACAATATCAAATTAGAATTGCTAAAATTGTGTCTATTAAAAGTCAATATGCTTCACATGAGCTTCGAGAGCGGACATGGTTTTCATAAATATAGATTATGCTATTATACACCATTATGTTCATATATTAGACGGTTTGATAATGATAAATGGCGTCTTATGGGAGTGATGATTCATTATTTTCCACAGTTTTAAGGTAGGGGTAGATCAGTAAAATATTCACAATTCAATAATTGTAACGATATTGCAGTAAAATAGATAAATACTTATCACGGCATTATACCACAAATCTGTGACATTATAGAAGTGTAGATATGTATTTACAATAGATGTTGACATTTCATAGTTTTAATGAAGTCTTGTCGTTATGCAAATTCTTTTAATGAAATGGCTTTCTGTGGATGTCAGTGGCTTAGTTCGTTAGCTAGTCACTTCACTAAACCAAATTAATATAAATTACAGCGTGTATTGTCACAATTCACAAAACAAACTGTGCCCAGTCACGAGACTTCACGCGCCTCCTCCAAACTCTCCTAATATATTTCAGCGGTTGTAAAACTTTATAATGTCTCAATAACGGTCTAAGATTGAGTAGTTTAAATTAAAAATTAAATAAAGAATCGTCCCATATTAACTTGAAAATATTTAATGTGCAATTTTTATTTGTCAAACAGCGCGTAAAACTGTGATTTAAAGTATTTTAATTTATTTAAAAATAAATATGATTTACATACTACCCTTTTTCTTCGCGGAAATTCACTAAATGCCGCAAAAAAACAATGCGATTTTACAGAAAGTTCAATTACGAATAGGAAAATACCAATCAACAAATTTAAATATTAAAAGATAGTTCATATTTAATACTATAAATACTTCATGATTAACTACAACGTGTAGCTCCCTCTGTCTGTTTATGAACATACTTTTTATAATGTCTACATAGTTAATGTTTAATTGTAAATGTATCGTGGTCTCCCTCTTTCTTATACTTCGTAACCATCGTGGGTAGAAACGTATAAATTTGACAACATTATATTTTATTGTTTTTTCGCATTATTTTATAAAAAAATCATTCCATTCCCAAAAACTGATATTCATTCCAATTGAAGCAATAATGAACACAGATTTGATTTTAAATATACAATTTAATAGATGACATTGCGAAAATCTCGGGATTATAAAGAGTGTCTGGGATTGGACGCCCTGATAGGCCTAATGTCAATAATAATATAATTGTTTTAATTACTGCGAGCATATAGTATATTAAATAGTTTATTTTCTGTAGTATAAATTCTTTCGAATAGAACACCCGATTCTCTTTTTGCACGGTCTAAGAAAACGTATGAATTATTTTTTTTGTTGCTTTCACACGGTTACAAAACAAGAAAAGTATTATTAAATACAGTATAATATTTATATTTAAAATCACTTCGGCCATTTGTGAATATTGGAATCATCATTTTCGCCATTTGGCAAATTTTGAGATGTTTCGATTTTATTCCCTCTGTTATTATTTTTTAATGCCTAATGTTTAATTTAAATCTATGTATGTATCTTAAGATGCTATTTTTGTTGTTGGGGTATTTTATATTTTAGAGATTTTTGAAACCTATCTTTCATTTTTATATGAGCGCCTTATCTTTTAACACGGTTGTCTCCGTTCAAAAAGAGAATCGGGTGTATTTTCAAGCAGATTAATTACATGACGTGTGGCGGTTGGCGGTTGGCTACAAAATGTGAACATGATAATGAGTGTATTTCCGCACTGCTAATGCGAGCCACTGTTTGAGTGAGTCAGTCTAGTGGCGCGGATTGTCCGGAGCGGTCGGGTTGGTTATCGCTGCCATTACGTCCCACGCCTGGTCCGCATAAAGAGTTTGTTGCCGGGAACGCAAACACACTTTCATAGAATGACACCACTTATACAATATTATTATGACTCCGGTTCATAACTGCCAGAACATAACCTAACCTTCAAAAGTGACTCGTGAAATTGTTAACATAGTTATTTGACAGTGCGTTGAATGACTTGCAAATACGTTTGTGTAGTGTTAATATATTTTGTGAAATATTCCTGCTTTTAAAACAGTGTCATTCAATGCGTTTATACAAAACATTTAAAAGTGATTTAAAAAACACTATTTGCAACAATTCATGGAAACATTTAATTCAATTATAATTAAAAATGTTGTAAAATCAAAATCTTCAGTTTGCAGTACCATTAAATAATTCTTTTTTTTATTTAATTATTCGAAATTGTTTCTGTCCACTGAAAATTTGTGTTTTTAATGTGATTTTTAAAGAAGAGGAAAAACTAGTTTTAAAATCATATTTTGAATGAATTCTACATAACTTTATGCGGAAGTTATGTCAACAACGAATTTTATGAAATAATAAATTCTTGTACATATTTCAAATGCCGGATTTTATTTTTTTTTACTTCTCAGTGAATTATGTTCATTTTTTTTATGAAATAATGGTTTGATACTTCATTCTAAAGCGTGAAAATAATACATCAATAATTTGAATTGTTGGAATTTTGTACATTTCCATTTATTTCGCCTGGCGTTCGAGTATACGAATGAATCGATTTCAACAATTCATGTTTGATATTGAAATTCCATCAAGCACCTTCAGTCGATATCTTAAATTACATTAATAATAGTTCTGTGGCGTATGGCAGATGTTGATGTCAGTTTTACCTTAGCTTACATGAGAAGAAATATTAACCTTGTTAATTTATCAAAAATTCAAATTAAATGGATAATACACTTGTTTGATGGATCTTCTTCGTGGATAATGACTAGCATGCCGAATTTTGACTCCACTGTGAGAATAAACCCAATGTGACAAAACACGGACATATCAACTTTTGCTGTAACACCACCGAATTTTTCATTGCAGCCTTGTTATTTTTGTAATTCGAATAAATTATCGGTTTCCTTCATTCCAATGTTCAAATTTCGTTGAGAATTGCATTATTTAGAATATTGTCGGGTATAAAAAACGTAACACTTTGAGTGCATACTCAATTTCACTACTTTTCATTTATTTATTACCAAATTCATTTAAATATTCCTAGATATCCAATTGTTTTATGTTTTTAATATACAATATTTCAAAACAATGTGAGATTTAAAATTTATAATTATCGTGATAAGTGAAATGATATTTTAAATAGATATTGAAAACGTTATCTTATATTTACGAGTGACTAATGAAAATTAATTATTACTTATAGAAGTTTGGATATGCCTCCCTGGTTTGAACTGCGAACATTATATTCTAATCAAATTATGATATTGCTTATGAATAATTAAGTTTCCATCCAACGATGAACGAACACAGCAAGTGAAATAGTTGCAAACTTGAATAACTAATGATATAATTTCGTAAAATGTTTAAATAATCAATGCAGCAAATCAACTTGTCTAATTTGATATTTATTTCGTTTCTTTATATTGCCGTTCGCCCTTCATGATAATATCGATACGTCAGTTCCAAAGTGTAACAACTCAAAATGCATTGTTTTGAGATAATTAAGAAACAAGGAAGGTTTAATCTTCTACTATACATCTAATTTTTGCAGATTTTAATGAATTTTTAGGATTATCTGTAAAATAAATTTACAATATTATAAACACAGTTTTTTATAATATAAATAATATGAATTTTCTGGGATTTTCATAGGATTTACTTAGTTGTTACAGTTTGAATCTGAAGTAATAATAGCCAACTTCGTTCTAAAATAACCACATATTACCACTTGTTACATTTTGTCAACTGGTATAATATATCGGTATTCTAAGCATTTCCTCATAGTAATTCATATATAATAATTCAAAACTGCAAATTTTTGACTTGTTACACTTTGGAACTGAGGTATCGATATTTTTTTAACACACTCTCATTTTAGTAATTATTTTAAGGGCTGTTTTTTTAACCTTGTGATAATTTTACTATAAATCGCTCCCGTTTTGACAAAAGACTTCAAGTCGAACAAAATCTGTATCAAAGACAATTAGTAGTAATTCAATAATAGATGTACACTTGAGATAGTTGCGTTGATTGTTCAATAGTTCTTATTTTCAGGATGTTTAATCGGTTCTTTGAAATAATTGAGCCAATGAGGAGTGAAGTGATTCAACTGATACTTTCGAAAAAAAATAAGTTAGGTTCTTTTTATCATTCTACATGTCATGAAGCATCATACAACTGAAGTGAGCTACGTAAGTAAATACAGGCTGCAAAATTATTTTATTCTGCAAGAAGATCATTTACCAACACTTTCAATATTCGAGTTTCACCATTTTATCACATGGCTCACTTCACTTCTCGAGATCTGAATTTTACGTGATTGAGAACAAAGTTTCAAAAAGAAAATTACTAGCATTATGTATCGACATAAATTGTCTACCGGAATGATTTGTTTGATACAATTTTTACGTGTATCCATGTATTTAAATATTTTCACAGGAAATAAACATTAATAGCTTAAACATTTTATAACATCTAAGTTCAGTTTATATTTCTCATGGTAAATAATAATAATTTGACACGACAGTGATAAGTATACAACAAAATATCTATAATCTATCACTTATCATGGATGTTATCTTCCAAAATATTTAGTGAAACTACTGAATTATCAATAGACAAACAATCATTTGTTCAAGTTAAATACTAACTTCGAAAATAACTGTATTTTCTTTGAACATTGCCAAATATAATATACGATGTGATTTATATTTATCTGTTTGTCTAAGCTATCTTAAACACATTTTAAATGTGATATATAAGTGAATTTTCGGAAGAATGGAAGACATTGTTGTGGCATCCAGGACTGGCGCAACGAGTGGAATGTTGAAGCGACTATGGGCGGAGAACGAGTCTACCAAACATGGAGTTTCTGTTCACATCTTACCGGGCAGCATTAGATTCTTATTTGCATCTCTAATACTGTCAGGTAAAGATGTCGTCAGCGCTCCTCAGCATCATTTTTACAACAAAGCAGATATCAACGTTAAGAAAAATAGTATTCAAGAATGTTTTACTTACTTTATGTGTTTTAAGCAAGTTTTCAAAATACGGATAGGTATATCGATCGTCCGGTTCATTACTCAGAAATCTCCAAATAACCTATATTGAGAAAATGGGAGAAGCAAATTCAAATGGTCACCATAAATCAAAAGTTATTGATTTCTACGCGAGTTTTATACATTTTATAAAATGCTATCTAACAATTATTTAGATACTTTCCGAATATAGATATTTATAAATATCCTTTTACTGAACCAGAAATATCAACATTTTGTTCAATTCTTAAAAACGTTGCATATCTATCTTAGCAGTTTTGGTGGAGTTATCTGAATCAGTTAGAGCGCCAAATTTTCCATATGACTGCATATTTAAATCAAAATTCATTTTTTGGACTTGTCTGACTAATTAACTGGACGATCGATATATTATAGGGTTACCGAGTGGTACCTGATGATCCTCCGTTTTTCTCCATTTGAAATTTGTTAACAAACTTATCCTTGTAATTGATATGTTTTATGTGCCCCGTGTTTCCATCACGTTTTACGATATTCCATGTTGGTATTCTACATCTGAAAGTACATTTTATCTGTATCATTTATCTACTCTATCTATTTTAAATATCATAAGACATACATACCTAATATTGATTCTAAATTTGTGTTATCAAAATTCGAAATGTTGATTTTATGAAACTCGCCCTTTGTACATATGCTTTTTACATGCTCTTCGATGAATATAATAATAAATACAATTCCTCCCTACTACTTATAATAAGGTAATACATATCGATACTTCAATTGCAAAGTGAAACAACTTAAAAAGCACAGTGCTAACATAATAAGAAAACAAAATCTTGGGCAAGCTTAATTTTCTACTGCACATCTATTTTTCGTAGATTTTAATGAAATTCTAGGACAATCAATAAATATGTATTTAGAATATTATAAACAAAATCTATTTTTTTCTAATAATACGAATTTTCAGAGATTTTCTCGTGATTTACTTAATTATTACAGTTTGCTTCTAAAGTAAAAATTAAAAAAACAAATTTTTGATAATGCATTCACTTGGACGCTTTTCAAACCAATATTCAATAATAGCTCATGTTATAAATCTTAAAATTCAACTCAGTGAGTGGTTTTTCAAAAATCATCTACGACTATGAGAAAGTCATATTGACTACAATATTAAAATATAAATAAGCACAGATTACCACTTATTACATTTTGGAACTAGTAGATATCGGTATTCTTAGCTTTTCCTCACACTTAATTCAAAACTGCAAATTTTACACATTGAATATTTTATCGATATATGTTTGACACACCTTCGTTTTAATAATTTTTTGATTGTTTTTGTCTTAGATGTGTAATAAATTTTTTCTCATTTTTTAAATTAAATTTATAGTACTTCATTTTATCTCACATTTGATTGTAATGCTAGCGACTTTTGTACTTATACTGGGTTATACATATAATTAACTATCAGTATTCTTATACGTATTGTATTGTATAATGTCTAAACACAGAGACGGATTTAGAGTGAAGTTTTGCCACACTAAAAAGTGGGAGATAATTTTGGAGACGTACTAGTGCCTTGAGTGAGTATTTATCATCGACATATAATGCGATGCCGATTTACATTTTTTGTTAACCCATTGGTATACATCAGGCCTGGGAAAACTTTTTAGCTGAGGGGCCACATTCAAAATGAACGACGGGCCGCAAGAAAAATACTATTAGAAAAACATTATTAATTAACGTGAAAAGAAAATTTCAACATGCATAATGAGTGATTCTCTAATAGCGGACAAATTATGGGGGCCGTTATTTGCGCAGACTTGGCATACATTAATACTCTGTTTAAGTTTGTGGTGTAGTGGCTAACGTCGCTGGCTTCGGTTACGGTACTCACGGGTTCGAATATCACTTCGGACAATGTCATAAATTGATTTATGGATTTCTGTTCTAAGGCCATACGTTTGTGATGTCTAAAATTCTCTCACAACCATCCGATCCAAAAATCGGGACGTAGCGAGAGTGATAAGCTTACCACTAGTCCTGCCTTAGCTCCATATTTGTATCCCTACTCTATTTAGCAACTGAGTAACAAGCAGTTCTCGTTCTTATGTTGAGATACCTTCATTAGAAGGTCATATTGTCACGTTGGAAGCGAACATGGATTAAAAAAAACTTATGAACGAATACTATTCGAATGTCCGAATAACGAAAAATTGCCGAAGATTCGATTGGAGTCCCTACTAAAAACACGTGGACTAAATTATGATTAACTGATGTATAAGTATATGTCAAATTACAGTTATTGCACTTTGCCACCGTTCCCTGATCTTAGATGATTAATTATTTTTCCTTCACATGAACTATGCGCATGCACGTAATTTTATTTCTATATGAAAATGAAAAATCATTTTATACGTAAATACTTGTCAGTGTAGTTGGAACTTTTATCTTCTAATTTATGGTTACTGTGATAGCGCGAGAGGAGATTGTGTCCAAATTTAATTTATGAAGTCTTTATATTAAATTTTTATTTACCTATCTGAGGTCGTGACGAAGATTCTTGTTAAAAATAATGTTATACTATTGAAGAAGCCACGCATTTGTTATTATATTTTTGTGGAATTTAGATTGTTGTATAAAAATATAAATATTATTATACTAGTGTAATTTAGCCAATCCACAAAATAGCTGAGGTAATAATGGCGCTTAAAGAGGCGAAACGCGTCACGTTAGTGGTTTATCCAAGTGAAATACCCAAGTTCTCAATTTTTAATTTAATTTTATATTGAATTGTTGTTTCTATTAAAAGTAGAAAACGACCAACTGACTGAGAGTGGCTGGCTTGTATGCTCAGCATAATAAAGTGTTTTATTCAAAGAATATATTTTTTTCAGCCAAGCTATTTTCAGCAGAACCTATAGTAAAACTTCACGCACCTGATCTATATTTTATTTCTTTTTATCGATCGGCATTCATTTGGAGCACTTGGCTCATGGTGTCAAAAATATAGGTGAGCTGAATATTTATTTTTGTAAAATATGTGATGACAAACCAAATTTTATTACTACTACCAAAACTACATAATTGACGATTTTTTCATAACGATATCACTTTCTTATTTTGCGTAAATCGTCGTTGTATCTGATTCCCATCTATGATAATTTGGCATGTTCTTATTCGTAATTAAATTTCCCACAGAACTGCATTGTTATTAGCAGTATATAGTAATTTTTCGGGAGGAGAAAGGGTAGCATACTATTTAAAAATTATAAATTTTGTATTGAGGGACACATCTGATCGCTATGTATATAAAACATTATCAAGTTTGTGTAATGTGTTCTGTAGTTCACGAATAATGACTCTAAAAATGGTGCAAAAAATACTGATAAAGAAAAGGAACTGAATAACGGGTTCTTCGATGTTCAAGTACATATTTATTATTCGAATCACTTCAGTTTTGAAGTGTCGTAAAAATGCACTAAACTTATTAGCAACCGCAGAACACAAATTCATACAGCAATGAAATGTCCACGCGATAAGTTTCTTTATCGCCAGAGCATATTCATTTTATTATGAAAATAAACATAATATTTAGTTCTTTTCCAATTGTATACAAATATTATCTTTCATACAAAACTTCACAGTTGAAGCCATATATCGAGCTTATACTGATGGAACACATGATGTCGGTTATTGATGATTTTCTGATTTCTGAATGCGCAATTTAACCCTCTACGTACAGCAAGTCCTCGACTTACGTAATTAATAAGTATATGTGTTAGTTTCAAAGGACATGCGAAAACAAAATAGACATACATTTAATAAAACACTATTACTTTTAGAAATTATTTTTCATTCAGATATGTATTTCCATATTAATTCTGATTGCAGAGCTACATTTAAAAATTACTTATTAAAGTACTGGTCTGATGTTGTTTGCATTGCAGCCCTTTTCATATCTTCGTAAATGATAGTATAGCATGCAATAGCATCATTCAGCGTTTTTGAAACATTCGCAAATCTTGAACGTCGAAGCCAGCTAAACCATTTTCGATCATATTTAAATATTCAGCCATCTCCTTGGTTTCAAATTGCTTTCTTCCTGTTCTTCTGAAAAGAGTTTTCTTTTCTCAGGTCGTCGAGTTCCATCAAAACTTCGTTGCTCATTTCCGTTGAATAGCTGTTGATAGAATTGACGAAATCCTCCTCTTCCATATTTAGGTTCAGTTCTTTGGTAATTTCGACTAGTTCGCTAATAACATTGTCAACTTCTTCGGTTTGCATACTATTCTCGGTAAATTTGGGGATGAGCTTATTCCATACGCAGTCTCATCGTTTGTAATGCAATCTCATTTCACGCATCACCAATAAATTTAACGGCCTGCATAAATGTTTTGCGTAGATAATACTTTTTAAATGTATGAATTACATCTTGATCCATTGGTTGTATAATGGAAGTTGAATATGTGACACGTGCTAGTGCTGTATCTCCCTCTCTCACTCTCGCATGACCATCATACTTTATGTGGCGCCCTATTCCCGGTATCTGTTTCTCTGATCCGGCCCTGTGCATATCGGCGTTTATTGTGCTCACCAAATAAATATTGTGAATTCTCAAGCAGCCCCACTTACATACTCGAAAGAGGTAATTTATTAATATTTATGTAAAATAAATTTAAAATTAACATATTTTTTACGGATATCAACACGGCCAACAATACGCATTCGTTTAGAAATTCATTGCACTTTGCCCTGAGCTGCATACGAAAACTATTTTGCTTATTTGAATGTGATTTCTATACTTGGAAGCGAAACGAAACGACCTTAAGACACAGGTACATAAATTCAACGACATAATAAATTTCACATATCGAGGGTATACTGACAGAACGCATTAAGTAAGTTTTTTGATGATTTTCTGTTTTAAATATCAAAATGTATTTTAAGACATCGACTGAGGGTGCTTGATGGAATTTCAATATTAAATTTGGATTATTGAGATTTTGTACACTTCCATGTATTTTGTCACTAACGACCCGGGTTTCGCCTTTCGGCATCTTCAGGCATTCGAGCACACGAATGGACTCGAACTGGTTCGAGTCCATTCGTGTGCTCGAATGCCTGATGAAAGGCGAAACCCGTCGTTAGTGACAAAATACATGGAAGTGTACAAAACCTCAATAATCCAAATTCAAAATGTATTTATTCAATTTAACGTTCTACTTACTGGTAGAACGCGTGAGATCATAGGATATAAACTTAAATTGTTACTTTCTTTATTCTGGCAAAAAGCATGTTATTACTATAATTTATTGATACCAAATCTTATTATTATCTTTCTTTTTTTTTTTTAAATAAAACACAATTCGTTTGTACTACTTCCACATATTTATAATGATCAGGACCGGTTTCGCTCATCACGAGCATTATCAACTCATCACGAGCATTATCAACTGATAATGCTCGTGATGAGCACAGTTAGAATTCAAGCGTCGAACATTTGGTTTTAAGAGTGTAGAGCTGCGTTTCCCAGACGGTCAGCATTAAATAAAACGTGGCCCAAGCTATCAGAGCATTAAATTGCATACATTTTAAAAGTTCTTTCAGTATCCTATCGATATAATGTCACCTAAACCAAGTGGCTGAGAAAATCACATTTTTTTTCTTTTTTCCCTTCTTTTTTTCTTTTACCAAGCCCAATAGTGAACGGTTAAGAGATCGGTTCCGCTCAGAACTGTATCGTGCCAATAACCTGAGGAGTAAATTCGTTTATTTTCTACATCACTATTGCATTACGGAAGGCACCCTTGAAACAGCGGCTGCATACACACATCGAGTGGAAGTGGGGTAATCAACTTGTCGTAAAATTACTTCGCAGATTGCCAAATGATAAAATATTAAATTACGACTGTCGCCGCGATCCGTTGATTGATAATCCCATTAGTTCCGCCTTTCTCCTTTACACGGATAGCAAGATTAAAGCCGAAATCGTTCATATAAGTAAAGATCTTTATTTTATAGGCCCGCTAGTGAAAAATATCACCAGTTTAAGAAATAAATAAATAAATTTGCCATAGTGCCGATAAAATATCCATAGATTACGAGGCGATGAAATTTAGAAAGTTCCGAATACTCAGATCTCATACTTGTTTCGGTTTGAGAAATAATAAAAACTCGGTAGTTTCGTTGCATTTGAAAGGAGACGAGCTCGAGCAGTCGCCAGTTCACTTTCTACGTCGAGGATTAGTGTCATTTCTATAGCTTCTAAATGCAAAGCGTGTCAAGTGCCATTTTTTTTAAATAAACCAATGCGTTGCACTATGACACACCCCAGCTTTGCTGCTTTCCAAAGCAACCTCAAGTTAATATAGATATAGAGGGCTTTAAGCGTGCCCAAAACCATGCCTTGAGTCCCCTAAAATTATTCCGATTCAGTTGTAAAAGTGGAAAAAATATATTATTTAATTTAACTTAATTTATGTAAATATTCGGAGTAAATTCAGTGCCTAATAATAATAATATTCATTTGAAATCGGTCCATTGAGCCCCTCAGCTAGGTTGCATACCTAGGACAGTTAGACGAAAGTCTAACGAAAAGGTCACGTTTTCGAATTTCTCTCGTCTCATTAACTTTGTGTTCATCGCATCGTTAACATCTAGTATTGACATGCTGCCATCTTGTAGGGGTGGGGTGAAGCGCTTCACTCTTATCAGATTGGCATGCTGGTCTATTTTTGTTTGCCAAATGCAACTTTGCTGTTTTAATTTTGTTTGTGTATAACGTGTCTTAACTTGTAAACTGTAAATTCTTTGTATTGTAAACCGACCAACTACATCTGAAAAAAAACTGACACATGAAACTGGAGTTGTTTCTTGAGGATTGTTCCGGAAGGGTTATACTGCAACCTTCAAGCAACCCTGCCAGAATCGTTCGTTTTAACTGATATATCCCATATACGATAAAACTCCGTACCCATAATGCTACAAGTATAGATGAGCTGGATTGTTGATGAATCAAATTTGTATTGTCACCAAAACACTGTTTTAAACAAAGTAAATTGCAGCTCAATCATCGCGCGATAACGTCAACAATGATAAAAATGGTGACTGCCGTCTTTTACCCAGATCTCCCATATACTTCTTGCACCATGACCTGTACCTGTGTCAACGCTGGTGCAATCTACAATTATTAATTATCCCTCAATTTGTACAAATCCGTGTAAAGAGAGCTGGCAATCTGATCAGGGATAGCTGGAGCAATTTTTAAGTCAATGCGGAAAATCACGGTTGTACTCGGTCAGACCGCAGTGCTGCTTTACGGTTGTGAGTCATGCCGCCTCACTAAAACACAGGGTAACCTTACACTATGCTTCGAAAACAGACGCTCAATGCGTATTCTAAAAGGCTTTAATATTCAGTATTCGAATATTTGCTTTCAACGAATATTTGGAATCCGTAATAATTAGCTCCAAATCCATCGAACAAAACCTATATTATAGTTTTTGTTGAATAAAAACTGATTTTTTATAAGAGATGTTTTTTTCGCACTTGATAACCACCTTTATGGTGTTAGCGAATAAAAAAGGAATTTAAAATGTGATTTAAAAAATAATCACTGTTATTACAGCGGCTCTTTTACGACCCTTTCAAAATGATATGCGACTAAAGTCTGTACTTACGTGTAACTTCACATATTAAATAACAACATTTTAGTTTTATGACTTTTTCTGGTTTGCAATTTGGAAAATTGTGTACCTACCTATAGTCAACTTTTCATATTCAACAGAAATATCGGAGCAAATAACAGACACTTCTTTCGTCGTATTTGCTAGTGTAATTTTAAGCGAATTGAGTCGATTTGTTTCATCGAATTAGACATGACATTATTCGATTCCTTTTTAGCCAGTTTCATCAACTACGTGCAATCTGCAACATAAGATAAGATAAATGCATTACTATTACTTAATCCATTACAAGAAGCTCATGTAATTTACCTTTATCATACTGTGTATATTCTTCGGTGCCTCCAAGATTCTCTGTCCCCCGCCAATCTTCTTGCTTCTTCCCGGTCATCTACGCGTACATCCTATGAATAGTCATCAGCGGCCTTCCAGGGCGACGGCATCCATCCGGTTGGTAGAAGAGGTAGGCAAGATTCAGGCTCCCTTGAGCCATCCGCGGAACATCTCCAAGACAAGTCAATCGTCGTTTTTTTTACGTATGAGTAACAGGATGTTCTGAAGGCACCCGAGGTATCAATATTTTCCGTAAAATATCTTGAAAAGTAAGTGAAAATAATAGATGAAACTCGCTCAAAATTATAGGATATATATATTCTACAATGAATTGAAACGTAAAAGTAATTTCTTAAGCGAATATCAAATTTATCATAATAATACCTATTTCATTTCTTTGTCAGCCTTCCCACTCCTATTATGGAGCATATGGACTTCTAATGGAGTTTATCTCATTTTTTCTAGAGAAAGTAAGGATAAAAGGATATTCTTAGCACACGACTAATAGCTAGCCAATTCTTCTCGCTGCGCTCCGTTTTTAGGATAGGATGGGTCGAAGCTAATGCAGACATCACAGGCATACATGCTTTGAACATAGATCCATAATCGGCTTCTGTGGCCTAAGGTAAGAGCTCTATTCTAGCGATTAGGTGGGTCCTAGTTCAAGTCCCTGCCCCTGTCTATATTAAACAGATTTTTTCAATTTAAATTTGTGATCTTTGACATAAGTGACTTAAAAAAATTCTCATCGAGTTTATCTCGTATGATTTTCTAATTTTAAAATATTTGGCGCATTCGCGGTAATTAACTGCAATCTGCAATGCCAGATATTTTTTCTAAAAATTATGAAATGAAACAAATAATAATTCGATTGGAATATCAATTTATGATACTGTATGTCTGTACCGGTGTTTTACTAAAAACTAACTAAAAATCTTGATTATCGATATTATTGAAATCAAGAACTGTATTATTACTTTAGCTCAGTGTAATATCTAGATGAGGCAAATCGAAATAATATTTATGGAAAAATTATTGTTATTTGTTATAACAACACTCTAAAACAATCAGATATCGAAATATATTCAATTAGCGATGATTTTTATGAATTATATGGACGGACATAAATATTATTAGCAGGTAGCGCATTTCAATCAGCGATGGGCTGCCAACACGTTAACAAGGGGCTCGCTTAATCTCAGAGCTATCCATGGTGTACACTCTTTTACAATTATACGTTATAATTATTAAGGTAATCGAATGTTACTTAATGTACTTATAGTGTGTAGCAATACGCAATATACCGTAAACTAATTAATATCAGATAAGATGACAAATAAATTAATATGTATATAAAAGACACGTCGTTCACAGTAAACTGAGCCAACGAAATAACGCAGAACACTGGATTCGTTATTCTTAGTAAATTATTACAGTATGGATCTTTGAAAAACTCTCTTGTAAAATCTTATGTTTACAGATACGGGATTATACGTAAGGAGTGTCGATATAAGAACACCTAGAAGCAATATATATAAAAAATCAGAGTTTTTTGGGATTGTTAGACAATAGACAATGGCTAGGTCTCTTTGATTATGCAACCGAAAAAATGTAATGTATTTTACGAGAAATTACAACAGCCAAGAATGTCTAATGTTTCATAATAAATTCAAAACATCGATAGAAATATCAGTATGGTATTGATTCGATCTGAGAATGTTGTTTTTTCTTAATTTAACAAAGGGATTGCGCGAGCCCTTCCAGCCCATCCCTGATTTCAATCGTAATGAAATTGAAAATTTTTACGACTAATCTACTAAAGCGATAAACTTTTATTATTTTATTTGCTGTAAATATAATACATTAACGTCGAGAGAGCTTCTTGTTTTATGATAGTCACAAAAATCCATTAAACTATTTATTATCATGCTTATTCAACAATCACCTGTCAACGTAGTATCAATTTTATTTCATTCATTCAGATATCATATCTATGCAATCTTACTTTGATAGTCAATTAATTCTTGCTTAGGCCAATAGATGTAACCCTCAAAATTGAAATTGTTCTGGAGAGAGTAAAAACTGTTCTTATCGGAAACATTATAATATATGGTGAGTTGCATTATGAATCTTTGAAATGCAATCCTGTAAATTCTCATGTTCAAAGATACGAGATTATGCGTAAGGAGTGTTGATATAATAGTGGCCGGGTCAGAATTTCGAAACCTAAAACCAATGTCAAATGATGTTTTCATTCCAAAAAGTGGTTAATTTATTTTTCTTATTTACATCATTTGGCCGAGACCTGCTCTGTTGCCTTTAAAATGTGGTCCAATCATTAACTGATTTTCGTATTTTTTGAGGATTACATCAATTGGGCAAAACACAGTCGAATAAACTATTTACTAACAGTCAGTTAGTTCATTCGTGTACTCGAATGCCTGAAGATGCTGAAAAGCGAAACTTGTGGTCGTTAGTGACTAAATACATGTAAATATACAAAATTTTAATAATTCAAATTTTGATATTGAAATTTCCTCATTCAATACCTTAGTATATATAATATATATTGCATAACTTTAAAAGATGGCGTTCGTGAGAAAAGGTACGTTTAGAGCCGGGTAGTTGCAGTTAGTTTAAAATAAAATCCTATTGTTTGAGAGTAGAGTCTATTCGTGAAATCGCTTCGGCTGCGGAATATCATCGTAATTGTGTGGGCACAACATTACAAAATGTCTGGCTTTTTACCAAAATGCTTTGAATCGGTTTCGCAACCGGCAATTTTATTGCAATCTAATGAGGAGACAGTCGGATCGCGATATATTTTTAAAACTGTATCGCGAACTAATAGCAGCGCTAGAAAATAACATCAATTAACCGCACATATCTTCAGGCGAGGCAAAATTATTGTAATATTACAATCTATTTAAATATACAAGTAGTTGGTATAACACATCCAGCGGTGGGCTGCCAATATGCTAACAAGGAGCTCATTAAATCTCAGAGCTATTCGCGGTGTTCCGGAGAAGGGGTTCATTTTTTTATCACTCTTATACAATTACCCTCCCACCCATCCGATCGTAAAAAGGATTAGCTAACTACTAGTGCTGTACCTTGCCATATCCTTATATCCAAACTCGCTTCGAAAAAGAGTGGTTGAGCAACTGAATAACAAACAGTTGTCGTAGAAAACTTCTGTTGAGATAGCTGATAAATATTTGAGAGGTCACGAATTAAAGTGAGCCAAGTGATAAAAGGGTGAAACTTGTTTATTGAAAGTTTTAGTTAATTCATCTCTAACATTAATTTGTCATTTAATTTAACTTCAAATATAACAAAATATGTTTATAGTCTGTATTTACTTAGCTCACTTCACTTTTATGATACTTCATGACATGCAGAACACCAAAATGCTCCTAACTCATATTTTTCTAAAATATTAACTGATTCACTTTACTTCTCAATGGCTCGTATAACATAATAACTAACAAAAAAATGTCGTGTATACAGTCAGGAGTTGTGTTTTTTGTATAATTTTAAAGTTTTTAGCCGAATGTTCAGAAATACCATCCCGATCTCTTTCAATACAAAATCAACATGAACGCTCTTACGAATTCGTTTCTCACATGAAACAAGAAAAACACGTTTCTTGTATAATAGCCAGCGACTTTTAATTACCAGAGATATCTCTTATATCGAAGAAATGCTACGCTTTGCGCATTATTCTAAGTGTTCCCATAAATATAAATTTGTAAATTGTCCCCTTTAAGAAAATGTAACGAGATTCTGTTACATGCAAGGCCCGCGACAAGACCATAATATAAGCACTTGAATTTTAAATGATTATTATTCCTTTTACCAAAGAGTAAAACACACCTGTCACTGTGAGGAGATATTCTCAACGTCAATTCGCAATATTCAAAATATTTAATAGCATGTCAATATCGATGCATCAGTTCCAAAGTGTAACAACTTGAAAAACATGCTTCTGAGATAATTAGGAAACACGATTTTGGGCAGGTTTAATCTCCTACTGTACATCTAATTGCTGTATATTTTAATGAAATTCTAGGTTTATCTAAAAAATATATTTACAATTTTATAAATATAATTTTAATAATATGAGTTTTCACAGGATATTTTTAGTTGTTACAGTTTGGAGTTAAAACAATAATAACCACTCATTCTGAAAACAACGACAGATTATCAGTAGTTACATTTTGGAACTGGTAGATATCGGTATTCTAAGCATTTCCTCATATGTACTTAATTCAAAATTTAAATTTTTGAACTGATGTATCGATACATATCATATTCCACGTGGATGACAGACAGTAAGATTAGACTAACATTACTTCATAAGTTGTTTCACTGTTGAATTATTTATAGGTGAAATGTGCCATGGAGTTTCTTGTCATATAAGATTAAACAGTTAGCAATATAAAATATAGTTTGTACGTTCATGTCGAGGTTACATTGACAGAAGGTATTATATAGGTTACGAAGCTTCTACTATAATTGCATTTCAAGCATTATTTTTAAAAAAAATGCTGTCTCCCAAGTACAATTGGTTTTTTTTATTAAAAAGATTTTTTAAGCATTTTAATAAAGAATAATATTTTTGGCATGCTTTTTGTCAGAATAAAAAAAATTGCAATATGTAGTGGTTTTTTTTTCTAAGCCTTTATATCCTATGACTTCATGCGTTCTTGCAGTACGTAGAGCGTTAAATTGATTAAATTTTTACATTTAAAACAGAAAATCATCAAAAACAAACTTAATCCGTGTTGTTAGTATACCCTGTATTTTACGATGATACGAGATATTGACCTAACATTGGAAGAAGCTAAGAGAAAAGTACTATCGGAGGAGCCACGTGGTGCTCATTATAAACATGCTCGATTTGAGTATTACAATCAAATTATATATCGACTATATTTAGCAAATAAATATTTAAACTTCCTATTGGCAGATGCGTTACTGAAATTCTAAAATCTATTATCGGGAGTCCGTATGAAAATTCCTACAAGATGCAATTGGAGCGAATACATAAGAAATCTCTGCGATATTTTTATTTGTAAAAATGTAAATATTTTCTCATTAATAATTTAAAGAATACTATACAACAAATCTCTTTTAGGAATGCTATCGTTTCATTCTCTTGAAGTTCAAAGATCGTTTTCGATTCTAAAGCATTTTTCTCTGCTTCTTCGAGGACGAAATTCTTAAGACTATTTATTAATTTACATTCTTCCAACTTTTACCTACGTGTCCGAAATCATAACCGAACTGTTTTTCTTAAAACTTGTTCTTCACGTCAGTCACACGATTTACTAGTTGCAAGGACCGTTCGGCTGATCAATGCATTGCCTAGATAGGTGGACATTTCCAGCAAACGAACTCCGTATATTGTTTTTTTTTATATTTTTTCATTTATGAATTTGTAATTTATTAATATTTCTTGTTCTCTTTTCTCTTACCTAGCTAATTTGAAAAAATATGTTTATATTATTATTACTTTTGTTGTGTCCATTTACTGTATAAATGCATGGCGCATTGGCGTCAGCTTTTTTATTTTATTTTTTAATTTACAAATAAATTTAAAAAAAAAACGTTTCAACAATAATTTGCAGACTGCGGGCCAGAATCGGCTCTCTACTACGTTTGGTAGGGCATTGAATCATCTCAGCGAAGTCAGTAGACAAGGATAGCGGACGAACAACAAAATCTATGCGATTATCCGTTAGCATCACCAACGCCAATATTTATTGTCACGTAGTTCGTCAGAAATTTGTGGCGTCATACGTAGAGCGAGTAGATAGAACCTTGTCTTTCACTTAGATTCTAGAGGGTTTTATTATCTGAGCACTTAAAATAAATTAGTAAGTTTTTCTCTCATTTAATCGTTTTCCGTCGCCTTAAAATATGAAACGTCGAATTTTTTTTTTTCAATAATTTCACTCTCGAAGTATTTGTTTACACTACTGCTCTTTTATTTAAATGTAAATAGTATATAAGTTTTCAAGCCTGTCTAATAAGGAGTTGACAACTGTTTTTCAGAAATGCTTTTATTTGCTTTGCTCCGTGACTAGATTAGGGTTAATTGTAGGATATAAAGATTTGATGTCTGATACAAAATCGTAGAACAAAGTATTTTTAAGAAAGTGATGTTTACGGAATTCGCAATTTATTGAATATAACGATTCTATAAAGATTTTTAAATTTGTCTACCAAAGAGTTCGTTTTGTCGCACTTTTTCTGACTGATATTTAAGTAGAATTATACTGAATATATATTTTTTTAAATAGAGCAACAAGAAATTCTATTACATACGTCTTTTACCAAAAAAAAACTCAAAAAAACTAATGAGAGTAATAAATAGTAATCATTTTTCGGGGATATTTTTATTACCTTCCATTGTGATTAAGTCGGTGTCTGTTGTCTGCCTCGACACTACGCTCGATATTTACTTTTATTATATGTGTAGTGAATAGGCGCTATTATAATCGGTAAATAATTTTATAAAATATTATTTTTTTGAGATGTGAAGTTTTTTATCACATGTCAAAAAATAAGTGCAAACCACCAAGTTAGGCGCTTGCTCCTAAGACACTCTCAATTAGGGAAAAAACTGTATATAATCTAAACGTTTGTTAACGCCACTGGATACTACAGTATAACATTTAAAAAAACGGATGGGAAAGCAGTGTTGGGTAGAGGAGAGCAAGTAGTTTCGAAGTTCTTTATAAATTGGTGGCGTCATATGGAGAGCGAGTAGATCGCAACTCATAGAAGCTTTCTTTTATCGACATTCTACAACTAGAAGGATTGATTTTCTGAGCTGTTAAGTGCACGACACGCACGTGTTGGGCAGTTGCTCATAAGACACTCCCAGTGAAGGAAACAACTGAAGATACGTTAAACGTTTAAAGGTTAAAATTGTTCATTGTTATCAAATCAGTATTAAAATTAACTCAATATCAATATAGTTCGTAGGATAATATTTTTTCTTAATTTTTCTTATATATAAACGATTTTACTTACTTGAGATGAGAAACAACGCGTAGACGTGCTTACACCAAAAGACGAATAGTCAGCAAAAATTTTTTTCTTTAGACGATGTCCGCTCTCAATATGGAGTATATTGACTCCTAATGGAGGTATCTCAACATAGGTATTTCTACGAGAACTGCTTGTTACTCATTACTCAACCTCTATTTTTCAAAGAGGCAGATAGGGCTAGGACAGGATGAATGGTTAGCTAATCGTTCTCACTACTGGAAGGGAATTGTAAACATCACAAACATCGATGCCTAGGAACAGAAATCCATAAATCGATCGAAAAATCAATTTATGAAACTGTCCGTAACAGGATTTGAAACGAAGCTAGAGACGTTGACCACTGCACTACAGACCCGACTTTGCATTAAATATTAATATCGCAAAAATCGCCCTTAAGTGCATGTACAATTACACAGCTGACAAAAAATATCGTAAGTAAATATATTTTTACGTGTTTTTTGTTTTTATTTTATTTCGATAAAGTTATTTTTTAAACTATTTTTGTATGGACTCGCTGATTCGCCTGTCAAAATGAAATCAAACCTGCTGTATTCAAATTTTTTGCAGCATATAAAACCATTCCAGGTTTTTTAGAAACACCAATTGACGTTCTGCAAAGATCGGAAAGGTGAAACAGTTTCCAAAAAAATAAAAATATACGCCGATAAATAGTCTTGAAATAATGGTTTGCAAACTGCACGTTCTTACACGCCATATTAGAAAACCACGAAATCAGCGGTGACGTATTTATTCATTTTGATTAACCAAACATTGCAGTAAATGCCTCATTCACTGTTGTAGTCATTATAGTTTTATTGTGCCATAAAAATAAACTGAATGCCTGGTAAACATTATTTATTAGCTGGTTTCAATCACTTCTTTTGTGTAATGGCACCGAAATCATATTGTAATTTATGTTTGAGTTATTGTGCCATGCTTTTCTCAAATTTATTGGTTGCTGGACACTAACAGTGTCCTGTCAGCAATGCTCACCGCAATGATTTTGTTTTTGATCAATTAATATCAATTATCTTAAATAAATAAAGTAAATTTGTGTTTTCGATGGTTTCTACGTTTACTTTATGTAAATTAATTTTTAATATAAAATCAAAATTGAAAACTTGTGACACGTAAATGACATTTTAAACAGATTATTTAGCTCACCAGTGCCACCACTATTAAATATATTTCACTTGGGATTTTCATCTTTGAACACTAGTAATTAATGTTGTAATTAGTACTATTATCATCTGTGTCTTACCGCCTTCCCGCGTCCAGAAGAAGGAAATAATCCTCCCCACCCTTCATTTTATGATAAGAATTAAAATCATCGTTTACCTTTAAAAAATCGTCGTTCTTCTGAAAGAAGACATTAACTGAAAAATACTAGTTTTAAGTAATAGTAAGTTTTAAGGACCTTGAAGTCTGGCAAATGTTTGAAATGCTATTACTTTTTCATTTAGTTTTTTTGTGCAAAACTGTTCTTAAGTAAAAGCATAATATATAAAAACAAGTTATCAATTTTAACTTTAAATTAGGTACATATGCTTTACAAAATGCTAAGATCCTCAATGCTGCAGAGAGGAATGCAATTCTGAATATAATAATTATTGAAATCAAGTAAACCGATAATATAAGCGAATTACGAAATATTTCCACGTAAAATCTTCGACGTAACTTTTGCCCGTGGTTTGTTCTCAGAACGACTGTTTGACATTATTACGTCGACGTTTTCAAAAAAATAATTGGTCCGTTTCCTTAGACCGTGCAAAAAGAGGATCGGGTGAACTATGAACGAATAATTTATCAAATCCTCGGAATAGTGGCAAAAGGCGTTTAGTGGAAAGACCTTGTTTTGAGACAATCGACTTTAAGAAAATCTTGAAATTTAAGTCTTTCTATTTACATATGTACCTAAACCATTATTTATTAAATTAACTATATGAGATTCGTTAGTCGTTAACGAAATCGATGGTTATATAAATTGAAGTTTTTTTCCACTAAAACTGTGAAATAAATCTAACTCAAAACTGTCGATTTTTTACTTATCTCCTTCTGTCACTATGCAGACGAAATATTAGAAATATCCGGATATAAAATAAGAGCCGAATATATTCGAATATTGAATATTCGCGATCAGAATCCCTAACGGAGCCCTGGGCCGGGCGACCCCTGATCGAAAGTGAAATTTCCAACGCTTTGCTTTGACTGCGTGATATTGACACACAAGTTTAGTATGTGGCAAATCGGAGAATGGGCCACATGCCAAGATGAGTCTTGTTCCCAGCTAAGAATTCGAGAATCCGCTAGTTTTTGTTTTATTGGACGCGGCTGTGCGGTGAAATCTGTATCTAACTTTTGTCTTGCGAGATGTTTACTGCCGGCGGCGAGCAGTTAGGGACGATTTGTCGTTCATGAAAAGACACGAAAAAGAAACACACACGGTGCGTATCTAGGCCAGCGATTCTAAAATTCCGCGATTTTGTAAGACACGTGATAGCATAGTTTCGCGACACACGCATTTCTGTATAATGAATGGCGCTACACCTGACATAAGGGCTTATTTAATTGAGAAATATAAAAGATAATAACGTAACGAATTTTTTAAACAAACTGCTTCAGCGAAGTTAATTTGCAATGCACGATGAAGTTAATTTAAATGTAAGAAAGGGCACACACTAAACGCCTGCAGTGAATTTTTCTCTTGTAATAGGATAAGATATGAAAGTATCTAGTTCTACAAAATTTTATTTTTAATAGAGAAAGAGCTCACAAAACAGTTTTTGTCAGTTGTAATATTTTGCATGCACTTACGGGTGACTTTTGCAGTACTAATACAATTTTCCAATGGAAACGACACTACGTTAAATTTTAAAAATAAAATACAAAAAATGTTTTGTATTACTTCCAAGTTTGTATAATGATCAGGACCAGATGAACACAACAGATGAAATATAAATCTTAACAAGGCTATTTATGTGAAATTGATTGATTGATGAAATTGATAAGTTATATCAAACAATTGGTTCAAGAACTATAACAATATTTTACAGATAATCAATTAAATTACTGATGCGTGTACGGCGAAACTCACCGTCTTTTATATAACTTTAAGCAATGCTTGGCGTCTCAGCATATCTGGTTCAATCGAGAATTTGGTCGCCAAATTATGTTAATTTATAATTTATTTGTGAATTCTGGCGTGAAGGTGAAATTTCTATCAATAAACTGATAAAATTCTTTCGATGGATTCGGCTGTTACTTTGTGGAAATTCACTTTTAATATGAAAATTTAAGAAGCATCTTCAGACTAACTAAGCAAGATTATTTATTTCTAAACTGAATGAGCTGAATGCTTTCTTATTTATACTTTATTACAACGGAGTTCTGCCAAGTGAATGCCAATTCAGTCAATTTAATATTCTTGACAGGTATCCAAGTGCACCGGTTGTGGATCGCTGTATTAATCAGTCAATTTTTCTGAAAATGTGCAAGAAATACAACCACATGCAAGACCTGAAAGCTGAATAAATAGCATTTATCATCTCAGAGCTGTACATTAAAAAAATTATATCTTAATCATGGTATTGATAAAATCCACCGACGAATTATTCGAAAACAAAACAACATTTATAAACCGCAAAACAGTTAGAAAGCTACCGCAAAAACAGACCTATGCATCGACATGGACCGCATCCTTCCGCTATTGATTACAACAACACTACTTAATTAATTTGCACAAAACAATTTCGATATTTCAACAGCAATTCACACGTTAAATCAATAAGTAAATCTCTCTTGTCTTTTCCATCTTAATTCTCTCTCAAGTTAAGTAGCAGTAGCAGTGACTGACTGGCCATATTGCCAGGTTACCCGTTGGCAAGTGGTTCCTGCTATATGTTAGAAAATATGGGCGCTAAGTAAAATTTTAATAGGATCTTACTCGAAAGTTTGATCACCGTGCAATTAAAACAAACAGTAGATTGTAGTCTAAAATATGCACCCTTGATTTGTAGTGTGATCCAAAGGAGACAATTTTTTATATGGTGGAGGGGTGGGGGGACAAATTTATTTTTGCCCTGGGTGGGCCGCCCCCTTTGACTCCTGGCAATCAATATTTTCAGACCCAGTCCGCCACTGAACAGTAGAGTTGTCACTTTATAACTCCAAGATCTAGGATCATACATGAGTTGTGTACAGAGTTTCCAATCCCGAAATCCCTGGATCACGATCAGTTATTCAATCCCGTAATTCCAAGATTGTCCAAATAGCAATTCCGGGATTTCGGAATTCACTGTAAATGCTAAAGAATTATTTATATAATTTAAGACATCGACTGAGGGTGCTTGATGGAATTTCAATATCAATTTTGGATTATTGAGATTTTGTACACTTCCATGTATTTTGTCACTAACGACCCGGGTTTCGCCTTTCGGCATCTTCAGGCATTCGAGCTCACGAATGAACTCGAACTGACAGAACTGTCAGTTCGAGTCGAACCCGGGTCGTTAGTGACAAAATACATGGAAGTGTACAAAATCTCAATAATCCAAATTATTTATATATTAAATTAAAACTTCCTGATTAATTACGACGCGTAGCTCGGTTTACTCGTGTACATAGTTGTTTGTAATACTTATATAAAACATAACAATGTAGTGTCAGAAGATTTATTGAAAAATGAAATTATTGACCTGAAATGTAGTGAAATACAATATTTGTTTACCATTCGCAACCCTAAATAACCTTGCTTAATGTAAATATATAATAAATTACTTATATGGGCCACACTATGAATAGTTCCCGGGATTTTATGTTAAAAATCAATTGCATTTATTATTATTTTTTGAGGTCATTCTGATAGAACGCATTAAGTCAGTTTTTCATGATTTTCTGTTTTAAATGTCAAAATGAATGCAATTTATCGCTCTCCGTACTGGTTATGAAAAAGAGCGGTATTAAGTCAAATTGCTATTTGAGGCGTCCGGTATCAAAGTTAGCCAAAGGCACTTTTTAGTTTTGTATGACATTACATTATTTGCACCTAGAGCTACCATTCTCAAAACAAAATTGTCTAGAACCTTCATTAAGTTTTTGAATTTTTTAAAAGTTTGTTTCATTCTTTCAAAATAAATGACCGAAGGACTGACAAGCCGATCACAGGACTTGAATTTAAAAAATCTAATATAGCCATAATACACGTTTGATTCACAAAACTTGTTCAAAAAACAAAATTCTCATCTTTTGGCTGTATTTTAATAATATTTTTGGTTAAAAAATATTAATTCTTCAAAAATCAAACGCGAAAACGGAATATTATAAAATTTGTCACAATATAAAAGGTAAAAGAGACCAATATTTATAAAAATGTGCAAAACAAACGGAAATAAAGTAAGTGAATTACAACCATAAAAAAATCACTGCATTATAATATAGTCTACGTTATTTAATATGGAAATGAAATGGGTGCATACTTTCCATGTGTGTCTCAGTTAAGATAAAAGTTTGAATATTTTATATATTACATTTTTTTTTTGCTCTAGACATTTTGTTTATCTTAAAATGACAATTGAAATCTCATCTGTACTCGAAGTTTTATCATTTTACAGTAGCATTTGTGTAAGTAGTGTTAGAGCTTATAACCATGATACTTAATGAAAAAAGACATTTATAACTAACATTGTCAGTCCATTTGTCGGGTCCATTGTCGAGCGGTCAATGTCGTAGGCTTCGTTGCGGTATTCACGTGTTAGTAAAACAGTAACGAACAGTTTCATTAGTTGATTTTTTAATCAATTTATGGATTTATGTGATGTCTAAAATTCCTCCAACCCATAAAGTTCCTCACCGCATGTCGATAGAAAAAATGAACATTACAATCATAGCCCTTGTACATAAAAATGTTTCCCACCCTATTAAGACACTATTTCAAAAATCTAAATAAACCTATAAAATTATATATATAAAATTTAAAATTACATATTTAAAATTTAAAAAAAAAATTGACATTACCGTTAATGGCAATGCACCAATTATTACAAATTGAAAAATGAAATGAGATTTTTTTACCATGTCCGCTCCCAACGTGAAGCATATGGCCTCTTAATGGACTTATCTCAACAGAAGTTTTTCGTTGAGAACTGCTTGTTAATTGCTCAACCTCTCTTTTTTCGAAGTGAGTAAGGATAGAAGAACAGGGTTAGGACAGTACTAGTGGTTAGCTAATCGCTCTCGCTACGCCCCGTTTTTGAGGATCGGATGGGTGGGAGGAAACATGCATGACTACGAACAGAAACCCATAAATAGATTGAAAGATCAATTTATGAAAACTGTCCGCACCGGAATTAAGTCCGAGACATCCTTAACCGTAGCCAACGACACTATCAACTGCGCCACGGACGCTGACGAAATGAGATAAGCCAAATGAGAATTTGTATAAGTCACTTGAAGTCAACTCGAGGAGAGACAACATCACAACATCGCATTGAAAAAATCTGAATTTAATATTGACACTGCCGGGATTATTACCCAGACGCACCTGGTCGCTATGGCAAAGCTTTTACCACTAAACCAAACAGACCGACATACCCCACCCTACGTCAACAATAAATCTCAAAAAACCATAATAAAACTTGATAATGATTGTGAAGTCCACCCCATATTATAGTATGAAATAAAAAATGGAAATCATTAACAACTGTTTTCTGTTTTAATAATTTTATTTTCTTGTATAAAAAAAATGAATGAATTTTTGTGAAATTATGATGTCTATTTTTGGGTGGTTATTTGTTTGATAATCTTACTCAATATGCATTAGCTATTTTTTTTTCCTTTCATTTAGTATCAAAAATGGCCAAAAGTTCATCGCTTACTATCAAAAACAGCCAGAGGAAAAACTCACTATCAAAACGGGTCAAGAGCATATTGGTACCTCACGCTAGAGCCTTAATAATAATTTTTTTTTTTCATTTTAAAGTATTCCTGATGGGATCCATTATCTTGTGGAAAATATTTCACTTAAATATTTATTGTCAAAAGCATAGCAACTGAAATTCCTTCCTCCTGAAAAAACTCAAGGGGTACCTTTGGCTACTTTGATACTGGGCGCCTTATTTGTTTATTGTAGCAGAAAGCATGAGATAGCTATAACTCATCGATACTAAGTATTATGATTTGTATGTCTAAAAGATTATTTTTTATAATGTACAAAAAATCTTTTTAAAAACAAACAAAACAAATTGTATTCGGAAGAGAGAGTATTGAAAAAAAAAATAATGCTTACAAAGCTTCTCAGAATTTGTTTTTATGACTTAATGCCTTCTGTCAGCATAACCTCGATGTATAGCTCTCCTCGATAAGCGATCCATCATCAGCTCTTTTCTGTTATAAAATATAGTTTATTCATGATTTTTATTATCATTAGAATACTAATAATTATGATGATAAACGAATAAAAAAGAAAATCATCATCAAAATGGCACTATAATGTAATATTCGTAATATTTTTGAAGGGGATGGAAGGTTTCGACTCACTGGAATAGGTAGAGCGAAGTCGCCCCTCGTTAATTTAAATGTGATTACTTTTTGAAACAAACATATGCAAACATGCCAAAATGTTTATCGTTTTAATGCCTAATTAAACCGCTTCAAATTGTTTTTTAGCGTGGACTAAAAGGTTAGTCTTGCCCAACCCCTAAAATTGTACATCTTTGCGTTTTGTGGAATGTCCCTGCATGCGTTTTTCCAGGGAAGGTTAACTGCTGAACACTCCAGATAAATATCGTGGTATATTTATGACGAATTGTTAATATGTTGTTGAACATAAGAATTTTCTTTTATGATATGATTTGTATCTGTACCTGGGTGGTTAACTACACCACGTAAATTTTTAAAGAATTAAATTTAAATTTTCACAAGAATACCTCCAAGTCCACCGAAAAGACTTTTGTTTTGTTTTTAATATCTACCATCTGACATAAAATGCCAGAAGCCTTATGACCTAGAATGTAGTGACATACAATATTTGTTTACCATTCGCAACTATGAATAATATACCTATATTATAAATTACTTTTGTGGGTATTTAAATTTATACATAAAACTATGTACTTCCAATCCCGGTCAATTAGTCAATCCCGTTATCCCGGGATTGTTTAAATTAATATCGATCCCGAAATTTCGGGATTCACTGTAAATTTTTAAAAATAATTCTTATTTCCAATTAAAGAGATTCTGATCAACTACGACGTGTATCTCGTGCATACTTTTTTTGAACTGTTGAGACTTTGTACATTTCCATGTATTTCGTCACTAACGATCCGGGATTCGTCTTTCGGCATCTTCAGACATTCGAGCACACGAATAAAGTCGAACTGACCCGGGTCGTTAGTGACGAAATACATGGAAATGTACAAAACCTCAAAAATTCAAATTTGATACTGAACTTCCATCAAGCACCATCAGTCGATGTCTTAAATTAAATTATATTTATATAATTAATATAATTATGCATCGTGGTCTTCTTCCTTCTTATATTTCGTAACAGCCGTAGACAGATACAGGAGGCTTTTACAACAATATATTTTATAATTTTTTTTTTTGATTATTTTATAAAAAGTTGAATTGCAATTATTATTAATGAGAAAAAACAGTTATTGATGATTTTCGGTTTTAAATGTCATAATGTATGCAATTTAACGCTCTACGGGTAGAACGCATGAAGTCATAGGATACCATGGTTTTGAAAAAAACGGTATAAAGTCATCTTTTTTTTTTATTCTGGCAGAAAGCTGATACGACTATAACTCATCGATACCAAATCTGATTCGTATGCCTAAAATAATGTATATTCTTTTAAAATTACTTTACTTCGGAGAGTGACTACATTATAAAAATAAATAATGCTTGAAATACTATTTCTCTATTCTCAAAACTTGTTCTTATGACACAATGTCTTCTGTCAGTATACCCTTGATATTGTAGAAATAAAATTTTCAAATAAAAACAAACGAAATATAATATCATATATTAATAGCAATTGAAGCAATATTGTATATAAATTTAATTTTATATATACAAAAAAACACAATTTAAAAATTGTGAATCCCGAAATACCGGGAACATGAAAATGGGCCGGGATTGGATGCCCTAACTATGAAATGATGGATGTATTAATCGATCAAATTTGATGAGAAAAACGTTATTCTATCGTTAAAATACCAATTTGTTTATCAGTTTTTAATATATTTTATAGAGAGACACTGTTGTGTAAAGAATCGTCACAAATAGTGGTCAGAAAGAACTAAAGTTGTCACACCTGGCGCGATGTCTAAACGGTGTTGGAAAAACTGTTCATTTAAAACCATAGCTGAACATTGACGCGGGGCGCAGCGAGGCGAGGCTGGGCTAGGCTTTGTGATAGGGCTTGGCGTGAAGGGCGGCGCCTGGCAACTGAACCTCTCCACCGCCCACCCTCAACAGCCTCTCGCCACCCTAAGCCTACCCAAACTACACACTTCAACAGCGCAATGTGGCTTTCATGACATAGAGATTGTTGTCAGTTTGTAAAATATTTTTATTGACGGGTAATAATGTAAGTACTACATTTCTTCTATTAAAAACTCAAAAGACTTTAAAGTGGTATTTTTGTTAAATAGTTTTATCCGAGTTGTTGTTCTTGGATCAACCCGAAAAGAAAATACATTGCAAACAGACCTAATCGACCAGAACTGCATCTTCACGCTATTGATCAAAACAAAAATACATGCTTGATTATTTTGCACAATTAAATTTAAGGGTACAGGGAATAAAGGTGGAAGTCAGTTTAATAAAAATTTTCAAGAGAAGGAATTTAATTTTACAAGAATAAATTTTCCAGTTTTATTTAATTTTGATTGCTCATTTACTATTTTAAAGGAGTGTTACTTTATTGCTATAACATATATCGTCGTTATAGTGACAGAAGGCGTTAAGTCAAAAAAGCATGTTTTGAGATAGTCGACTTTTAAGAGAATTATGAAATTCTTTTTATTTACATACCTTAACCACTTTATGAGATTTGTTAATCATTTACGAATTCGACTTAAGTATTAGTAATTCTTTTTATAGTTTTTTTTCCACCAATACTGTGAACGAAATTTACTTAATTCATATTGATTTCTTTAAATTACGTAAAAAATATATTAAATATGACTGAACATGTTTTTCCTGATAATAGACCATCCTAAAATCTATCGTACTGCATTCATAACTCAAAACAGCCGATTTTTGACTTATCGCCTTCTTTCATTATGCCTAAGATGTGTTAATGGATAACGTCAACGATCTCGGCAATTTGCAGCTAGATAACATTCATATTTATTAGTGCATTATTATAATAATCTCAGTAGATACCTTTCATAATAAGGTAATACAATAACAAAGTATTCAGTTCTACACGAATTTTATCAGTTTTATGATAGCTATTTCGACTTAACGCCATCGTCAAAACTATCCTTAAACTTAATTTAGTTTAGCTATATATATATATATTGTTTTTAGAAGAGGTGAACAATATTACATCATCTTATTCCAACATCATAACTTTTACTTGAAATTAAAATATTTAATGTACTAATTGTGTTTTCGAATTTTTCTAGGAAAAGCAACATACATGGTATTATTAATTAATCGTTAAAGTACATGAATACCTTGAATTCTTATTGTTTATGTGTAATGACCAGAGCTTCTTTTGATGGTTTAAGGGGGATGAATTATTATTTGTGTGGTCGTTAATGATGTCATAACCTTAATTATAACCATTAATTTTCAGTTGTTGGAGAAAATTAAGCTAGGGACTTTTATTACACACAAAATGACTGATATTTTTCTAGAGAATTTTAGACATCTCAGACATCCATGCCTACGAACATAAATCCATTAATCGATTGAAAAAACAATTTATGACATTGTCCGCATCGGGATTTGAATGCGGCACATCCGTAACTGAAGCCGATGACGTTGACCACTTCATCATCAATTCGATACGGACGAAACACTATACCAGTAATGAAATGTTTCAGGGGTAGTTGTGTCGTCACATAATTTCTAAAACATAATGTCAATTCGTTCGTATATTATTAAGATTCATTTATTTATTGACGTTCTACAATTCGCTATTTTTCCGGGACTGTACGTCTAACCGACAAGCACCCCATCGTAGGGTGCGGTCACATATCGCACTGTAAAATCGTCATCAGAAGTATTCTGCAAAATACAACTTTCATAATCGTATCTCTAAAGCACACATAAATAGCGGTAGAGGAATATGGCTCTAAGCACCTTATCCGTTGTTAATTTCGTTGCAATTTGAAATATAATATATCTACACATTCGTAGATTTTAATATTTGTCTATAGTACGTTTAACACCAATTAAAAATCAGCAAGTATCTTTATGTTATAATATTCCCCAATTCCATTTTAATGATAATTGGTTCTTATTCTTATGGCCTTCTGCAAAACGTATACGAGTTTGTAATTGCTTATGCAACTATTTTCCCTTTTAAGGTTGAAGGCCAGTATTATCAAATCGGAATTAAATCACGCTGGCCACGCCACTCGTCGTTTGTAGGATCGGATGGGTGGGAGTGACCTATATTAATGTCCTACGTCTATCCCCTACTATTTTCAAACGAGAGTAGTTGAGCGACTAAGTAACAAACCGTTCTCGTAGAAAACTTCTGTTGAGATACCTCAAATAGTAGCATTACATATGCTCTACATTGGGAACGGACATGTTTAAACAAAAAAGATATAAACACGAAGAATTCATCGAAATAAAAAAGTTCAGAAACCGAAATAGAATAGTTCTGGCGATGGCGAGAAGCCGAAATAGCTACTAACAAACTAATGAAAAATTGTAGAACTGAAGACTTCGATATTTTATCCTATTAATATTAATTACATTGCGAATTCTAAAAGTCCTACTATGAATAGCGTTATTCTTGTTATTTTGTTGTGTTGGATAAATATAGTGTTGCGATATGACGTATGAAAGGTAAGTTAAGGGGGTATCAGGTGTACGAAATTTACACGCAAAGCTCGCATACCATGCAATACTTGCTACAATTACAATTCTATGTTTTAATCATATTTTATGAGAAGTTGCTGTGCAGGAAATGAGTGATAAAATGACCCACCCGCCGAGAGCAGCTTTCAAATTATGTTTATTTTGTAAGGCATTTGCATGAGCTTTAAAAGTCCAGATTTATATTATAATTAAGGCTCTTGTTTTATGTGTAATAGTAAAAACACCGCTTCTAATTTAACAGGTTCACTGCTGAATTATATCATGAACATTGCTGAGATGCTACAAAAATTCGCAATTTTCAAAATACGAAAACTTTAAATAGAGGTTTCCCCGCTCGAGCCTCTAACTCTTTAGCCCATCCATGGGTTTTACGTCTTTCAACATTTTTAATTTAAAATTATTTCTTGATTTTATAGTTGAGGTTCTTTAAGCTGGTTGCTAGATCTCAATTTTTTTTTTATATTATATTTAAAAGTTGAATGTCTCCACGAATTCAGTTTACCGAATACTAATGATATCCTTGTTGTTCACACAGTATTAGGGCATCCTATCCAAAGGTTCCAGACCTTTTTATAATTCCGGGATTTTGGGATCACCAATTTTTCTTTTGACGATTTCAATACGATTTTTCGGGCATAAAAATATTTTTTTTTATTTATTGGGTAGGTTTTATTTATATATAATCGGTGAATTTTTTTTAAAAATATAATATTCATATATTTTGTAAAACAATAAAATATAATACTGTCGTCAAAATTGTCTATTGCTGTCTACGGCAGTTACTAAATATGAGAAGAGGGGAGACCTCAAAACATATATTATGTAGGTATTATAAAAAAGTGTGTAAGTACATAAACAAACCGAGGTGAAATAGGTATTTCTACTGTCGGATACTATCCACAGGTTGTACTCGGTGTTACTGAAGGACTCTGGCATGTCATGAGAGGAAGCGAAGCGATTTGTTTGTGAGTGAGAATCATGGAAGTACCACGTGGTGGCCATATACGACACATAGGAAGTAAATAATTCTAAAGCGGGTATTTTAATTGAAATATTAATTATTTTTTAATATTTGCAGCACCGGTGAAGCAAGTTGTCGCATTTTCGAAAATGAATAGAAAATTTCGACGGTAAAAAATAAATATTTTTTTAAATTTGAATTATTGAGATTTTGTACACTTCCATGTATTTTGTCACTAACGACCCGGGTTTCAGTTAGAGTCCATTCGTGTGCTCGAATGCCTGAAGATGCCGAAAGGCGAAACCCGGGTCGTTAGTGACAAAATACATGGAAGTGTACAAAATCTCAATAATCCAAATTTGATATTGAAATTCCATCAAGCACCTCAGTCGATGTTTTAAATTATAAATATTTTTTTATATTTACATAATCAATGCAAGTTCCATTCAGCATGTTTTCTTTCGTCTAATTTGTGACTTTCTGACAAAACATGCTTTTCTAGGGGTGGCATTTTTGAAAATGAGTAGAAAATTATGTACCTACATAAGCAAATAAGAGTTGTTATGCCTTGTGATTCGCTGTCAAAATATTTTTTTTTTCTGAAAGATTTAAGAATAATCATGAAGCTCTTAATGTCGCAAATTTTGAAATACTTTTAATTTGTTTCCTCGCAATTGTGCTAAGCTGTGAAAAATGTTTTTCGAAAATCAAATTAATAAAAAAAAAAATCAATATCAACAGTGAGCAATTTTCGATTAAAAAATACTTTCAATAGCACACCAACTGGAAGATATAACAGATTTTGATAGTTACTGATGATTTTGTTAAGAACAAAGCGAGGAAAAATACATTTGTTATAATTTTTTAAATGTTATTTTAGAAAAATCTACTATTCTGTATGAGAACAAGATCTTTTTCTAAATCTTGTTCTAAATCGATACACAATTTTTAATTGGTTTTTACGTAGAATAATTTTATATATCCATATTAATAATAAATATGAAATTTATTTAAATGACATAGATTTTTGTACATAATTAGAAAAGAAACCTGTGGAACTCTACAAACTTATATATGTTAAATTTGAATTATTGAGACTTTGTACACTTCAAATTTGATATTGAAATTCCATCAAGCACCCTCAGTCGATGTCTTAAATTATATATATTAATATTAAATATAACATTTGTAAACGACAGGATTGGAAAAATATAGTACATATTTTTCAAGAAACTGTATTTACATTTACATAAAAAAAATTGCCTGCGGCGTAATAAAGAAGTTAACCAACACTAATATTAAACATAAAGTTTGTCAGGATTCTAAAAATATGTATGTATGTTTTTCTATAAATTATATTTTTTCTTCATACAAATTTTCTGCCGCCGGCGCACTGTTTTATATCGTATTGGTTACAAAAGATTTGGAAAAAAGGTTGGGGGGGGGGATTGGCAGCAAATTCAAGGACCGCCCCGGACGGCACAAACCGTAGGTACGCCACTGATTTGCAGTTAATCCCGGGAATACGGGATTGACTTATTGATTGGGATTCTCGGGATTGGAAGCCCTACACAGTATTGAATATTGACTGTTAAAATGGATATATGGCGAGTTGTAAATGGAGGTGGATACGGCGTGAGTAGTGTGGCGTGGCAGGCCCTGACATTTGACATTTGATCCGCGACGCACAGTTCAGCGACAGCAACCTATAGACAGAACGCTCTATGCATATTCTATTACATGCATCGTAAACCATTTATACGTCATCGCTTGATCTGTGCGCGGAAAGTTATACGTCAATAATTATTACAGTGCAAAAGTTGATGAAAAACAATATGCATTCAGCTTATGAAAGCGTTATAAAGACATGGAATAGTTGGTCATACTTAAAGTGAGCTATGCACAATAGGTTTCAACTGGGAATTGCAATACCGATCATATCAAAACCGGGACTTCGGTATCTCGTCTGATTTGTTCAATATCGAAGCACTGGTTTTACAATACCTAATAATGATTGATTCTTATACCCACCCGTAATTGAAAAAACTTACAAATTTTGTAGTAATGTTACTATATTCTCAATTAGGATTGGAAGTCATTTATATCATATCAGTATTAGAATTCAGATCACCATCAATATATAGTTCCTCTTATATATAACCTATATAAACTAGTTACTAACAGTCAGTTTGAGTTCATTCGTGCATTTCAATGCTAAATCATTCGTACACCTGTATTCTACAATCTACTCAAAGATAAAATTTTAACAAAAGCACGAATAAAGCGTTCTTATATTTTTTTGCCAAGTTCGCTCCAAATGTGGAGTATATGGACTCCTAATGGAGGTTCCTCAGCAGAAATTTTTCTACGATAACTGCTTGTTACGCAGTTGCTCAACTTCTCTTTTTCAGAGAGATTATGGATAGGGATATAGGGCTAGGACAGCACTAGAGGTTAACGTTACATCCCGTTTTTAGGATGGAATGGGTGGAAGGGAATTCTAGACACCACAAACATCCGTGCCGGACAGAAACCCATTAGTAGATTGAAAAATCAATTTATAAAACTTGAATTTTGGCTAGAGACATTCGTAACCGAAACCAATGACATTAACCACTGCAACACGGACCCAGTGTTCTTATATAAAGAAGGATAAAAACAGATAATTCAATACTTGTAGCACTACTGGAACATTTTGCGGCCCCTTGCAGAAACCCTACGGCACATAGTATGGGAGCGCTGGTTTAATTCGTTGAACTGACAAAAAACCAGCTCTAATGTCACCGGTTGTTTCGCTCTGCCTCGTTTTGGAATATTATGCGATACATTAGATTAGGCATACAACTTCCTAAAATTAATTCAAAAGTAAAGAAACGACTCACGTAGGCAGGCGCACTGTCACCGTTCAATTGTTTCTTATTCCTTATTCCTACTTTTTAGCAGTAAATATAATATATTAGGTTGTAACAAAAATAAGTTAGGAGGCGATTATAAACATGTTCTAACACGGACAATTAATTCATGACTAATAATTGCAAACACGTAAAACTGTGCTTACAATTTTACAACTTCAGTCAGGTTATGCGCCACGCATCGCCACTGAAAACAACAAACTGGCTTGGCCCGTGGGCCGGGTTCGGGCGGGTAAAGACAATTGACATTCGGGCTCGGGTCGGGCCCGGGTAAAGGATTTGTTCTTTAGAAAAATATTTCGGACCATGCTCGGATCATGATCATAACTATTGAAATATTAACTATTGATAACTGAATACTGTTGATAATAAAACGAAAATAACTAATTATTACATTTTGAATATCATTGGAAACAATCAGATCTTTCGTTTGATAAAATAATGCCGCCGTACGTCAGCATCATTTTACTTTTTGGTAACCTGAAACGCTCTAAAATTGTGTGCTATCGATGAGTCTGGAACAATGCTTTGTTTATTTAAGAATCACCGTTACTAAGTTAAAATAGTTAAATGAAGTGTGATATTATTCAATATCTGCTTTCTATTGGTTTTAGATAGTGGACAGTTTCATGTGCCGAAAAAGTCATTATAAAAAAATACAACAGATTCGTTAAAAATGAGTTGAACGGCAATAAAAACATATACCCGAAAAATGATTACTATTTATTACTCTTATTTTTTTTTGAATTTTTTTTGTTAAAAGACGTATATAATAGAATTTCTTGTTGCCATATTTTCTTAAAAAATATATTCAGTAAAATTCTACTTTAAATATTAGACCGAAAAAGTGCGAGATAACGAACTGTTTGGTGCATTTCAAAAATCTTTATAGAATCGTTATATTCAGTATAAATTCCAAATTTCGTCAAGACCGCTTTCTTAAAAACACTTTGCTGTACGATTTTGTCTCGGACAACAAATCTCGATAACCTACAATAAACCCTAATCTAGTCACGACGTAAAGAAAATAAAAGCATTTCTGAAAAACAGGTATCAACTCTTTGCTAGACAGGCTTGATATTTTTACTATTTCCGTTTAAAAAAAAGTGCAATAGTGTAAACAAATACTTTGAAAGTGCAATTATCAAAAGAAAAAAAAATATTTCGACGTTTGATATTTTTTAGACGACGGAAAACGATTAATGATTTTCGCGAAATGACAGAAAGACCTTCATGTAAATTGTCATAAATATTCAACAAAGCCTTACAGAAAAGCCAACTTTTCAATAAATAAGCTTAATATAATATAACAAATATAGCATTATGTAATAATTTAAAAAAATCATTCCACATTTATTTCTAAGGTCACCAGAGTCATGCATATACATATATAATGTATGCATCAGCATTATTGAAATGCATAAATCGCTCCATTAGTGCAACAGTGACACAATTAACAAGAAGCGCGTTTTGAACTATGAATGCAAAAACTGATCATGAATTCAATGCAATGTTGAATATTCTGTAACTTTAAAATTCGACTCGTGTGGACATTGAATCGTTTGTTTTTCCAAAGTGTAGAAATGTGATTTTATTTTATTGACTTTACTCTGCATATTCACATAAATTAAGTCAAATTAAAAAATATTAGTTCTCCAATGCGTTTACAAAAGGAATTACCATAGTTAAAAGAGGCTCAAGGCATGGTTTTGGGCACGCTGTAAAATTGGACAGTGTCATATTGTACTCTTGTCTCAATTTAGTAAAAAATATTTATCAGATTTTTTACCATATTCGCTCCCAATTTGGAGCATTATGTATTCCAAATGGAGGTATCTCAACGGAAGTTTTTCTACGAGAACTGCTGGTTACACATCTGTGCTCAACCTTTCTTTTTCGAAGACAGTCGCGATACAAGGATAGGACTGAGGCAAGCCTAGTGGTTAGCTAATCGCTCTCGTTAAGCTTAGAAGATGGGATGGGTGGTAAGGTAATTTTAGATATTACTAACCTCCACGCCTACGAACAGAAATCGATTGAAAAATCAATTTGTGAAACTATCCGTACCGGGATTTGCAACGGAAGCCAACGACTTTCACCACTACACCACGGATCCGGACTTACTTCAGTCAGAAATTAATAGTATTCTTAAGCTGTGTGTACTAAAAAAGTACTGTTTAAGATTATGCCAAACACAAAGCTGTCATTATGTCAAAAATAACATTTTCGCATTTGTCCTACTGTTGCATTGACATAACAAACAATTTAATAGCCTATCGGAGATGTGCGAGTATGTGAGACGTATTTTGTGAGGCAAGGACTCTGTGAGGTCGAACATTTAGGCTGCTGCCACATAGTATATTATGATTTTCTTTTTATGTTAATTTTCAAGCTCTACCAAAAATTCTGGTTATTTCCGTTATGTTAATAACTGCTGCTGGTTAAATAATAATAAAAAAACTGTATTTTTTAAACGATCACAAATTATGTTGACGCAAAATATTACTTTGGTGCTTAAGTTGGTAGATTTGCGATGTACCATAAAAACTAATGGGTTATCCATAGATGGATTTATACGTATTTGGGTATTTTTAAATTATGTAACACTTTTGAACTTCCATATATCGATATTTTATCGGCTTTGTGACGTTGCATTGCGTTGACCCATCATCTCCACTATATAGCAGAAAATACATGTATAAATCGGCCTGTCTGTAACAACAACTCCTCCCAAACGGTGTACAAACAGTAGCGACATTTGGTCGTAGTCAGTGGCGTAGCTAGGGTTTGTGCCGCTCGGGGTGGTCCTTGAATTTGCCGCCCTCCCTGTTTTTTTCAAAGCTGTTTCTAACCACCACGACGTAAAGCATTGCACCGCAGGCAGAAAATTGTTTTGAAGAATAAATATGATTTCTTGAAAAACATACTATATTTTTACAATCCCAAAAAAACATTTTCTCCACGCCTCCCTACATTTAGTTTTTTTAATGGATATTAAATATAGACACGCTTTAAATAATAAAAACCTTATTAAAAAACAACTGATAAATATTATTAACAGAATAATAACAAGATTTTGTGGAATAGCTAGGGTTTTTCCGTTCTCCCACCATTTTTACTTAAAAAATGATTTAATATTTACAATTGCGTTGGATTAAGGGTATCTTTAAAATTACTTACTATTTATTTTAATTATTAAACCATCACGGCACAGAATATTGCAAAAATTGTATGTACAAATATAATTTCTTGAAAAATACGTACTGTATTTTACAATTTGTGTTTTGCAAATTTTGTATTCAATATTAATATTTTAGAGTCCCGCAGGCTTGTTCTTGAAATATGTCAACAAATCTAGTCTTCAAAATAATTTTCATATTTATTATTTATATAAAAAATACAAAACTATTGATGTACAATCCATTAATATATTGTACATTAAAATTGTAAATTAATTGAGGACAAGATATTTAGCAGATTTTACTAACACAACATTAACTATCCGCAAAAAAACAATTGTAACAAAGTCTTCAGCAACATTATCAAAATCTATTTTATCTACCAGTTGTTGGTCTATTGAAATACATTTTTAATCACAAATTGCTCACTGTCGATGTTAAATAGTTTTTTTTTTTATCAATTTCTACCATAAAATTATATTTCAGCATCTTGTGACTGTTCACAACAAGTTTTTCTTTTTGCCTATTTATTTTTTTATAATATTTATTTATTTTTACATTGAGGCTTCATGATTATCCTGATATTATTTTTATTTGTTTATTATCTAAAAAACAAATTAAAAAATTCTGGCGCCTCCCCTGACGATAGTCCGTGCCTCCCCGGTTGGAAACCACTGTCTTATCCTGTACTTTTTAGAGAGTACTTTGAAAAAAATAACACTTTCAAAAACAAAACTTGTTTTTATGACTTAGTGACTTCTGTCTGTATAACCACGATGTTATTATATGCCTTCTGATGAAACTTATATTGTGAAACGTGAAAAAACAGCTATTTACCATACATCATTTTAACAAATTATAATTTATTTACCGAGTACAGTAATTCTTTTAATTCCATCGCGTTTGCATAATTAAAATATATATTCTCCGCGTCGATAATTTAGTCAAATAATGTGTACGAAAAAAAACCGTCCACAGTCCGCTGTGTAGAAATTCTTTTCCATTATTGGCTTTTCAAAAACTTGGATATTTATTACACGTAAAAAAAGTTAACGACCAAATTTATTGTGATAGGCAAAACAGATTAAAATGCAAAGTTGCGTTTGGCCGCTCGGTTCGTATAAATAAAAAGAATGGGACAGCGTTGGGCTGCCAATACGTTAACAAGGGGCTCGCTTAATCTCAGAGCTATTCCGAGTGTTCCGGGGTAGGGGCGGACTTTTTTATCACTTTTATACGATTATACGCAATAAGTATTAAATCAATCGAGTATTACTTAATGCACTTTAACACCTCCACGTTGCGCCTAGGTACCCAGAACCCTCTTCGAATCACCTATCACTGTACAATTAATTAGTGGAAAAATAAACAGCAGCTAACCAAATATTTATTCATTTAGGAAATTCGTTCATTTAAGTCCAATTGTCAATATTTTTGGTTTCCTTTTCCGTTACCCCGTGGAATCCTTTGCCGACAAAAAACTACGTTTTACCTCAACTTGAGCTATTGTTTCTCAGTTATGAGAGGTCCGTGAAAAGGGAGGCCCCCAACTCGACGAAAGGTGCGGTTATTTGTGTATTTTTACTGTGTTTTCTAAACTTGTTTTTGAATGTAACCGTTATTAACATATATTACTGTATTCAACTTTCTACAACCAATTGCAATAAAGATATTGATCTGAAACGACTGGGATGTTTTCACTGTTGAATGGTCTTAGAAAATGTCTATCCCTTGCCGACGTCTACAGAAGAGAACTGTCACTTTCTTTTCCTCCACCCCCACCCGACCGGGTGTATCAACTATGTATTAAATATGTAAAAATACGCAATGTACCGCAAAATAATTAATATTAGATAAAACAATAAATAAATTAATGTTAGTATAAAACGTACTTCGTTCACAGCAAACGAAACATTGAAACTGTAGTTCTACAATAAATGATGGTACACAGTAATAAATATTACGAACTGTCCTTAAAACTGTGCACAGTTACACTAAAGGGGGAAAATGTGCACGTGTGAATTTCAAAGAATCTTTCACAAAAATATTTCGTTGGAAGCAATGTATATATTTAAAAATTGTTAAAATATAAATGTCAAAAGGTAACAAAATCTTACAGTAAATTTTGTTCAACCGTGTCCGCTCCCAATTTAGATCAGAAATTTTTCTACGAGAACTGCTTATTACTCAGTTTCTCAATCTCTCGTCTTCGAAGAGAGTAGGGATAGAAGGATAGAGCTAGGACAAGATAAGTAGTCCGCTAATCACTCTCCCTACGCCTCGTTTTAAGGATCTGATGTGTGGGTGGGAATTATAGACAACACAAACACCCATGCCTACAAACAGAAATATATAAATCGATTGAAAAATCAATTTACGAAACTGTCCGTACCGGGATTTGAATCCGTAACTTTTGCCAACGACGATGACCACTGCACCACGGAACCGACAAAATTTAACTGTATACATATTTCATTATATTAACATTTAAACCATCTTCAAAAATTGCAGATGGGCACCGATTTGATCTGAGAATACTGTTTTTTGTTAATTCAACAAGAGGCTCGTCGGCCTAAATCAAATTTATCAATGGGCTCGCGTAAGCCCCCTCACCCCACCCCTGGAATGGGACAAACTCCGCAGGCACATAATATTCTACGGCAAGGTGCTCGGCTGGTTATTTACACTAGCTGAATTTATGACTTAGGTGAGTATTTGTGTTAATTGGTCGAAATTTATTTATCTAGCCAATATCGATGTATTATATTTCCGGTTTTAAATTATTTATTTTAATTTCTGAAGGACGGTGCATGAAATTATGACCTTCAACCCAGGCAGACACTTTACAGAAGTTATCTTAGAATAATTATTTCTTTCTGCGGTCCTCTCTCAAATTGCCATACGACACGTCGACTTGGTTGCATCTGGGCCAGGCATGTCTCACCCGCGGCCCAAAAAGGGAAGCAATGTGGCCCAGAAAGTATCCATATTTTCAATTTCTCGCCAATAAGTCGATATAACTAAGTAAGCCCCAAATTTACAATTAATGCATAGATTTGTAATCAGACGTTTCACCAAATGAAATAATTGTTATGTCACTGTGATGGATCACTTTGATTGGACATTTCTGTTTATTTATTTATTATATATATAAACTAAAATTAAAAGTTTACTGTTTTTGAAATGTAAAAAATACTAAAGATTGGAAATTGGCAAGGAAGCCAAGCTTATAAGCTCAGAAAAAGTCTACTTTAATAAATTAAAGATAGTGCTCGTCTGAATTCACTCACGTCCATGCGGAATATGTCAGCATTCGAAGCAATGCCGTTGAAAATTATTAAGCTCTTCTCAGTGGCTTCCCCATTGGTAGGGTAATCTACACTTTGTAAGAACAAACAATTCATGTCCACGATTCCTCAGAAAATAATCAGGAACATAAAGCTTGACTTTTTCAAGAAATGCAAAAATTCTCACTTTAGTCTCGCTTAACTCGAAAGTCGGGTTCGTGGTGCAGTGCTCAACGTTGTTGGCTTTGGTTACTTATCTCAAGGGCTCGAGTCCCAAAACGGACAGTTTCAAAAATTGATTTTTCAATCGATTTATGAATTTCTGCTCGTAGACATGGATGTATGTAATGTCTAAAAATATTCTTCCCACCTATCCGATCCTAATGGGGCGTAGTGAGAGCGATTAGCTAACCACTAGTCCTGACTTAGCCCTACACTTCTATCCCTACTGTCATCGAAAAACGAGCGTTTTTGAAACAGATTTGAATATTCTGTTAAAAAGGTTTAGGTATATAATGTTTTATTTTTATTATGCACTGTTGTGAAAATAATATTTCTGTCAAACTTTCAGCGCTTCCCAGTTTGAAAATCGCCTCATTCTAGTGAATCAAATTCATCACACTTTCGTCCACCCACGATTTCAGCAGCGAAACCGTGACACATATGATATGATGCTCTGATATTAAAATGGCGAGAAATGATAATAAATAAATAATATTGAGGATAAATGGAGCGAGAGGAAGTGGGGTTTGGCCTATGCAACACGCCGTTTTTCAAAGTACACTAAACATGTGCATACAATAAGTTATTTTATTATACAACAATCCAGGAACATGCACATACAATTTATTCACCAAAATATTGCATAATATAAAATTAAAATTGTTATATTTGTTATTCCACTGGTTGCGTTACTGTGGTGTGACACGCGTTTCGCCTCTTTAAGAAGCATCTTCAGACAAACTCTATCGTAAGATTTTTATTTACAACGTACACATTGAATCTAATTATTTACTTATACAAGGTATTTTTGATTGCTTTTGATTCCGATGTGCAGTGTTTAACGTCGTTTGCTACGGTTACGGATGTCTCGGGTTCAAGTCCCGGTACGGACAGTTTCATAAATTGATTTTGCAATCGTCAATTTATGGATTTCTGTTGATATGGATGTTTGTGACATCTTAGACTCCCACCCGATCCTCAAAACGGGGTGTAGCGAGTGGGATTAGCTAGCCTTTAGTCTTGTCTTAGTTATATTCTTATACCCCTACTCTCTTAGAAATAGAGAGGTTGAGCAATTGAGTAACCTCTATCCAAAGGCCATATGCTCCACATTTGGGACGGACATGACATTGGGATAAATAACAATTGATTTAGCGTAAATAATCATTTCGGTTCTACTATTTCCTTGGAATCAACGTCAATATGTAACCACGTGCCGACAGATGTAATAGTAAAAATTATCAAAATATACGAAAAAAACCTAATTTCATAAAAAAAAAATAGCCCACTAAGTGTTTTGTATATATTTTTGTAAACAAGTAGTAATTTTCATTAAACAGACTGTTATTCCCAATGCCCATTTTTGGTACATTATTATTAATGTTTTAATCGCTCTCCTATCATAAATAGAGCCACAGTGGCGACATGAAGCCCGAAAGGCGCCTTTTATATGATTTATAGTATAATATTATGTCCTAACTATATCGAGGTTCTTCTGACAGAAGACATTAAGTCATAAAAATGAGTTCTGAGATAATCACATTTAAAGCATTATTTATTTATACTCCCTCTCCCAAGTCACACTAATTCCTTGGACTACAATTAACACAAATATATCAGATAAAAAGCGTTCCATTCCAAAAAAGTAAATAATAATATAGAGAGAGAGAGAGAGTGTAATTAATAAGATAGTTTGAAAAGTAGTCGAATGGTTGATCTATTTCTCTATTTGGTGACTTAATTAATTTTAATATAATATTAAAATTGATATCTTCGATATTCCACTGTTTGTGTTACTTATTGTGAATAAATGTAAATAAATAGCCGACAGAGTTAGTCTGAAGATGCTTCTCAAATAGAGGAAACGCGTGTCACAATAAAATTAAATATATTCCGACCGGGTGGATTCCGTCGCCTTGGAAGGCCGCTGATGACAATCCGTAGGATGCACTCGGCGGAGCTACGAGACGCTGGGATGATGCAAGAAAACTGGTGGGACAGAGAATCTTGGAGGAGCCGTGTGATGGCCATATGCTGCGATAAGGGAGCGGATATGGTTAAAAAATAATTATTATTAATAAGAATGGAGTTCTGCGAAGTAAATAAGTAATAAAATAAATAAGTAATTGAAAATCATGAGTTCAATTTACGAGACTTTTCTTAAGCACGTGCTCCAAAAACAGTCAATAAGCAATCACATTGTATTTATTAGATCATATAAATTCATCGGTATTTAAACCACGGCGCTTCTCTATCCAACTCCGTTTGTGTGGCGTGCGTGTATAATATAATATATTTTTCAAATATGTTTGTATTTATAAATGTGTGGGTTGATATATCGCTTAACGGTTTTCTGCTGTTTTGATAAATAAATGTAAAAAAGCGAAGAGGCGACGCGCGACACTATCAAGCGCCAGTGCTGGCACATCAAAAACACATATACATAATTCGGTGTTTAGGCCAATTGATGTAACCCTCAAAAAATACGGAAATGAGTTAATGATTGGATCTCATTTCAAAGGCGAAAAAGCAGGTCTCGGCCAAATTATGTACAATAGAAAAGTAAATTAACCGCTTTTTTTAGGCCTAAAAATTCTGACCCTGCCACTTGATGTAAGCAACTATTGTTTCAATAATACCTATGCATAATCCCGTATCTACAAACGTGATAATTTACAGGAGTTCATCTCAAAGATTCATAATGCAACTCACCATACAATGTTTTCGATAGAAACAGTTTTTAGAAACAATATTTTCAATTTTGAGGGTTACATCAAAAGACCAAAACATCGTCGAATATAATATTTTAATTAAATAAGACATCGATGCTATACTCACAGAAGGCATTAAGTAATTAAAACAAGTTCTGACATAATCGCATTTACAGCATTATTTTTTTTAAGTACATATTCTCCTTCAAGTAAAAATCGAAAGTAAAACACAATTTGTTTGTACTGCTTCCACATGTTTATAATGATCGGAACCGGTTCCGTTCATCGCGGGCATTATCAACTGATAAAAATAAAATCATAAAAGGGCTGTTCATATAAAATTGAATGTGGCTTCATTTTTTATTTGTATTTATTGATTTGTGAGAGGTCACAATCATATTAATTTTTGACTATTTAATTTCGTATTTGTATAATTTGTATGGTTAACTATAAATTTTTCAACCAATTTCTTGATATAGCTTGTAATTATTAACACTAAAATTCATATAAATAGATTTATATTTTATTAGTTGATAGTGCTCGCGACGAGCGAAACCTTTAATGCCTTTCCACCAAGAATTGACAGTTAACACATTAAATTTGATAAATTGATTGAATATAATACAACGAACAGCGACGATATTATTGTCGTTGTTCTGGAAGAAGCTTCTAACTGAAAAGTACTATTTTTGAGTAATTGGACTTCGAAGTTTTACAAATGTTTGATATGCTATATCTGTTTCATTTAGTTCGTACAAAACTGTTTTCAAGGAAAATTGTTTGTTTTTTTAAAGATTTTTTTACATTATAAAGAAAAATCTTTTTGGTATACAAACTAATCTTATGATTTGTGCACTTCTTCTATCATGCACATCATTCACAGTAAAATAATAACAATACGACTTCATAGTATTTTTTCAAAGCCATCGACGTAGAGCGTTAAGTTGGCTACACTTTGACATTAATTATTAGTAATAATAAAAAACACCGATATCAAAATTCCATCATACACCATCAGTTGATATCTTAAAAAAATAAGAATCTATTTTTCATTTTTTACATATTGTTTGATTGTATCTTTAATGATTTTTGTAATTTCTTTAATTCATTTAACATCAAATAAGTTTAATGTCGGCGCCACTGTCAAAGATTAAACATTCCACCCCGACGGTGTTGGCTGAGTTTGTGGTGAACCTACTCCTTTCCTCTCAGTTACTCGAGTGTCTAGATCCGAATATTTTTCTCAGACACATTACTTCGAAGTCATTTATTTATTATTTCGTGTGTTAAGTTTAACATCAACACGCAGCTGTAAAAGTATGAGTGCAAATTCAAATCCTACAAAATCATGAAAAATACAACGAGTAAACTTAGAAGGAGGGAATGTCGTTCATCCAGTTTATTATAAATATTAGTTAAATATGCAGTTATATCGAGGGTATACTGACAGACGGCATTAAGTCATACAAAAAAGTACTGAAATAACCGCACATAAAGTATTATTATATTTTCGAAATATTCTCCCTCTCCCAGATACAACTGTTGTTTTTTTAAAAAGATTCTTTGTACATAATCAAGGATAATCTTTTTCGTAAATAAATCATTAGATTTGGTAACGATAAGTTATATCATGCTTTTTGCCAGAATAAAAAAATAGCAATAGCAATGACTATGATAATATTTTTTAGCTATTATGTCCAATGATTTGACGCGTTCTACCAGTACGCAGAGTGTTAAATTTCCTACATTTTGACATTGTAAACAGAAAATCATCAAATATGTTCTGGTTTTATACGTTATGTCAGTATACCCTCGAGATATAAAATTGTATGCTCTATCTAATTCATTTCTCAAAAATGCCACCAAACAAATACTAAGGCAGTAGGCACTAAATATGACCTTCTAAAGAATGAAACGAAATGTTGATATGTCTTAAGATCCTTCTACTGATTATACTTGGAAAGTACGCAATTGTTAAACACCTCTTTATAAAATTTACAAAACAATCCAATAATATTTGATGTATGGTGACCATTAGAATATTGCTTTTTCTATTATCTCGATATGGGTTATTTGGAGATGTATGAATTACGAACTGGACGATCGATGGAGCGTGATATTGTTGCCCTCTACAAAAAATGCAGTTAATCAATTTAGTTTCTTTTTCTGTTAGCAATAAATTTGTAAAATCTATCATGCGAATGGATATCTGTTATCTACATTCGTTTTAAATATTCTAATCTTTGAAGATATTGCATAACACTGGAACATGAATATACTGACTGATGCAGAATCCTACTTGCTTTAAAACTCACGAACAGCAAAAGTATCATAAATGAACCAATTAAACTACCAAGCTATAATTGTGAAAACATGCTTTTTAGTTTCATAACAAATCTCATTTCATAAATAAATAAATATTATATAGATTATACTGAGGGTGGGTGAGTAATGGAAAGTAAGTTTCCCCTTCAAAAAATTATCAATTAAATGGTTTACGAATTTCAACGAATAACTAATCTCCCTAACTAAGCCTTATTGTATCTATATAAGCAAAGATTGCTCCAGCGATCAAAATAATACGCAATCTGATATTCGTCACTTATCCCCACCATCAATTGCAAAATCCTGTGACTTTGTATTTGTGGGTGCGATTATTTTCTCGATTTGCCTTATGTATATAAACTATTTACTAACTGTCATTTCGAGTTTATCAGAATGCCTGAGAATTCTGAAAGGTGAAACTCAGACAGAGGTAATACATTTTGAGATGGAGAGTTCTTAATATGTATTACTGTGTGCCATCATTTACTAAGGAAAACTTCAGTGTTCTGTTGTCTTTCGTTTACTAAGTTTGCTGTGAACGACGAGTGTTGTATACTAACACATATCATATAATAGTGATAAAAAATCCAGCCTTTCCCCAGGATACTACGAATAGCTCTGAGATTAAGGGAGCCCCTTGTTAATGTATTGGCAGCCTCCTGCTGTCTAAGAGTGAATACTTCTAGAAAAGAAAAATGAAAGAGCACATACACATACATACCAGTCCACATCAGTTTATATAAATAAAATTAAAAAGAATATTCAATAAAATCATGGTGTACCTCATAAGGTTTCTATATCGTTACCTTCTGGTTGTAGCTTTATTGCTCTGGTGAGATACCAGCTGGACAAACTGTTGACACACTCGACACTACGTGTGCAATAGCTGATATCGTAAAACATGATAATAATACGTGAAATGTACATTTAGCGACCAAAACGTAGTTTTATGCTAAAATTCGAATAAAAAAATATTCATTGTGCTGTATTATTGAAAACTTGTGCAAATCGATGTCTCAATTCAAAACCATAACAACTCCGAATTTTTGACAACTGAGTTATTTTTAATTCTAATTAACACTGCTTTCAGATATCTTTTGATTATATTAATTACAAAAGATTAATAAATGAAAACAGAAATAGTATTTACTTGGTAGAACTCCATTATAATAGGGTAAAAATAAAATAGTATTCTGTTCATCCTGAAAAAATCCATCAATTGTTGTATAGTTATTTCAGCTTCACGCCATCGTCAGGACTATGTTTAAATCTAATAAAGACTACTTAAAACTGCCTGGTGAAAGTATTTTGCCTAACGATTTTGCAACTGAGTAACAAGCAGTGTCGGCTCCGTAGCTCAGTTGGCTGCGGTTACGTATGTCTCGGGTTCAAGTCCCAGAGCGGACAGTTTGATTTCTAAAACTCCTTCCCATCCATCCGTTCTTCAAGAACGGGGCGTAACGAGAGAGCTTGGTTAACCACTAGTCCTGCCCTAGCCCTATCTTTCTACACCTACTCTCTTCAAAAAAAGGAAGGTTGAGCAGCTGAAAAACGAGCAGTTCTCGTAGAAAAATTCTGTTGAGATACCTCCATTGTGAGGTAATTGTGGTTCACGTCAGGAGCGGTCATAGTTTAAAAGAAGAAGCAGTTCTTGTTGAAAAATTCCGTTGAAATAAACTGAATAATTTATTTTGAATATATTTTTAAATATCTGGCATTGCATCTGACAGCCAATGCGCCAAACATTTTTTAAATTGGAAAATCTTACGACATCGATGAGAATTTTTATATTTCACTCATGTCGAAGATCACAGATTTCAATTTAAAACATGTATATTTGATATCGATCTTGCCGGGACTTAACCAGGACCACTAGAGAAAAGCTCACAAGGACCACTAAACCAAAGAGGCCGACAAATCATCACTCCATATACTCCACATTGGAAGCGAAAATGGTTTTTAAAAAGAATGAAACAATCGACTGAAAAAGTCAAATTACTGTTGTCACTTGTGTTTTGTCCGGGATATATGTGGGCGGTGCTGGGCGGCGTTTCGCTAAAAAAAAGTTGGCAACACAAAAAAGCGTCACATTTATTTATTATCCCTTCCGCCATTGAATTTGTCATGAGACGATAATTTTACCGTTTTAAAAAAAATCTTTTTAGTCAAGAAAAACCAAATTTAATATAAAACTGCTCATTGAATGATTTATATGAAGGTATAGAAGCATAATTGCATACAGTCGTCACTTATTTATTGTTAGACCAAAAACTACTAACAAATTTTTAACTTTCTTTTGTATTTAATGACTTGTCAAAACCATAAAAAATGAGCTATTTGAAAAAGATTATTCTTTATAATGTACAAAAATCTTTGTACTTGGGAAAGAGAGTGAGTACTTTGTAAAAAAACTATACTTTAAATGCGATCTCAGATCTCATATTATGTCAGCTCCGTGGTGCAGTTGTTAACGTTGTTGGCTACGACTACGGATGTCTCGGGTTCAAGTACCCTTTCGGACAGTTTCATAAAATGACCTTTCAATCGATTTATGGATTTCTGTTCGCAGTGTTTTTTATGTCTAAAACTCCCTCCCACCCATCCGATCTTCAAAAACGGGGCGTAACGAGAGCGTTTGGCTAACCACTAGTCCTGTCCTAGCCCTATCCTTATATTCCTACTTTTATCGAAAAAAATGGTTGAGCAACTGACTAACGAGCAGTTCTCGTAGAAAACTCCAGGAGGTAATATGCTCCACACTGTGAGCGGACATGGTAATAAAGAAAAATATTATGACTTAAACCTTCTGCCAGTATACCGTCGATATTTTTACAAAATTTTGCCTATTATACGTTAACATTGATTCTGTCAAACGGAAAGAGAGTATATTCATAAATATTCATAAGTGGATTTAATTCAATCGAAGATATGGATGAAAATGTTTATTTGCATATTGTTATTATTTTGTCCCCGAGCAAAGTTTATCGTTCTTGATAATGTCTCTAAAGAAATCCTTAGAGCCAGGATTTTTTGTCACTGATTTTTTTGAACAGTTATCGGAACTATCAGCATCAACCCATAACGAGACACTACATTAGAGGTCTGCACGGGTCCGGACGAGTAAAGACAATTGATATTCTGGCCCGGGTAAGGAATTTATTTTCCATAAAAATATATCGAACTATCTTCTGGATATGACTAGGGCTCTCAATCCCGGGATCCCGGTCAACTAGTTAACCCCGTAATCTCAAGATTGTCTGAATATCTAAATGTTAAAAAATAATTCATATTCCAAAATATATAATTCCTGATCTACATCGTGTATCTCGGCTCGTTTATGTATATACGTACTTTTTAATGCACATAATTAATGCATATATGTATTGTGGTCTCCGTCATATTTCGCAACTATCGTATACAGAAAGAGATAATTTTGACAACAATAATTATGTTTTGCTGTTTTTTATGCATTTTATACTTTGTTATTGGATTTTGTCTCAGATATCAAATCTCGATAACCTACAATAAACCCTAATCTAGTCACGGCGTAAAGCAAATAAAAGCATTTCTGACTCTTTGCCAGACAGGCTTGAAAACTTTACTATTTTTATATAAATAAAAGTGAAATAGTGTAAACAAATACTTTTAAAGTGAAATTATTAAAAGAAAAATATTTTATTTCGACGATTTACATAAGGCGACGGAAAATAATTAATGATTATCGTGAAATTACAGAAAAACCTACTAATTACTCTTAATGACGAATTCCGGTATCACAGAAAGGGTCCGGGATTGGATTCCATAATTACGATTCATGAGTCAGCCATGCGGCAATATCAAAAAGTTAATAGCTTAAATGATTTATTTCACATTTTATGTTAATCGTTGGAAATATTAATATCTAATTTTTAAAAAATATGGCGTCATCACAAAAATTTCTCGAAACTTGAATCAGAGTAAGCCATACAATTGTGTGAACTAATTGAAGATAAATCTGTGACAATGACTTCTTTTTTAATTTATGAATTACCAATAGTTACCAATAGTTCGTGCATCAATAAATTGTGTATTTTATTCAATAACTGCTTTCCATTGGTTTTAGATGGTTGACAGTTCGCGTTGCCAGAAAATTCAATATTAATAATTGAGTCGTTAAAAATGACTTTTAACGATATTGTAAATTTAAAAAAGCTGTTCAGAGGTAAGAAAAAATAAATTTGAGCTTCGGGCTGGGTTCGATTAAGAAGTATGTGAGAGAAGTAATTCCAGCTACTTCTCGGGGAGGTGGAGCGTCAACACACTTCGACTACCCCAAGTCCGGCGTAGTGACAAAGAATCATTCGCAGGTTCCTTCGTCTTCTATTAAAACCCGGTCGTATTCAGTATACTTTCTCTTTAATTGCAGTCAGTTTATACTTTTAAATTCCTCGAAGACAGTTACACAAACAGATTTAAAATACACAATTTCAATTTAAAAACACAGCAAGTGGTTTTATGACAGGGTCATCCCTTTGACCCACCGCTGGGCAGTGTCGGCCACTAACCGCTAAGCCCCTAAGCCGAGGGACAAGTGATTCTTTCCCTAAGCATCGCCCGCTTTTTGTTTACTTCTAACGGTAAACAAACAAATATGACAATGATCTTTCAATGCCTTAGGAGAGATATTACATATTAAATTTGCATGAATAAGAAGAGTCTGCAGATGGGTTTTGAAGACCCCTGTTCGCCCCGTAAGTACGGGGCGGTGTCATATGTTTATTAAGACCCGGGCTCGGACCGGGTAATGATGTCAAAATTCGGCCCGTGCAGACGTCTACACTACATTCAGGATTATATCTAACGCTTGTTTTAGTTGCGATAAGCTTTAACGTTTTATGATTGTAGGGAAAACAGTTTTGACTTATGTGAAATGAGATATGACTATCAAAACTTTGTTACCATAACATACATCGAGAATCGATATATTCCCCGATAAATCAATCAACCGCTCTATATTTCCATATTGAGATCGTAGATTTATACCCCCAATTGACTTTTGATAAGTTCATTTTTTCTATTGTATGAATGTCAGTTACGTTTTCACACCCTCAGTATTCTACCCACCAGTGTTCCCTCAACTGCGCGCAGAAGTTTTAAGACCCCCCAATTTATTATTTGAAGAAATATACATATTCAAAATTAAATAAACAGTTGATTAAATCACAATTTAAAAAAATGTAAATTGGACTAATCATTATTCAGGAACATCATTCTCTCTCGGCTTGATGGAACATGTACTATTATTTGTAAATATTAGAACAGTATGTCGATTTCAAATTGTTAAGAGATGTGAAATATAAAACTGGTTCTATCAAAACATTTGATGATCTAGTTATGTATGCCCAAAGAGGGACATTTCAAAGATCTGCATGTCATTAGGATATTTTTCGAACATTTCAAGCAACAAGTGTTGAATGTGAACATGGATTTAGCTTAGAGTTTAAACACTTGAATAATTTATTGAGAACTAAATCACATATATTATTTGAAAAACAGATGACTTATTTGTGTTTAAAGGTTATCCAGAAGGTTCAAATTAAACCGCGCATTTGTTGGTCTGGCCTGCTCAGTCGTTGTATTACTTTTGATAACGGGACGATGAGAGGGCGATTGTCTATACGCCGGTCTAGAGATCGTAATGCCTGTATTGAAAAGTTCAAGACAGGTATTTAAAAAGTAAAGAAAAGATGCTAAATTAATAAATTATAAATCTGTTTATATTTATGTAATGTGGTTTTCTTTACAAAACTAAGTTGAAAAATAATAATAATATTATCATAAAAAACCTGTTTCAGCTAGCGCATTCAGCTGGGATGCGCGGTGCACTTCAAAAAGGTATAAGTATAGTAGTTCAAGTGTAAACTATTTTATCTTTATTATTTGACTGCTAGATAAACAGTAGTTCAAAAGTCATTAAGTCATCAAATAATATCATAACTTTACTTATTACCAGTCATTTAAATTGTATTTTCTGAGATATTTGTACAAACAACGAGGGGCGATAAGAGAATAGTTACTGATAAGAGAAACCAAGACGGGGGAAACATTTAAGATACATATTATGCTAGGGTTGCCACTTTATTACATTTGAAACGAACGCTTCTGGCGGGACCGCTTGAAGATGACAGGATTCCACCTAACGGGACAATCCTCAAGGAAAACACCAGTTTTGTGTTTCTCGTTTACTTTCAAATGCAGGTGGTTAGTTTACAATACAAAGAAACTACAATTATTTAGAGTTAAGTTAAGGCGCAGGCAAAATTAAAACTGGCAATTGGCAAACGAACAATAGACCGACCGTCCGATCAGGTGGACGAATGAAACTCTTCAACTATGGATTTCTGTTCGAAGTTGGCTGTTTGCGATGTCTAAGATTCCGTCCCTCCCATTCGATCCTAAAAACGTGGCGCAGATTAGCTAACCGCTAATCCTGTCCTAGCCTATCCTTCTTTCCCTACACTCTTCGAAACATAAAATTCGAGTAACAAGCAGTTCTCGAAGAACAACTTTTGTTGAGATACTTCCATTAGGAGGCCATATGCTCTATCAACACTGGGAACGAACATGGTAAGAAGAGAAAATAAATGTGAACGAAAACGACTTAATTTATAATGATTCCTTTAAATTACGTAAATCATATTTTCATGAAATTTGGCCGATCTTGTTTTTCCAAACGATAGACCATCCTAAAATCTATCGTATGGCATTTATAACTATAATCGGCTGATTTTCGACTTATCGCCTTCAGCCACTATGCCGACGATATGTTATAACTTTTGTTGAGATACCTCCATATTAGGAGTCCATATGCAAATATAAGACTTTGTTGCCATGCTGAAATTTCTTGTCATACATTTCGGGCGCATAATAAAAGAGACCTAAATTGATGAATTTAATTCATCTGATGAATGAAATTCGACAAGAAAATGAATTCCCCGCTTGTTTTAAATGCAAAATTATATGGTTTTTAAATCGCTTGTGCTTTCCGGTAAAATTTAAATATTCTTTATGAATGAGGCATCAATAAATATCCCTTGCTCCGTGTAGCCGTTGGCACTATCGATCGCAAGAGGAAACTGTTTGAATATTTTGTACATAAGGCATGTTTTTTTTTGTCCTCGTATCTAGCGATTAAAAAATACAAGAAATAAGCTCACGGTCCCACGATTATAAAAGATATATCTGTGCCCTGTGACTCACTAAAAAATGCACAATATACATTATTCATGCAGATTGTGTTCATTTCCACGATTTTTAAATGAATTCAAGCAGGGGCGGGCTAAGAGGTGCTCGCGCGAGGCCCTTCTTAAATTAATAATAAAAAAGCAATCTTCTCAGATCGAATCAGTACCTAACTGCAATTTATATAGATGGTTTAAATGTATTATAAAATATAAGACTTTGTCTCCTAATGAAATTTCTCGAAAACTATATTTATTTCGAGTGCACAATAAAATACACTTGGTCGATTTACTGTCTATTGCAGTGGTTTCCAGCCTGGGAGGAACCAAAAAATTTTAATTAAATAATTTGTATACCATAATTCATGTCGTAACATAACAGAAAAATTCAGAGAATGAATGTTTATTTTACTGACAAAATATACTCTTAGAGGCAGCATTTTTGAAAATGAATACAACATTCCGTAGTTAATAAACAAAAAAAAATATTTAAGAATAACCATGAAGCCTAAATGTCGAGGCAGAAAAAAAAATATTATGCTTCAAATTAATAAAAGAAATAATGAAATTATTAAACAAAACTATTTAAAATCGACTGTGAGCAGCTTGCGATTAAAAAATCTTGCAATACTTTCAATAGACCAACAACTGGCAGATAAAATAGATTTTGATATTGATGCTGACGATTTTGCTAAGAGCAAAGCAACAAAGCAAAGAAAAATATTTTTTTGCGAATAGATAATGTCGTGTTAGTAAAATCTGGTGAATATCTTGTGCTAAATTAATTTACAACTTTAATGTTCAATATGATCATTGGATTGTACATCAATGATTTTCTATTTTTTATATAAATCATAAATATAAAAATTATTTTAAAGACTAGATTTTTTTTTTCATATTTCAAGAGCAAGTCTGCGGGACTCTACCATCTATCTATATATATATAAATGAATGTCTGTTTGTTGGTTTGTTGGTTTGTTGGTTTGTTGGTTTGTCGTTTTGTCCGGATCTTATAAACTCCTAAACTACTCAACCGATCGCGACGATACTTTCAGGAAGGACTTACTGTGATCATGCCTGGAAATCTATATATATATATAAATGAATGTCTGTTTGTTGGTCTGTTGGTTTGTTGGTTTGTCCGGATCTTATAGGCTCCTAAACTAATCAACCGATCGTGACGAAACTTTCAGGAAGGACTTATTGAGATCATGCCGGGAAATATTATATAAAATAAATGTTTGTTTGTCCTTTACGCGTTCTTTTACCATTCATACGATTTAGATGAAACTTCGGTGAGTTGTTGTGCACACACCCGTGAAGGGTTCTGAGGAAAAAAAATTGAAAATCTGAAATTGAAAAAAAGAATCAAATACGTACATACAGCGACATCTAGGAAAAACCTTCTGATTTATTCGTGTACGCACCAGACGAAAAACAAAAATATTGTGTTATAACAAGTGTGATATTGAAACTCGGGTTCGGGTCGGGCCAGACCTGAAGATCATGGGCTCGAACCGGGTAAGTCTATAAAATGTCGGCCTGTGCAGACCTCTAATCCAAAAGCAGTTCAATAAACAGAATTAAAACACAAACCCTTTCTTTCTTTGCGTGGCATTGCAACGCATGCCGGGTACTCACTAGTATTAATAAAAAATATAATATTTGTATTTGACAAATAGTAAAAATATGATACATATTTTTCAAGAAATTATATTTACATATTAAAACTTTCCACCTGCGAAGCAATTTTCTATACCGTGATGGTTTATGATTTAAAATAAATAATAAGTAATTTTAAAGATTGTCTTAACCCAACTGTGCTGGTTCTGGGGGGGTACATAATAGCAAAATCTTGTTATTATTCTGTCAATAATAGTTATCAGTTTTTTTTTATAAAGTATTTATTAATTAAAATGTGTGTATATTATTATATCGATTAAAAAATAAAAGGTAGGGACGCGCGGAAAACATTTTTTTAGGGGAGAAGTTATAACATTAAGGCTGGAAACCGCTGGTCTATAGTCTAACATACTTAAAAACGCCGATATTTGATATATGTACATTTTTTTCCATGTCCGCTCCCAACGTGGAGCATATGGTATCCTAATGGATGTGTCTCAACAGAAATTTCTATGATAACTGTTTGTTACTCAGTTGCTCAAGTTCTCTCTCTTTTCGAAGAGAGTAGGGATAGAACGATAGGGCTAGGACAGGACTAATGGTTAGCGTATTGCTCTCGCTACGCCCCGTGTGGATCGGATGGGTGAGTGAGGAGGAAGTTTTAGACATCACAAACACTCAGACTACGGAAAAATCGATTGAGAGATCAATTTATGAAAACTGCCCGCACCAGTAATTGAACCCGAGACGTCCATAGCTGTAGCCAACGACGCTATCAACTGCGTCACGGACGCCGACATTATTGCTTCCAGATATTCTTAGATATTCAACGTAACATTTTTGTGAAAGATGCTTTGAATAATTATTCTTCATATTTCACATGTGCACATTTTTTTCCCTTTACCGTAATTGTGCACAGTTTTTAGGAGAGTTCGTAATATTCAATATTTTGTACCATCATAACTAATCATTTGAAGTGGGAAAGTATTGTGAATTGTAACTTCTTATAACTTATCAATTTATGTTGGTATGTGTTTTATAATAAAATTAAAGAACGGAGTAATAAAGTACATTAAATGTATTAGGTGTTTCTTACAATTTCCTAACATAAATCTAATATTATGTATTCTTTCGTTTGCTCAGTTAGCTCAGTTTGCTGTGAACGAAGTATGTTTAATACTAACATTAATTTATTTGTCACCTTATCTGATATGAATTATGTTATGGTATAATGAGTATTAATACATAATATAAGCGCATTAATCACATAAGATTGCTTTAATAAGTGTGTATAACACCGCGAATAGCTCTGAGATTAAGCGAACCCCTTGTTAACATATTGGCAGCCCACCGCTGCATCCGAGAGCTACCCTGCTACCCTGCTACCCTGCCGGGTGTTCATTTTTTGTGATTTTCTAAAACACATCACATATTCGTGATTTTTGATAAGCTCGGTGTTCGACATTTTTCGGAGCGAATCGATTTGTCAAGATTTGAATAAGGTTGGTTTACGACCGAAGAGTGATTATTAAGCTTTGCTTCACTATGTTTCCCTTGAGATAACTTATCATTATTGTTATAAGAGAACTGATTGTTTTTTAAGCAGACAAACATCATTTTTTGAAAGATAAATGTCATAAATAGCTACTACAGTATTAGTAGTTAGCTAAATATTCACTCTCGCTATGCGCCGTTTTTTAGTATGAAATTAGTAATATCTTTATTGTTTGGAGCTTTACACTAGATCAGATAGTTAAAAAAAAAAATAATAAATCCTTGTCTCCATTGCTACTAGTCATAGTGCTTTAAAGAAGCTGATTGAATTGGCATTTAATTCGTAAAACTACTTAGCAATAATGTATAATTTAAGATATCGACTGACGGTGCTAAATGGAATTTAAGTATCAAATTCGAATCGTATATTATAATATTTCTTACTCAGTTATTCAACCTCTATGTTTCAAAGAGGAAGATGGGGCTAGGACAGGTCAAGTGGTTAGCTAATTGCTCTGACTACTGGAAGGGAATTGTAGACATCACAAGCATCCATGCTGATGAACGAAAATCCATAAATTGATTGAAAAATCAATTTATGAAACTATCCGTGACGGTATTTGAACCCGAGACATCCGTAACCGAAGCCAACGACGTTCACCACTGTACCACGGACTCGATGGATCTTATATCAGATTTTTTTCCATGTCCGCTCCCAATCTAGAGCATATGGTCTCATAATGGAGATATCTTAGCAGAAATTTTCTATGAGAACCGCTTGTTACTCAGTTGCTCAACCTCTCTTTTTTCGAAGAGATTAGGGATAGAATGATAGGGCTAGGACAGGACTAGTGGTTAGCTAATCGCTCTCGCTACGTCTCGTAAGGATCGGATGGGTGGGATGGGGGTTCATAGACACCACAAACACTCAAACTACGAACAGAAATCCATAAATCGATTGAAAGATCAATTTATGAAAAACCGTCCTCACCGGGAATTGAACCCGATACGTCCGTAACCCTAACGCTACGCTACCAACTGCGCCACGGACGCCGACATAAATAATATAAACGATACAAACTATTTACTAACCGTCGGATCGAGTTCATCCGTGTACTCGAATGCATGAAGATTGCGAAAGGCGAAACTCGGGTCTTTAGTGACTAAACATAGTATGGTCGTTGTTCTAGAACAGTGGTGCGAAACTTATTTTAAAGAAGGGCCAGATTATCCATTTTCTAATCTTTCACGGGCCGCAGAGGATAAAAGTGTTGGAAAATAATGGTATACTAAACTAGACAAGTTATGCATTTTATTATTTTTAATTTAATAGTTACATAATTTTACTTGTTATTTTAGGCCGCATGCATTTGACATTTTGACATTTAAAACAGAACTCTATCGAAAACTAACTGAATGCGTTCTTTCAGTATACTCTCGATATTAATAATCATATTGGTAATAGGTGCATACCAAATGGGTGCATGTATTTTGCAATATTAATCAGCGAACCCATATCAGGTAATATAAGATACAATCAAATGCCAATGTCTGCTGTATCTAAGATAGATTTGCAATTATTATATAATTGTCGAATAATTCTTAAAACAAGATGAAATTATTGTAATCTAAAATGTAAAATGTAAAACATGTTGCTGTAAACAATAAGTGATAATCAATTATTATTATATTAATGTACAATGCCCTAATTCGAAGTAGGCTCGAGAGTGGGTCGATTGTTTCGACCCCACTGGCTGCATTTGTGCATCACTGTTCTAGAAGAACAAACTCACTGAAAAATACTAGTTTTGAGTAATTGGACTGTGAAGTTTTTCAAATGTTTGAAATGCCCTACGTTTTTAATTTTGTTTGTACACATCTGTTTTTAAGTAGAAGCATAATATATAAAAATAAATGTGTTCTTCCATACGGTAGAGCTTGAAATAAGGAACATTTTGGTATAACTAAGACAATATGTGATTTTTTCGATTTAGTGTTTTCTTCCAGAACAGCGACGATATATAATGTACAAGATTTTAACGATTCACATTTATTAAAACCACATTTCTGAAGATGACGTGAATCTGAAATTGTGATAGAACGAAATACTCTGATATTTTTTGCCTCTATCGTGAAACTTATTAACAACATTTCTGGTTGCATCTTTCTGCAGTGAATATGTATAGTATATATTTTAAGTTGTTTCTGGTTTGAGAGTCATCGACCCCTCGTTTGGCTCACTTTTACTTGCTCATGAAGCTGGCGGGTGACACTATGCATTAAGTTTTTTAGCAGAATAGCATTTTATTTTGAATCTTTATTTCAATTAAATTTAAGAATTTGTTCACTCGTCCCACGACTTGCGAGGATCCCGTTTTACGCGGTCAAAAAAACATTTTTTAAAATAAACATTAGACATAAAAAAAGAGAGGGACAAAATCTAAGAGAAACATTAGTGTCCATGAACACTTGCATCTTAAAATTCGCCAAAATAGCAAAACTGACGAATGACCCAAGCGTTTTTTTTAAATATATGTAATAAGAGCAAAGAAATCAGTGCAGAAAAATTGTCCGTTTTCTTAGACCGTGCAGAAGATGAAAGAGTGACTATTGATGTAAAAAGGCGCTTTCGACAAATCACTCCTCAGTTTTGGTTGGTTATTGGTCGATTGCTCAGTCGGTTGCTCAAGAGTCAATTGAAATTTTGCGTTATTTTTCCTCGAACAGTTTGGAATTGTAATGCATATTATTTTCACACAACTCTGTGTTGAATCATATTGAATCGTATGGAAGTGAGGTTGAAAAGTGTCGGATTTAAATTTCAAATTTCCGCGAGTCAGTCAGTCAGTTTTGTATTCATTGGGTGACCGATGCGACGCTGACGCCGCAACTACATGCTAAGCGATATTATACACCAATTCATAAGTTATTGATTGAATTGACATTGTAGAATTTCATTATAATAGGGTAAAAATAATAAAGTATTCAGTTCTACAAGAATTTCATCTGTATTGCAAATTTGACATTGCGTCTTGACGACATCGTTAGCACTATGTTTAAACTTAATTTAGCTTAGCTATATATTACTTGACTATTTTTTAGCCATGTCGGTCGCAGTGTGGAGCATATGGACTTCTGATGGACGCATAAAATAATTCAATATCAACGTAGTTCCAGACTTAGGATAAATATATTTTTTTTCTTTTTTTTTACACATAAACTATTTAACTAACTTGAGATGAGAGACAAGGTGTAAGTGGGCTTACATCAAAAGACCAATAGTCAGTAAACGGTTAAAACGTTTATCGTCTTTTTCTTCAAACGACTTCCGCTCCCAACGCGGAGCATATGGACTCCTAATAGAGGTATCACGACAGAAGTTTTATTGTTGGTTACTAAGTTGCTCAAAGAGAGTAAGGATAGAAGGATAGTGCTAGGATAGGATTAGTGATTAGCTAATCGCTCTCGATAAGCTCAGTTTTTACTATCGGATGGGTGGGAAGAAAATTTAGACATCACAAACATTCATGCCTGCAGAAATCCATAAACCGATTGAAAAACAACAAAATTTATAATTCAAGCCCGGTATACCTGCATTTGTGTAATAAATACCCCAGGGTTAATTTGTTAGAACAACTAGAAATCAATGGATTTTCAGTAACAAGGTTAAAAAAACATTACAATTACCAAAAAACCGTGCGATTAAGATAGGGTAAAAATAACAAAATATTCAGTTCTACAAGAAGTTGATCGGTTTGCTTATAGCTATTTACTGTATCGCATCATCGTCAAAAAGTTCTACAATAAGTCAGACAAGTTGTATATTCTTAATTTAAGTTATTTTCTTACATTATTTTTATTTATTTTATTATAATTATTCCATATCGAAACATCGGGTCATAGCTTACACCGTGATGTGTGCTGAGGTGAGGCAAGGCGATAGGTAGAAGAAGCGGGGCGGGCTGTTTAATTTGTCGGGGCATGCATATTCAGCGATCGCCTACATTTCGTTTGAATAGAAATAGCCAAATTATCAACGATATATTACAATAACTATCTAACCAAATAGACACCCAATAACAACAGTAGACGACAGTGGTTAATATACGAAAGACACGGTGACCATTGTTGTTCACAATCACATCGAGGGTATGCTGCCAGAAGGCATCATGTCATAAAAACAAGTTCTGAGATAATCGCATTTAAAAAATATTTTTTTTGAAGTACTCTCTCTTCCAAGTAGAATTGTTTGTTTTTCAAAAGATTTGTTGCAAATACTAAGCATAATCGTTTTGGCATACAGATTATAAGATTTGGTGTCGATGAGTTTATGAAAGCCATTAATTATATATCATACTAGTGAGTAGCCGGCATGCGTTGCAATGTCACTCAAAGAAAGAAAGGGTTTTAATTCTGTTCATTGAACTGCTTTTGGATTAGAGGTCTGCAAAGGCCGAAATTTCATAGACTTACCCGGTTCGAGCCCATCATCTTCAGGTCTGGCCCGACCCGAACCCGAGTTTCAATATCACACTTGTTATAACACAATATTTTTGTTTTTCGTCCGGTGCGTACACGAATAAATCAGAAGGTTTTTCCTAGATGTCGCTGTATGTACATATTTGATTCTTTTTTCAATTTTAGATTTTCAATTTTTTTTCTTCAGAACCCTTCACGGGTGTGTGCACAACAACTCACCGAAGTTTCATCTAAATCGTATGAATGGTAAAAGAACGCGTAAAGGACAAACAAACATTTATTTTATATAATATTTCCCGGCATGATCTCAATAAGTCCTTCCTGAAAGTTTCGTCACGATCGGTTGATTAGTTTAGGAGCCTATAAGATCCGGACAAACCAACAAACCAACAGACCAACAAACAGACATTCATTTATATATATATATAGATTTCCAGGCATGATCACAGTAAGTCCTTCCTGAAAGTATCGTCGCGATCGGTTGAGTAGTTTAGGAGTTTATAAGATCCGGACAAAACGACAAACCAACAAACAGACATTCATTTTTATATATATATAGATTCCCCGGCATGATCACAATAAGTCCTTCCTGAAAGTTTCATCGCGATCGGTTGAGTAGTTTAGGTGCTTATAAGATCCGGACAAACCAACAAACCAACAAACAGACATTCATTTTTATATATATATTTCCCGGCATGATCACAATAAGTCCTTCCTGAAAGTTTCGCGCGATCGGTTGAGTAGTTTAGGAGCCTACAAGATCCGGACAAACCAACAAACAGACATTCATTTTTATACATATAATATAGATAGATGTATTTAATTATTGAAAAAACTATTAAATTACAGAAAACAACAAGAATCAGCAAATTTCAACAAAATAATCAGTATCACTAAAAAAAATATGATTTCTTAATAAGAGCAAAGATTTCTTCAGATATTCTTCAAGTGAAGTCTACTATCATGTTGCTGTTGCACAAAGTCAGCACAGTTATTCAGTGTGAATGTTGAGCTCCTCTTTACTTTCTTGCATAAGTAACGCTGTTCCATTTATTTTTACCACCTGGTTGGTCACACGAATAAGGGAATATTCACCATCACTGTCGTCGTCTTCGCTTAATGTTTTGATTTAATAACTTCAAAAATTGCATCTACTCAATTCGTACCTGTTGTCATAACATTTTTTTTGTCCCAATCGAACAGAATGGTGTCCCGGATAAACGAAGTAAATTACAATTAGCTTTTTGATTTAGTTTCTCTTCGTTTTAATTTGTCTAAAATAACCGGCTGTACCAATTACCCGGTGTACTGTATGTTACAATTGTAAGCTATATGTCGTGGTATATGTAACGTCACGTAAGCCTTACAGAGAAAATAAGTACCTTACCTTACAGTGTAAGGTAACAAGCTCGTTTTAAGTAATATATTAGCTCTATCTTTGAGATGATTAACTATATTATTAGTGAAAAATTGCTTACGAAATTTAAGTTATTACAATTTTGTCATACACGATTTTATTTTTTGATAGTTTTTTCTACGAGAACTGCTTGTTACTCAGTTGCTTAACATCTCTTTTTGGAAGAGAGCAGTTATAGAAGGATAGGGCTTGGACAGAACGAGTGGTTAGCTAATCGCTCTCCTGACGCTCCGTTTTTAGGACCGTTTTGAGGATTTCAGACATCACAAACATCCATTCCTACGAACAGAAAGCCATAAATCGATTGAAAAATCAATTTGTGAAACTGTCCGAACGGGGATTCGAATCCCAGACATCCGTAACCGTAGCCAACGACGTTAACAACTGCGCCACTGACCGAAGTAATAAATACTAGTTGCATAATAAATGCGTCATATTGGCAGCGTATGAAAGCGAAGCATACACTCGTAATGTATTATATTTTATGTAAAATATATGTTCAGGAAAATCTTAACTCGATAGTGACAGTGTCTCTTTCAATAAACTGAATATTTTTTTAACTTCACATAGAAAGTGAATTGCGGTAATATGGAATGCTTATTGGAAGTCGTAGCGTGATAAAAATGACAATTTTTATTTATTTTTGTACGCGAGTTCATTTCCGGGCATTGTTCAGTTTTCAACACCGATCCAGTAATTCAAGACTACACGCAAGGTTATTATTTTATTGCAATTATAAATATTAAGCTTTCCTTTATCTATTTCAATGTGATAATGTTGTATAAGTATAAGCCGTATAACTTTGCAATCCGGCTCTAGGATTTAGGATCACGGGATTAGTGATTCTAATTTCTCGAGACATGAGAATTCTCAAAATCACTTCTCAGTGAAAAGTGAAAAGATGTATCTGAAATAGTAAAATATTGCATATCAACCTTTTAAAAAACACAGACATTCTTGTCCTCTTTTTTGTTAAAAAATTTCTTTCGTTTTGGGTTGATATCGGTTTAATCAACAACAAGGCGTCACTGTTAATTATTAGTTCTCGTAATCAACGGGCAACGTCGATTCGTATATTTTGAATTCTTTTTCCATTAATCCGTAACACGGTGGTTTTTATTACATTGCTCTTTATAGGGGTGAATGAAACTTCTTTCTCCAATTGTTGGGTCAATGATAGGTTACGTTAGGTTAGGTATTGATTTCTTCGATCGATTCTGTAGATTCAACAGATTGACGAGAGTTATTACAATTTATTGGTCCATTAAATAGTCTTTCACAAATTTGTTTCCACATTTTTTCAAATATATCAAAAAATACCATCGTCGCGTTCAACGGGAAGAAAAAGTAACCACCCTTAACTTTTGTAATAGAAAATAGAATGTAATCATCAGTTGATAATGCTCGTGATGAGTGAAACCGGTCCGCATCCTATGTGATGCATATGAACTTCTAATGATGGTATCTCATCAGAAGATTTTCTACGAAACTGCATTTTACTCAGTTGTTTTTCGAAGAGAGTAGGGATAGAAGGATATGGCTAGGACAGGACTAGTGATAAGCTTATCACTCTCGGATATGTGGGAGGGAATTCTTTACTCAAACATCCATGCCTGCGATCTGAAATTCATAAATCGATTGAAAAATCAATTTGTGAAACTGGCCGTGCCGAGATTTGACTCCGAGACGTTCGTAACCGAAGCTAACGACATTGACCATTGCATCGCGGACCCAACAAAGTAAATGTGTACGTTATTAATAAATAATCTTACGATAGAGTTAGTATGAAGATACTTCACATGGAGGTGAAACACGCGTCACAGTTAGTAAAACAGCCAGTCGAATAACAAAGCTATCAACTCATTTACATCAGTCTGCAAATCATGTAAATGATCCGGATAGATTCTGTCGTCATGGCCATTCATAGGATGTACTCAGAGGAGTTAGGGACGCCAGGATGACCTGGAAGGAAGCAATTTGACTGGCGGGAGACAGAGAATCTTGGAGGCACCGTGTGGTGGCCATACCTCCGATTAGGGACTTTTGGTCAATTTTATTTTAGAAAACACGGGTCATGCTTGATAATTTTTAATTTTATTGAATACAACATAACAAAATATGATATTTTTGGGGGATGTTTGCCGGCGGGAGCGAATGACCGGCGAAATAAAGTTGAGCGAGGAGATGTCATAAGTCACAATCCTGCTGTAGCGGTGAGTTCAACGGAATGCTATGAAAGGCATACGTCGTTAACATTTTCAATTTTGTGAAACGCATGAGTTTCGTCCTCGATATTACCGTTTTCCCGCGATTCGCGTGTGATATCAACAGTCCCACCCCATTTAAGTAAATTGTCCCCGGATCAATGTTCCCTCTAAGGCGAGAGATTCTCTGCGCAGAAAATTCATCGGCTGAGCAGGCCAAGTCAACAAACACGCGATATAATTTATACCTTTTTGCAAACAATAATTTATCATATTTTTTATGGTGTGTTTCGATCGTAAAAACGGGTTATAGAGAGAGTGGTTAACTAAACTCTAGTCCTGTTCTCACCCTATCCCTGTACCTAGAGTCTAGGATGTCAATCATGAATAAATCGATGAAATTATTGAAATTCAGCAGAGCCAGGTTCAACAGCAATTTTTCAGAACAACAACGCTCTCAACGTTTTGGTGTCAACAAATGGTAACGTAAGATTTTCACACCGTTTGTTACAACATATCTTTGCAAGGAATCCTTTTCTAGGATGCTGAACATAAAAACGAAGAAAAGCAACAGGCTTTGTTGCGAAAATGACATGAGAGTGGCACTTGCCAAGGTGAAGTCGCACATTTATGAACTGGTCTCTGAAAGGCAACAGCAGAAGTCACACTGATTTGCAGTAACTATTCATTATTACGTTTTTGTTTTTATGTGTTTTAACGGTTTGTGTTTTTTGAACACAGTGATTTTGAAGCACGGTTCATTTAGTGCTCCAGTAAAATATATACCTAGGTTTTGAATTTGAAAGAAAAAATATTTTATTTTTCCAATTAAGAAGGCTTCGGTGAATGCGTAAATGAAACTGGTGGGAGTCAGTACCTCCAACAGGGTTAAGAACCACTGACGTAGACTATCTTCAAGCAGTGGAGGTTGATCAACTGAGTGACAAGCAGTTCTCATAGAAAGCTTCTGTCTAGAGTTCTCCATTAGGAAGCCATAGAGGACATGGTTTAATTTTTAAAGATCATTAATAGGAAATTAACTAACAATATTCTTTAGAGGAAAAATCTTCTGAGCGTTCATCCTACACAGTCGTGGTAACCAAGGACTCAAATCTCCTTATAGATACTTTTACAAATCAATTTTGCGATCGATGTATGAATCTTTGTTGGAAGGCATCAAAGCATGTGATGTATAGATTCTATCCCACCCATCCGATCTTAAGAACGGGGTGTATGGAGAGCTATTAAATAACTACTGGTTCTTCCATACCTTTACACTCTTCGAAAAAGAAATTTGGCAGACTGAATAGTTCAACGTTAAACCATTATCTTCTGTTCATATGTTCTATTAGAGAAGTCCACGTTGGAAGCAAATACGGTTGGGAAAAAACAACGCATTTCGCTAGTATCAGCTACGGTCTTGTGAAAGCCCTCCGTCATTCCATGCATGACTTATTTGAGTGTCGCGCATCTTTGCAAAAAAGCGTGAATCGTTTGGATATTAACCTCATCTGATATTTACTAAAACAATTTTTCCAGGGCTTATTAGAAAATATTTAAACATGAAAGCGAAATGTCTTTGGACCAATAGTCGACGACTGGTGCATGAAAGCTTAAAGCCTGCCCCCAACTTGTGAGGTTTCCCCACTAACTATGAGATCCGGTGTAAGAACACGCACTTCAGAACCGCCCCAGGCTGTGGAAAGCCCGAGCAATATATATTGTTACTCAGTTGCTCAATCTATCTTCCTTAAAGTAGGAATAGAAGGATAGGGCTAGAACAGGACTAGTGGTAAGCTAATCACTCTCACTACACTACATTTTTAAGATCGGGTGGTGGGATAGGAATTCACAAACATGCCTACTAGAGGTCTGAATTGTCTTTACCCACCCAAGCCCAGCCCTCGAGCTGGTAAATACAATTCAGATTCGGGCTCGGTCTGGGCCCGGGTAGGGAATTCAAATTAAAAAAAAATATTTGGTACTATGTTTTGGTCATGAGTCAGCCATAAGGCAATAATTCATAACTCAAATATTTTATTTCACATGTGCTATGAATATTGTTGGAAATATGGAAACAATAATATATATTGTTTGAAAAGTATTCATGAATCACTAAATTGAAAAAAATCGAACTGTTTTCGGGTTGAGAAAAATAAATCTGGGCTTCGGGTTGGGTTCGGGTAACAAGTGTGAAATAGGGAATTGAGCTCGGGCCGGGCCGGGCACGAAGATGATGAACTCGGATCGGGTAATTTTATGAAATTTCGGCCCATGCAGAACTCTAATGCCTACGAACAGAAATCCATAAATCGATTGAAAAATCAATTGATGAAACTTTCCACACCAAGACTTGCACCCGAGACATTCGTGATCGTAGCCCGCAGTATTTTACCGCAATAAGGAGTATTTTTGCAATATTTTGTTTTAAAACCGTTCTGTGACGGGTTTTCAGTGAGAATTGTTGAAAATATCACATTCACTAATACTCTTGGATTTAAATTATAGCCCAACCAGTATCCCGGAAGTCTATAGCTTCCACAATGATGTTAATAAAAACCTCCAGAAAATTTCATCAAAGAAGAAAAGTAATAACAGAAGATTAGTGCCTCAAGTTAAAATTAAATTAAAGATTTTACAGAATCGATGTGATACTTCGTCTAAAGGCAGGGAAATTTAAAAATTCTTTTCAATCATTTAGACATATCCAGAGCACCCAAAACAGCCGCTGCCTCAGGCTATCACCCGAGCGACACTTTCTCGACCCGTTGTCTGCGGTGACCAATCTGATACCATTTAAATATAATATTATTATTCACAAGTTTTCACAGATTCGGTCCTGGTGATAGGTGTATTGCATGAGTTGGATTACATTGTGGAACTGAAGTATTTTACAAAATTCAGAATTAATATTTTTTTACGATGTCGTGTAGTTTACGAAAACGGATTTCATTACGAAAAAAACTTACTACAATCAATAGTCTTGAATACTCACCTATGTAATTTGGTACAAGAGTCTCAATATCTTACACATGTCATTCGGAAAACATAGGTATTGCCAATATAAAATTAAAGAGAAAAGATTACCTAGCAAACAACAAAAAAATCATAGCATGTACTAATAACTGGTTAAAAGTCATCTACTTCGGGGACACATCATTAAAAATGTCGTTATCGGATAGCTTGCAACTTTCAACCGGCTTATTGTACCTTTAATAATTTTGGTAAAATCTTATTGAATAATAAAGATCAAGTAGAATCAATGTTTCAGTGTGGTGTATACCGCCTCTCTTGTGAAGACTGTGAAGCTTCATATGTAGGGCAGAGAGTGTCAATAGTAATAATATTTCATAGTTTACAAATCATTTAATTGAAAATGATAATAGTTTAGAGTTTATAGAAATTAATAAAACCATTAACAGTGATTAAATGATATTAAATAACATTTTAAATATAATATTTGGCTCACCCCTATCAAATTTTTTTCCCTTGGGATTTTCACAACCAAACACTAGTAATTATTTTTTTAATTGGTAGTGTTATGGTAATTACCATCACTATCGTGTCTTAACCCCTCCCCGCGCCTCCCTTCGTCTAGTAGAAGGAAATAGTCCCACCTACCCTTCATTTTCGTATTAGATTCAAATTAGAATAATTGTTAAGCATAGGAAAAAATTTTGTATCCATGTCCGCTACCAACGTGGAGCATATGGCCTCTTAATGGAGGTATCTCAACAGAATGTTTCTATGAGGACTGCTTGTTACTCAGTTGCTCAACCTCTCTTTTTTTTTAAGAGAGTAGGGATAGAAAGATAGGGCAAGGACAGAATTTGTGGTTAGCTTGAGGTTGAGGATCGGATGGGTGGGAAGGAACATCACAAACACTCAGACTACAAACAGAAATCCATAAATCGATTGAAAGATCAATTTATGAAAACCGTGCGCACCGAAATTCGAACCCGAGACATCCGTAGCCGTAGCCAACGACGCTACCAACTGCGCCACGGACGCCGACGGAAATAAATAACTGAAGATGCTTCTTAAACAGGCGAAACACAACTGAAAAAAAACAAAATTTAAGTTAAATATGCCGTTATGTATATGTAAAATTTTGCGCTGTATCTGTATCTGATGATGGTGCAAATCAATAATATTTGATTCATAGTGACCGTTTCAACACTGCTCTTCCCATTATCTCAATATGGGTAATTTGGAGATATCTGGGTAATGAAATGGACGATCGATATACTGATATACGATTATACCTGGTACACATCTTCAAAATAGCAGAGATAGAATAAGTAAACTAGACAGAGCAGAATCTCCAGCATATGCTGCGGTTTGTGTGATCCACTATATTTACATTGGACAGACAGGAAAAAGCTTTTCAACTAGATATAAAGAACATAATTACATAATAGGGCCATTAAATAATAAAAAAAACAGATTCTGAATTCGAAAACCACCTTTTAAAAGAATCACACATCATAACTTCTTTTTCAGACCCAGTATGTCTGCATTTATGTAATATGGCGTTAGGCTTAAATTACTCGAACAACTAGAAACTAATAGATACAATCAAGGTTATAAACTCCTTAATGTCTGAGCTTCAAATCCGTGGTGCAGCGTTCAACGTCGTTGGCTTCGGTTACGGATGTTTCGGGTTCAAATCCCGATACGGACAGTTTCATAAATTGATGTTTGCGATGTTTAAAATTCCCTCCCATCTTAAAGATGAAGCGTAGCAAAAGCGGTTAGCTAGCCACATTTCCTGTCCTAACCCTATCCTTCTATCCCTACTCTATTTCAAAAAGAGAGGCAAGAGAGAGTCTGAGTAACAAGCAGTAGAGAAAGTTTTGTTATTTCTGATACCCCCATTAAGAATCCATGTGCTCCACACTGACATGATATAAAAAAACTTATATTTAAATTAAATCCATTTATTTTTTCAATAATTTGATGTGCCTATATACATAATATATAGTCGGTTATGTATGAAAGATATAATATGTTTTTAGTAACAATCCCTGAGGTGTAGTCGAAGGCCCAACCCATCTGAACTGCCGGCCATTACGCGTTCACTGTCCGCTCTTGTCTCCTCGCCAACCCTACAATATAACAGGGTAAAACGAGGAAATAACATGACTCAGTGATTCTCAAACTAATTTAACGTCCGCGTATTTTATGCGATCAAACTAGAAATTAAAAACACAGTATTTTTTCGACTGCAAAAAGTCGTAGATTATAAGAAGCAGGATTATTTTTAAACACCAATAACATCACAAAACTTTGTTTTAACAAAGAACTCATATAATTATTTTGTACATTTCCATACTTTTGTCACTAACAAAACGGGTTTCACCTTTCAGCATCTTCAGATATTCTATTACACGGATATACTCGAATTAACAGTTAGTAAATAGTTTATATCGTATATATAACATATGAAATAAATTATTGTCACCAAATCCAGGAACTAAATTGTTATCTGAACTATATGACACCACCCCGAACTTACGGGGCGGACGGGAGTCGTCAGGACATTCAATATGCCGTCTACAGACTCTTACTATTAATGCAAATATAATAATATGTGATGGTTTAAAAGCACGGAGAAAATTTTCTTGTAAAATCGCAGCAATTATTAAAAGTTTTAAATTCATCTTCATCGTTAAATTGCTAAGTTTCAAATTTTGCCGCACTTTCTTGCCAATCAATAATAATTTATAGAATCATCGCTGGGGTCGAGGAAGTTATACATGTACCGTTGTTTTTCTAAGAATTTGTCAATAACTCTGAGGGTGGGTTATTTTTCAAACCAGTTTTCACCTATCAACGTCCAGCTTGGGCATCTGGGGCTGTTTTGTATGAAATCGATAAAGTCAAGAGATATTAATTAAATTTTATAAAAGATATTTTGCTGTCAGTTGTGTGTTCGTGGTCGAAGTCGCTGTGTGCGGCGAGAGTCGGCTACTCGTTTTTAAGGGAAGTTAAGCCGGCGTTTCCAGCAGGAGAGGAATTGTCCTTTGGGGAGTGACTCCTGTCAACGGTTTCGACAGGAGAAAGCTTTTGGCCCGTGGGGGAAAGGCGGAAAGTCAAGTTTAAAAAGTTTGTCGATAAAAAGTTTCAAAATCACGAGTTGTTTGTCGAGAAATCGTTGTAAAGTGTCTGAGAGTATTAATCTGTTGTTATAATGAGTAATTGAATCTAATTGTGAACTGTATAACTTGTAAACGTGTGTAAAAGTTTGTACTAAGCCTAAGCTGTACCAATAAAGTAAATACAATCTTGGAGACATTGAGTTTCCATTGTTCAGGGTGGCCGTGTGTGCTAGAGAGGGAGTGAAGTGTTGCTTCCTCTCTGGAGAACTTCTGTGCGGCGTCGCGTATGTGTGAGTGACGGCCGGCAGCGTGAGGCATCGTAGGTCGTTACCTCTAAGGTCTCTTTAGTCCCCGTACTATATATTTATTTGATAATAATGACTCTATTGGTGAATTTATTTTATAAACGTAATGTATATCCACCAATAATTGTGACTATTTCCAAAACTATCAAAGTGAATGTACAATAAATTTAATGCAGTTTGCATTAATAATCGATGTTTCATTTATATTTTTAACAATCTATGTAATTCTAAGGGTAAGTCATTGAGACAATACTCGCAGAGTAATTCTTAGTGTTTTATTAACTTACATTTTCTTTCTTCTGTGCAATATTAATTTTGTTACCGAACGTAAGAAATGATTTTGACAACCTTTCCAGTATGTGTTTTTTCATGAGTGCTAAATTTAGGGCAGTTTTAACGTATTTCTTCTGCGAGGTTAGTGTTTGTCTGATATCTTCATTTGTATAATGCGAACACGTTGAGACTTTTCCAATTGTGTCGGTAAACTTTCAAAGTATCATTCAGTAATATAACTTATAAGGGTACGAGAGTTTTTATTTGATTATATGTTTTTCCGTAAAACAGATTACAAAGCCGTGCAATTTTGTTTAAATAAGTTTAACGCAAAATGAATATATCCTGACGGGCAACATTGCCTTTAATAACTGTTTGGGAATATCTGGGCAGTCGAGAAATATTTTCCGCGGCGCTGCGTGGAAAACGCACATATATCAGATTCACGAACGCGGGGAGGCATTGCGGGTGGGTAGGGCTCAGGAAAAAAACACGGGCAGGGGAGGATCGGTTTTAAGGATTGGGGACCCCCAGGGGCATCTTTTCATTGCGGCATACCGTGTTTTCGTTAGTCGGCAATCCCTTAAAGCAAGCTGAGGTAGATTTTCCTACGCAAAGCATTACTATATTAATAAATTTTGTGGAAGATCATCATCAACAAACTGTCTACCGCAAATACCCTACTCCTACTCGATAGATAAATCGACTTATTGTTTTTCTCTAGTTTATAAAATGCAAAACCAATATTGAATAGGGATTCCAAATATTTCTTGAAAACAAATATTCGAATATTTGAGCACCAGTTGGTTACCTCACATCCACCCGTTCCACACATGCATGTTTTTCACGACCGCCTTTCATAACACAATAAAGACCTAGAAAAGAAACGAATTTAATGCTCATGTTCTTGGCTTGGTGCAGAGCCGCACGTGACCGATCTTTTAACCAAGCACTATCGTGGTTAAGAAAACAAAATATAGAAATGAAAAAAAAAAGAAATCGTGACTCGCTCTGCCTCTTAGTTTAAGTGCTATTAAGTATCCTGTGTATCCGTATACTGAAATGTAGAGTTTATTCTACTCCGCGTTGAGGGGTACATGAGGAATCGAGAATATCCCGATTTCCATATGGTGTTGTAAATTATAGAATGCCTCAAATTTGGCATTGCTCGAGATCAAGTCAGCGTGGCCTATTCGGCCCGTATGACGGACCACAACAAGCCGTTCTGCTCGTTCGGCATTCATCTCAGGGCAGTCGCAGAAAATATTTTAATAATATAATTTATGAATTTCATCATTTATTATATATTAATAGTTCTTTTTCATATTTCTGACGAGACATATTAATTTTTAACCCAAAATAGTTGGGCCAATGAGGAATGAAGTGAGCCAACTGCTATTTTCGAAAAAAATGAGTTCGATGCGTTTTGGTATTCTAAATGTTCTAAAGTATCATTAAAGTGAAGTGAGCTAAGTAAATACAGTATGCGAAAGTATTTTATTATGTAAGAAGTTAAATTTAATAACGTAAGAAGATCATTTAAATCTCTTGAGTGAGTGTTATGTTTACATAAACAAAATAGATTGTATCAAGATATAACGCTACGCCATTGAAAACGTAGTTCTGACGCTGGCGCGAAGCCGATATAGCAATAAAAAAATTCTTTCAGAGCAGAACCAAATACTTTGTTATTTTACTCTATTATAAGATTTTTGGTTTCCTATTGCATTATCTCCGAATATTTGGATTTCTAAAATAATGCTATCATTAATTTCTGTGGAAGACATATTTTACATTTCTATTATTATTATTGAATGTAATGGAGGGTTGGAGAAACTAAATAAATACACACAACCGTGAAGTATACTCATGGGGCGGGAAAAGGGTGCGCCAGCTCTTCTGGTTATTCTATTCTAAAAAGCAAAAGGTGAAAGGTTAGCTTTGTAATACGAGTGGACAATATACATATATTGAAAACTGAGGGAGCTTGGTTGGTCACGAAATTTTTTTATTCGTATACACCAGAAACCATATCCGCTCCCTACTCGGAGCATATGGCCACCGCTCGGTTCCTCTAAGATTATCTCCCTCCCAGTTGATCGTTGAAATTGTTTGTAACACGAACTATTAGCTAAATACAAAATTTATTTCCAGAAGACATCTTTTTTCCTTAGCCTCTCCGAAAAAAGATTTTGAGCCTTATTGCATAAATGTAGGCAGAGGTGAAGCCCATATAACTATCAACCGATTCATAAAAATTCATTCCATTTGTACATTATATAATAATAATTATTCCACTCTTCAACTGTATAAAAAAAGATTCCAGCATTGGTTTTGGATGTAATGTTGTATTTTTGTGAATTCATATATATATATATATATATATATATATATATATATATAGATAAATAAAATATTGTAATAGCAAACGGGTCATGAGTTTATCAAAATGGAGCGAATTTTTGGCACATATATTATATTATAAGTGCCAATTATGTCACACTTTTCTTTATGTAATGAATATGAGTGAGTTACATAATTATAGCTTCAAAATAAATTTCAACGATTATGTAATAAAAATACAGTAATTATCATAGTCAGAGTCGCTACTATCTCTCTCCAGGTGGTACCTATATTCTCGTCTGTCCCCTGCCGTATCTCTGCGGTTGCTCAGCCTCAAGAAGGCTGTGTTCATTTCTGATGGACTGCATCTTCCAAGGGACGTCACACGTGTCAGTTTCTTCGATACATGTCCTGGAAGCAGGCATTAAAATCACTCACACCATGCCACTGCACTTGTCAATTTCTAGCCAGCCATGGCAAGTTCAGTGCAAAACTCCTCGCGTCGAGCAAGTTGATTTAAAAGCCCGATTGTACTTGTGGGCAAACCAAACAAGAAACGTCTTGATTTACGAATCGTGTTGTGTTGGACTCCCCTGAGATGAATTCCGAACGAGCAGAACTGTTTGCTGCGATCCGTACGCACAAGGGTCCAATAATAGGCCACTCTGACATGATTACACCCAAGGATAACTTTGCGGCATTTAAAAGAATTGTTAATTCATATGGGGATCACCATAATCTTGTTTTCTCATTAGAGTCAATAAACTCGTCTAAAATGACGGACTCTCAGTGTATGGATTATACACAAGATACTTAATATCAACTTGATTTAAGAGACTGCGATACATACATATATTTTTAATATGTCTTTGTCTCTTTTCTCAAGCCCACTAGTGCATGGTATAAAATCAGTCGCGTGCACCTCTACTCGGATGGGTAAACTTCTTTTTCTGTCAATATTGTTGTGTAAGGTAGTCATGAAGCATTGGCTATACATGATACAACGAGTGGTAGTGGGGAAAACTAACTTGTGTATATTTCTACACACTCCAACAACACGAATGACCAAAACACTCTCAAGAAATTAATCATATTTGAGCTCACGGATGTAAAGTAACGCCACTCTCTGAAACTTTATTAAATCTGGATTCATGCGATTCGCATTTGAATTAACATTTTATATAATTTACATATTATACAATAGTATATTTCCAGTTTTTTTTGTTTTGAGTAATCGAAAGATTTGAGATACATGAAAAATGTATAGGCTAAATTGACATATTATGCATTTTAATTATAAAAAATTGCCTCAATTAGCCTTATATGGAGGTTCAGTATTTTTCCAACATAAAAGATACGATGCAAACGAACGTTTTTTGTATGTTAACTGGACATACTTTATATCTTTGCAACAAGCAATCGAAATATTAGTTTACAAAGTGTATAAAGATATTACACAATGACCGATGCATTAATGATTATCAGTTTTAACCTAGAGCTTCTCTTCTTCTAAATGCGGCTCTGAATGCCAGGAATTATTCTTGATAGCTGCTAGTTTGCAAAAACAGGGGACATTTATATACACTACATCCCCTCCCGATGTGGAGCATATGGCCTCCTAGTGGAAGTATCCAAAATTTTTCTACGAGAACTGCTTACTAAATTGCTCAAACCTCTAGGGATCGATAGGTCTAGGACAGAACTAGCGGTTACCTGATAAATCTTGCTACGCCCTGTTTTTAGGATCGGATGGGTTTGAAGAAATTCTAGACATCACAAACATCCATGCCTACGAACATAAATCCATAAATCAATTCATGAAACTATTTGTACCAGGACTTGAACCAAAAACATCCGTAACCGTAGTCAACAACGTTGACCACTGCACCACGGACACAATAATTTTATTTACCGGCAGAAATTCTTAATTAATTCGTTTGAATTTGTAATTACAGCCAACTCAGTTATTATGTTATATTATCACATTTAATAAGTGAAATTAATAAATTGTGTTTTTTTTAGAAATAAACTGATAAAGTAATAATCTTTTATTCGTTTTGAGTACAAGGTCTGGGTCACAGTAAATAAAATTTATTTCATTCCGATACGTCCAGTGAAAAGTGGGTAATTATCATTTACTTATTTTTGGCATAAAAATGTTATAATATTTGGTCGGCGTAGCAAATCTTTGACAGGATTGTTTTACCACCTAGCCCGTCTTTAAATCGATAATAATAATTATTCTTTAAAAAGTGGAATCAGTTAGTCCGCTTGGCCGGTTAGTGGTGGTATAAAGCAAAATGCTGAACACATTTTATGGGAGTGTCATTTAATGCATGAAGAAATGGAAGAGCTACCTAGGTAGTTGATAACTATTTCGGTTTCGCTATATATACTGTTTTAAAAGAGATAAACAATAGTATATCATCTCACTTATTCCAACATCATTTTATTGAAAAATGATATATTGATTTTCTCTTAAAGACATTCGAAATGTCTCCCAGAACCTCGTCAAGATGATGTAACAATCCATATGCTCCTCCTCCCTTTCTCGTACAGGAAATTCGTCCTTAGCGGATGCAGACCAGGAAGATGCTGGTCTTCATTTGATCGTCCTTAGAATAAATCTTAAAGTCTGCTAAAGTGCGTAAGCCCATGAAAAAGAACACGCGCGACCCGTCACCACATTACGAGCAATTCTTGGTAAGTCCTGCTGTTATTGGATGCTGATAACCAGTCCTTTACCCGCTTTCGAGTTGTCTTTCTCTGATTTTATTCTACAGATAAGCATCGAAGTCTCGTGGGATAAACGACACTCGATAAAGAGCGAGTACAACCGTAAGTACATTTTATAATTAGAAATAAATAATAATGAAAAGAATCCATCGATGACCTAATATAACCTCAGCTCCGCCGATAGCACGAATAACTGCTCGATTGATTTGTTTAATGGCTCCAGTAAAGTCTTCTCGCAGCTAGAGCTGTTTGCCTGATAAGACGGGCCAAGAGGGGTTATCTGAGAGTTCAAAATGTCACTCACTCTGGAGTTGGTGATGCTTACCTAATCTTGTTCACCCTTCTTTGATAACTTCAGCTAGCTGCACAAATAACTTTATTAAGATCTTAAATAGAGCGTAGCTTATAACTTTGTATATTAATAAAACACTATACAATAGATAATATACGTGTCCCATTTACAGCAAAGATTCAGTCACTTGTATTTGAGGGCTCCAGTATAATAACTCAGAATCTCGGTCAATACTTATTTTTGGCAAATCAAGAAAAACCGTTTTCTTGCTACAGTTACAAATGCATTGTTTGACACAAATAAAACTGTGAAACAGACGCTTACACTATGGTATGTAAGCAAACATTGGTGGTCATGACAGTACAATGCTGTACTGTCATTGGCTGGAATGGAGATTATTAACTTCGAAAATTATAGGGCATTAGAGAATATGAGTTTTGAAAATAACAAAATATTTTCACATTCATTTTAGAATGGAGTTTTTAAGATAAAAAATTCATAATTTAAATGGTAGATTGGAACACGAAAAATAATGCTGCATTCATAATTCATTTTTTTCATATGCATATAGTGATGATACTAGACCCCTCATATAATCGGCATCTCATATTTCATTGCTGATTGGTGATAAGGCTTTTCAAGGCGTTAACTGTCAGTTGGAGGAAAGCATTTTAATTGTAGGCTATTTTCTTTATGTATAACCTATATAAATATCTGCAAATTCTTAGTACTTGAGCCAATTGCTTGATACATCTTATAAACACTCAATTTCGTATAAATAGCCCTATATAGACATATATTTTATTAGTTGATAGTGCTCGAGATGAGAAAAAATCATTATAAAAATGTGGAAATAGTACAAAACTAATTGTGTTTTATTTTAAAAAAATATTAAAGAAAAATTTGAATTTTTGAGATTTTGTACACTTCCATGTATTTTGTCACGAACGACCCTGGTTTCACCTTTCAGCATCTTCAGGCAGACTCGAACTGACTCCATTCGTGCGCTCAATCTCAATAATCCAAATTTGATATTGAAATTCCATCAAGCACCCTCAGTCGATGTCTTAAAATATTAAAGAATTTAAAAAATTACAACTGCACTTGAGGTATACCGTGAGGTATATATGTTGTCAAACATAATAATATCTATTATAAAGAATTTTTGATAACACTAAAATTTTCAATAAAAATAATATGTGTAATATAATAACACTGGCATACCGAGTACACGAACGATTGGAAAACAACACACATTTGTGTCTCAAGCAATTAACGGGTTAAAGCTATTTTAAAAGATAGGGTTATCAAATATACTGTATGCATCAAGAAATGAGATAACGCAAAATTAAAACTTGCTACATAACAGTATTTCATCTTTTGGTTGAAGTCGTAGTACTTGACTTCTTGTCTAAGTCGAGAAGGTTCAGAAGACATTTTTGGGACTTCTCTATTTGAGGGCGCATGGATACTACCAAAGCAACCTTAAGTTACAAGCAATGCTATAAGAAAATTTGCAAATCACGAGTAGTCCAAGGAGTCCCAGTCTCTACCAACAAATTGTATGGCGGTTGTACGAAGACCGTCTCTCAACTCCGATTTTTGTCGAATATAACATTTATTTGAAAAGTTTTCAAACATATGTTATAAACATATGAAAACACTTTGAATTGTCGCTTAATAACAATCATTGATTATGACTAGGCTTTATAATTATACTCTTCCAAAGTAAGTAACGTGTCGTAAGTAAAGTGTCCGTGGCGCAGTTGGTAGCGTCGCTGGCAACGGTTACGGATGTCTCGGGATCAATTCCCGGTGCGGACGGTTTTCATAAATTGTTCTTTCAATCGATTTATGGATTTCTGTTCGTAGTCTTAGTCCTCCCTCCCACCCATCCAATCCTCACGGGGCGTAGCGAGAGCGATTAGCAAACCACTAGTCCTGCCCTAGCCCTATTCTCTTCGATAAAAGAGAGGTTGAGCAACTGATCAACAAGCAGTTATCATAGAAAAGGTTCTGATAAGTCAAGATACCTCCTTTAGAAGACCATATGCTCCAAATTGGGGGTGGACATGGAAAAATAAGGTAAGTAAACAACGTTATTCCTAATATGAAATTAAAATTGATAACTTAGTTATTACACTGGCTGTGTAACTAGATGTAACGAGTTTCGCTTCTTTAAGAAGCATCTTCAGACTAACTATATCGAACCATAACTAACTATATCACCTCCTAGAAATTAACTTTATAATTAGTACTATTTCGTATATTTATCGTTTATGTCTCACCCCCTCGCCACGTCCAGTAGAGGGAAACAAACCCACTCTACTCTTCATTTTTAATTAAGGTGCTTCCTAAAGAAACAAAACGCGAAACATTTAATAACACAGCCAGTCAAATAACTAAATTATCAACCGTAATTTGATATTAAAACACCAAAGTTACCGCCGAATCCATCGAAATTATCTTTATTCCTATTAACATTAAGGATACTACATTTAATTAGCCACTATTTCACATTATTAAAATATGCTAGAATTTATCGTAATTAGTACAAAATACCGATTTCATGACTGCTCAGTAAATGATATGGACCACTCGTCTGCAAAAATACCTGCTGACGGGCCGTACCGCATGGCTTGTAATTATAGGGGGCTCTGATACTACACATAGCTTTATCCAACTGACATTCTCTTGAGCATATTTAGGTTATTGGTTAATTAGTTTGAACGCTCATAATGTATCTGGCCATATATTTAATTCACTTATACGAGGCCAAAATGCGAATTCCGTTGTTCTTGAGAATGCCAATCTTTATATTACTGATCATTTTCTGATTGATGAATTGATTGATGGCATGAATTGTTTTTTCTTCCAAAGTGAAGAGTCGACCAATGGGATGCCACTGGGATTTAACAATGTTCAACGATAATGCTTTCGACGCCGACATATTCCACGTAGACGTCATCGATTTTGTCTTAATTGCTAGGTTCCAATGTCTACTATTTTTTTAATAGATTTTATACGCTTTTAACATTGCAAAAGTTTTAAACTTATAATTTGAACTTTTTGTAATGTATAAACATATATTTAAAAAAATAAAACAAAATTCATTTATACTACTTCCATATGTTTATAATCATCAGGACCGGTCTAACGTGTAACAATTAAAAAAACTGCAGCTTTGGTTAAGTATCACGAAATGCTTAGAATACCGATATCTAAAAGTTCCTAAACATGTGGTTTTTAATACTTTAGATCAAAACTGCAGCACCCAACCAAAATCCTGTGATAACTTCTTAAGACTCTTATGATTAATATTAGACAAATATGAAATTATGTTAATAATATTATAAATATATTATCGAGATAATCCTAGAATTTCATCAAAATCTAAAAAAATTAGATGCACAGTAGAATTTTAAACCTGTCCAAAATTTCGTTTCTTAATCATCTCAGAACTATATTTTTTGAATTGTTACACTTCAGAACTAAAATTGATGTTTAAAGTCACAATATGTTGCTGAACACACGACAGGCGATCTGATATTTGGAAATGTCTACCAGATAATTGGTTTTTAAACCTTTATACTGACTCTTACGACTTAAAAACTTCTTCCGGAATAATAATTGTTCACAGAATAGCTACGTGTCTCTTTCAATAAGGTATAAGATTGCATATTCAGTTCATTTTTGGTCAAAACTGGACAAGATAAACTTTGAAAATAGGCGACTCATATCCCACAAACCTGTTTACAATGTAGGCAATAATAATTATTATCATTTTTGAATAACGGCACATAATATTTTATGAAACACAGCATATTCAGTGATAAAATGATTTTTCCACCCGGATTCCTGATTGCCTCAAGGTTAGGGGTCACATTCGTATATATCTCTTCGTTAGCTGCGAGTCAATTTACGAATGGTGAGAAATGTTAGCTAAAAACTATATATTTTTTAAGTTTGTAAATTTAATAAGCTAATAGAATGTTACGAAAACTGATGATGAAGCAAATTTGACCATGGTGGCCACCTAGTGGCGTCTATTCCCAACACGGTGGCCCCTTCGGGAATTCCTGTCACTGGAAAGTCTTGCTTTTGACATTGTCGATGGATTCGGCGATAACTTCGTCGAAATTATTTTTTTATATTAAATTAATGTTGATGAATTTGTTTTCCACTGGCTGTTAGGAAATGTTACCACATATTTCACTTCTAACAAATTTATTTCTTCTTCTATTAACTGCGGCCTGTATGATTCGAGCTACATTGGAGAGACAGGAAAGAGTATTTCAACTAGATTTAAAGAACATATAAGATCAATTCGCAAACCACCTCTTAAAAGAATGTCACATCTTCTAATTATTCAGCCCCGGTATGCTTTCTTGCGGTCGCACTTCTAAAATAAAAGCCTAGGCTTAATTTCTTAGAACGACTGGAAATTAATATACCCATTCATCACCCTTACTTAAACCATTATAAGAAGCTCACGTAATTACGCATAATCAATAAAACTTAAATGTATTTACTTAATCAACGATTAATTAATCATTAATACCACGTAAGTTCCTTTTTGAAAAACATAAATAGTACAGTAAATATTTTAATTTTTAATAAATATTATGATGTTGGAATAAGTGAGATGACATTATAGCGAAACAAAAATAAGTTTTAGCTTAGTTTCAACGACGGCGTTCAGCTAAATTAGCTATCAACTAAGTAATTAAATATTTTGATATTGTATTATATTATAATGAAGTTCTACCAATTAAATGCAAACTCAATCAATAAATCTATTTCCCTTTGGGATTTTCACCTCCAAGTCATTAATTTTGTCATTAGTAGTGTTATCGTAATTAGTATTATTATCGATCGTGTCTTACCGCCTAGCCACGTCAGAGGAAATAAACCCACCCCATGCTTGATTTTTAAATTGAGAATTAGAATGATTGTTTACCTAATGAAATAAATAAACTCGTGATATAGTTAGTCTGAAGATGCTTCTTAAAGAGGCGAAACACGTGTCAAAGTAATTTAATAACACAGCCAGTGGAATAGCAAAGTTAGCAGTCCTATAACATCATTTTGAATCTCTTTTTCGATGTATTTACTACAAGCCATGCCCAGCGATGATTGAAATAGTTTAAAAGTTACCTCAAACTACATTCAGGGTCAGTGGCGGATTGATCGCACGAGGCGGGCACTTGGGGCCTCCGAATTTTTGGGCCTCAAGCTAGATTTTATGAAATGTATGAACGTTTGTAAAAGAAATATTTAATTTTTTTTCACACATAGGTGTCACTTTGAATCATTACACTGCCCCTTAAGGTAACCACAGAAATAATATTTAATCATTTAAATAACGTCATCGTCAATCTTTCGCGGATCTATACATTGTTATAAAATTAACTTTTGCATTGTTTTTAATAATATCTATATCGGCGCCTGCCAACAACTTTGCAAATAATAATCGTAAATTATAACATATACCAGTTTTTGAAATAACTTTTCTTACATCTGCTTGTATAATTAGTTTTATTTTCAGTTCGCATATCATTACTGGTATTACAAACAAAATTAGTTTTTCGAAAGAAGCAATCAATGCATGTAACACCTACAATCAGGGTTTTCCAAACTATGTTCCGCAGAACGTGAAAAGTAGGGCTTTCAATCCCGGGATCCCAGTCAATTATTCAATCCCGTGGTCCCAGATTGACTGTAAACCAGTGGTTTCTAACCTTAATTCTACAACGCCTCCCCTACAATTTTTCTTTTTGTCCGCGACTCACTTTTTTTTAATCGATAAAATAATAAAGACAAGTTTTAAATAATGAAAACTTTATTTAAAAAAAAACTGAACTACGATTAACAAAACAATTACAAAAATTTTCTATAACATCTACGTACATGCAGTGGTGAAGCTAGAGACTTTGTCGCCCTCCCCATCCACCATTTTCCCTCCAAAAATGATTCAATATTTACATTAGTGTTGGATTAAGGGTATCTTTAAAATTACTTACTATTTATTTTAAATTATAAATCATCGCGCACAGAAAATTGCGCTAAATTTTTATTTATAAACATAATTTATTGATAAATACTATATTTTTACTATTTGTCATTTACAAATTTTATATTTAATATTAATCTTGTAGAGTTCCGCACGCTCGTTCTAGAGATATGTCAAAAAATCTAGTCTTTAAAATAATGTTTATCATTTATATAAAAATACAAAGTTATTAATGCACAATCCATTAATATATTTATTGTGCATTAAAATTACAAATTAATTTAGGACAAGTTATTCAGCAAATTTCACTAATATTTGGCCAATGAGTAAAATAAACACTCATTCACTAAATTTGTACTGTTATATTACGACAACGATGCCCAACCAGTCGATCCCGAATTTAGTGAATTTTGAAAAAAATATTATTTTATTTAAATGAAATATATGTTATATATTATATACAATAAAAATAATAATAAATACTATCTTAAAAATATACGAAAATACTAAATTTGAATTATTTTGTAAGCACATACTTATCTATTAATATGTTGCATTTAAAATAAACATTTTCGCGTTCAAAGAAGGGAAAACCTTAAATAAAAATTCAAATTAAAAACTTCGTGATTAACTACAACATGTACATAGTTTTTTTCATAATAGCTATTTTTGTATAAATGTATTGTGATCTCCCTCCTTATATTTCGTAACAGCCGTTTATAACCAACTTGAAAAGGAAGACAAAGAAAAACTGCGTCAGAAATGGATGGAGGATAATATTGTGAAGTCGGATTGAAGGACACTTTCTCTTTTTGAATATCACCAGGAAAAACCTACATTAATAATGAAATCAATAAAATAGAATACAGTTTTGATAATCGAGTATTCCTATTTTTTTCTCTTAGCTTGTAAATAACTGTCTGATTCTCAATAAATAAAAAAATCATTTCAATTGAAGCAATAATGGACACATGGTGAATTTTTAATATAAAATTACATATAATGACCAATCCAGGGATCATAATTAGTGTCCGGGAATGAATGCCCCAGTGCAAGGGTGCCCGATCTCTTTTGCCTTGGGAGCTACTTTTTAATTTAAAATTTTCTCGGATCGACTTCTAATATGATTCTTATAAGAAATTTTATTTAAGGTTTTTTCTTCAAACTCAAAATATTATTAGATGTGCATATAAAATATAAGATTTTATAATATATAAGATTAGTATGTGCTTACAAAATAATTAAAATTTTCATATGTTTTTAACATATTATTTTTATTACATATCGTCGTTGTTCTGGAAGAAGGCACTAACTGAAAAATACTAGTTTTGAGTAATTGGGCTTTGAAGTTTCTCAAATGTTATATCTTTTTCATTTTGTTTGCTTCTACAAAACTGTTTTTAAGGTAAAGTATAATTTATAAAAATAAGTGTTATTTCATACGGTAGAATTTAAAATAAGAAACATTTTAGTATAACTAACTCAATATGTCATTTTTTAGATTTAGTGTTTTCTTCCACAACAGCGACGATATATATATATAATATAATAATATTAATCTGTTACGTGCTTCTGTTCTGTACACATCTGTGCACCTGAGCAGAGACTGTTGTGAAATTATTGTAAATGAAGTTTTATTTTCTCATTCCCTCCAAAAATAAGTTGTTTAAAAAAATAATATGTTAAAAATATACGATATTTATTATATTATTTCAAATTAATTTTATATTCTGGGTATTACAATATAAAATAAGATAAGGCAAATATGTTATTACGGTAGTGTATGAAATTTATTGATTTTTAATAAATCGAAACAGAATACTTACATATCTATACAATGAGTTCACTTGAAATTTCATCTTATATTTTACATAAGTTGACGCCCTCCGAATATCATCCTGTTTTTATTTTAGAAAGTCAGTTAAGTCTTAGTAAATAGCACTGTGAGTTAAAACAATCTAGCAAAATATTCTATATAAGTCTATCATTAGTGGTGTGGTGGTTTTTTAAAATTTAGTCTTATTTGTTAATAAAATTTTTCAAATAAACTTAATTTAAATTCACTTTATTAAATAAAGCAGTACCAGTTCCACCATCGGAGAAATATTAGGTATCAATTTCCTCTGACTTGGATTCGATCCGATTGTTTAATAAAGAGAACGAGTGCTAAGTATTTTAAATATTTTTACTAATTTAAAATATGTAATAAGTTTTTTTATAATATTATATGTACACCTATGGATTTTATCGATGTTTGCCTTCCATTTTTTAGGATTTCTGCTTCTCTTGCGAGTTTTAATTGTAATTACAGGTGTGGTGGCACTTCATGATCGCACTAGATATCAATATTAATATGTATTCTTATCAAAAAACTGTAGACAACTGAATTTTAAACACAGCTCTTCAACGCATGCAACTTAAAATTTGTATGGGCGGCCATATTGCTACATCGCTTAAGGTAACTCTGTGATTGGTCGAAATTATTATTAACCAAACCGTTCTACTTGTTTCCAAAGTCGTGTACCGTTCTGATTTTGATACCAAGCATCATTCTCTTTTACGTTTTTCTGCCACATGCACATGATTTTGACACAAAAAGTATTTCTAGCCATACACTATGACCGGAAGAATAATAAGACCGCATTAGTTCAATTTCGGCAAATATGGGATAGTTCTACTTTTGATACTATACGACTCAATTTTAAGATTATTTGAATAGTTGTATTGGAGTGTGCGCAAACCCTGGACGAGTGCGCGGGGATTTTCAAACTTCTGCACGCTCAGCTTAGAGGGAGCACTGCTCATCCCTTAAGGTAGAAGGGTTTAATTGGCTTTTATTAAAAAAATATTAGTTACTATCGCAAATTCATCAAATAAAAACAAATTTAAAAACTGTAGCCTTCTTACCGAAATTTACATATTTCACTTGTGGTGAGCCGCGAAATAATAATGAGTGCTTAGGTGTGAGCGGTTGAGAAAAGGTTACGCAGCACTGAGATAGGGTACTAATTAACTAATCAATATTTAGTATACCGAATGCTGCCAACACATGCTGTCAAATATTTTATTGTGAGAATAAACCCAAAATGACAATTACGGACAGATCAACTTTTGCTATAACGCCACAGAAATTATGATTCTACATTTTGATCGGTGGAAAAGTGCGCACGCGTCTAAAGAGGGTTGGTCCAGACTTTAGGGGATGCTGCCGCCGAAACAATCTCTTATAGGAAAATCTGATTCGCCTATTTATCCACCAATAATTTAGCAGACATTCGCGAAGGGTGACTGGCTATAAATTATATTCAAGATAGGTAGATCTCGTGCAACACGTTCGTGATTACATGACTATACATGCAATAATAATTTTAACCTTTCAAAAATAGCCAACACATTTTTTACAGATAATTTAGATAAATGAAAAAATGTTTTCCAAATAAACACAATACTTGAAAGATGGGTTCTTTCCTTTCTGCTGATATCATATTATAATATCTAATACACATTGCAAAACGCCGTCAACTGACGGACATTGGCTTACTCACAGTATGTACAGTGCATAGCTAGGGATGCGCCAAGCAGTGTAATAATATTATTTATATTTAAAATTATTACAAATGTACCGAGAAGTCGGTAGTTTTTCTAGTATTGAAAAAGTAATTAATAAAATATCTAGCTTGTATTTTTGTATGTAAAATATTAATTTGTTAATGTTTGTAAAACTATTTTAGTAATTGGCATACGAAACTTTCATACGATATACTTGGTGGAAAAAAATCTATTTGACAAAGTTTTATAACAGAACAGAATTAATGATTTTTTAAAGTAAAATCAATACCTAACTTATAAAAAATGTTAGCCTCGCTCTATCGTCACAATTTGGTAAAAAAAATCTGTACCGGCTCAGCTATACTATCGCCAGTGAAATTTTGAAGAATAAATAGGAGTACGATGAAAATCCTGGGCCGATCATGTCACCAATGAGAAGATTTTAAGATGAAATAATAAATTTATAGCTATTATCATACTAAAAAAACTATACTTTGGTCACTGTAATGAAAAATAAGAATAACTTCAAATTACATAAGGAAGGAAAAATAGATGGCACCATAGGTGCATTGTGTACGTATAAAAAGCTTATCTTTGCTATGAAACCTGCGTAAGTGAATCTGTGTCCAAGGAATTGGCAATCTAATACGTACAGCCAAAGCCCTCTATAATTACAAGCTATGCTGTAGGGCCCGTCAGCAGGTATTTTTAGGACGAGTGGTCCGTTACATTTACTGTCATGAAATCGATATTTTGGACTAATTACGATGAATTCCAGCATATTTTAATAATGTGAAATAGTGAGGAATTAAATGTTGTATCTTTAATATTAATAGGAATAAAGATAATTTCGATGGATTCGGTACATAGTAACTTTGGTGTTTTAATATAAAATTAAAATTGATAACTTAGTTATTCCAATGGCTGTGTTACTAAATTTAGCGCGTTTCGCTTCCTTAAGAAGCATGTTAAAACTTACTATATTCCAAGGTTATTTATTTCTTAGGTGAACAATGACTCTAGTTTCTAGTTCTTGAATTAAAAATGAAGGGTAGTGTGGGTTTGTTTCCTTCTACTGGACGTGGGTAGGGGGTAAGCCGTAAGACCCAAACGATGATAGCACTAATTACAATTTTAATGTTATTTACTAACAATCGAATAGTGTTAATGGTTTTATTAATTTCTAAGAACTTATATTTAAAACTATTCATTTTAATACCGTTTTTTGCGATATAGTTAGTCTGAAGCCAGAATACAGCCAGTGGAATAACTAAGTTATCAATTTTATTTTTATATTAGGAATAAAGTCGTTTACTTACTTTGAAAGAGTATAATTATAAAGCTTAGTCGTTCAATCAATGATAGTTATTAATCGACTATTCAAACTGTGTATTTTGCGGTAAACTGCGATTTTAAAAAATATTCTGGCAGGGTAGATTGCATTTCGTGCCATTCACTACATATATAATGACAACTGTACGATATGATTTATTGCGACGATTTAATTATTACTTAACATACATATAAGTTGGTATTCGATGAATCTTGAATTATATGATTATAGTAAAGGAACACTGAATAAACTCACAAGAAATCTTTTCAAATATATATTATATTCGACGAAAAACGAAGTTGACCTACGATCTTTGTACAACTGCCATACAACTTGTTCGTAGAGACTGTGACTCCCAGGACTACTAGTAAATTGCAAATTTTCTTATAGCACTGCTTGTAGCTTAAGATTGCTTTGGTAGAACCAATTTGTCAACCTTCGATAGAATACGACAATAAAAGAAGACGTACCTACTACTTTTATATTAATGCTTTATTTCTAGCATTTTAGGCATTAACATGTTCAGACCAGGTAGTAAGTCAAATAATCCAGATCTCACACTAAAAGCATTGAATTAGTAATACTATAGGTACTACTTCTGGCTAAGAGAAGGAAATCAAAATCGGGTTGAGCCAACCTTTAGAGCGCTTGTGACTCAGGCCTCGGGAGCGCAGGGCTGATCACCCGTTCTTCTTAAAATAAAAAGATTACGATACCATCATTGCAAAAGTTACTCCGCGCCAGCTTCATGCAGAGATTGAAGCAGGGGCCTCACCTTATTCCAACTCTCAAAGCTGAGAAAATTCAAAAATTTAAGCTTCAACTTAAAGCCTCCAAGAACCTCGTCAAGACGATGTCCAACTCCTTATGCTCCCCCTCCCCCTCTCTTACAGGAAATTCTTCTCTAGCGGAGGTGGATGCGGAAGAGGCCGACGGCCACGCCGGTCTTCAATAAGTCGCCCTAAGAGATAAATCTTAAAGTAACGAGCCAGGCTCGAACATTTTAGTTAGGGACTGGGCAAGTCTTAATTAAGCTAAGTAAGTTCTTCAAACTTACGCCAACATTACGAGCAATTCTGGTTAAGAATTGAACTTTTGCTAATGATTCAAAGACAATCATTCTCGTATGGGGTTTTTTCTTAAATGTTTTCCCCACACAAAGCCTTCAGCTGACAGAATCTTTTAGACAGCAGTACGTAGCTAGCTAACATGCGGGAAAGGGATATAAAGACTTAGTCTGTACCCACCCTAGCACTGACTTTAGCCAGGAAACTAGGAGCCCGCTTCGCGGACTCCACATAATAGTTTCAGTAGGAAAGTAGAGGTAGGAAAAAAAATCATTGCAAAAGCCTCGGACGCTTAGGCCTGCTAAACGACAACCCAGCAACGAAAAGAACATGATACTCTCCAACAACTACTTTATGAGCATAGGCGCATATAATGTGCGTACTATTCGTACCCCAGGAAAGAAACTACACGCCACTCGCATCATGCAAACCTGTAAGCTTGATGTTTTAGGGCTGAGCGAGGTGCGTTGGAAAGGCGCCGGGAAAAGTCGTTGGAGGGCTGATTTACAATTTTATATTCCGGTCAGGAGCAATACCATCGCCAAGAGGTGACAATATTGATTTCGGAGAGGGCAGCCCGCTGCCTTATCAAATGAGAGCCCATCTCAGAACGACTAATACGAGCCACCTTCAGGACGACTGATAGCTCGGTAACTGTCCTTCAGTGCTATGCCCCTACCGAGAAAGCCGACACACAGGCAAAGGATGCTTTTTATGACACTCCACGCGGCCATCTCCACAATCCTCCGTAGAGACCATGTAATTGTAATGGGGGACCTCAATGCAAGAGTGGGAACGGATCCTTTGCTTGGCCCCACAGTGTTGGTAAGGCATGGCCTTGGTGAAGCCAACGACTGTGGCGAGAGAGAAAGACACAAATTTACCACTTTCTATACAGCACGACTCACCGAAGGGAACTTCTCGATGTTCGAACCAGCGATCATGAGCTTCTTGTCGGCAAAATCCGTCTCAGACTAAGACGTACAGTACGGCCCCCGATTCGAATGAGGAGCGACGTCGAGAGACTGCAATTTCCTTGAATTCGGTTTAATTTTGACGTCGCTGTGAGAAAGAACGTCACTAACTGTGTGCATGAACAGCAAAACCCTCGACCCGACACCATCGAATCGGAATGGTCCAGCATCAAAGATACAGTTGCGTCAAACGCTCATAAGGAGCTAATAGTCAGGAGAAGTGGACAGCTAAAGTGGATGTCCGACGACACATGGAGGAAATTTGAAAAAAAGAGCGAGGCTTAAAGTACTAAGGGACAGTGAGACAGACCCAGGCCGGATCGAGGATCGCCGGACAGATATCGATTCCAAGATAAGATAGTAAAAAAATTTGTGCGACTCGATAAACGCCGATTCATGGACAACCAGATTGAAGCAGCAGAGGCGGCAGCGTGCAGAAATGATGCAAGAGATAGAATCACAAGCGAAATTTGCGGTAGACGACCACCGACCCCTGGGCCCATCCGTAGTCCCAGCAGGGCAATAGAGTCAAGCGCGGAGCGTGTTAAAAAGATTTTGAGAAATCGTTTCTGCCGGTTTGTAAACCGTCCTCCTCCCTCGAATCCCTTTGACATACCCGACGAAGCCATACTTATAGATATCCCCCGAGCGCCAAACTTCTTTGACCATGCACCGACGCACGCTGAGATTACCTCTGCTGTGCAGCGGTTAATGAATGGGAAATGGACGGTATACATTCAGAGTTTCTCAAGTACGGCCAGAAGTGGCTCTTGCAGCCTTTACACCTACTTCTCAGTAAGGTGTGGGAGCAGGAGCACTGTCTGAGGGATTGGGTAAACGGTGAGGTCATCACAATTCACAAAAAAGGCTGCTCAGCGTGCCTAGCAAGGTTTTGGCGCGGACAGTTTTGGTGAAAATAAGGATTCCAGTAATGTGTATCCTCAGGGAAACAAGGCTGGTTTCTTACTTAGACGATCCTGTGCGGACCAAATTTATAATCTGCCTTTTCCAGCAAAGCAATGAATTCAACAGCTCGCTGGCGTGTTACTTCGTCGATTACGAGAAGGCCATTGATGTCCGCAGCGGTCTTCCCTATGGCACATATTAAATCTATACGTAACCCCAACCAAGATTATCGCCATCATCAAATGCATGCACGAGGGTAATGAATAATGTATTAGAATCGGCGACCTAACGACAGAATGGTTTGGGGTCTCAACCGGGGTCAGACAGGGCTGTGTTCTGGCTCCGATCCTCTTTATAATAATCTTCGACTTCATCCTGAGGAAGTCAATTCCACCTAACCGAGTGTAGCCGTTGCCCCCAATCTGAGGCTATGAGACCTAGAGTATGCTGACGACGCTGTCATATTTGATAAATCTGTCTAGGGAATTCGGGAACAATGAACAGGCTGCAGAGCAACTCGTATCGCATTGGCCTCAAAGTCAATGCGAGTAAAACCAATGTGCTTTGCAACAGTTTCTGTCTGGACCCTGACGAGCGCGAGGCAAGAAATCGAAAGAGTCGATGGCTTCAGGTACTTGGGGGTACACATCGCGGGAGATGGCAATCCGCATAAGCAGCTTGCAATCCGATTAGGGATAGCTGGAGCAACCTTTAACTCAATGCGGAAAGTCTGGGACTCACGGTTTTACTCGGTCAGAACCAAGTGCCACGTATTCAACGCATGCATCCCGACGGTGTTGCTTTACGGTTGCGAGTCATGACACCTTGACAAAGCCCAAAGTAACCATATACTGTGCTTTGAAAACAGATGCTTGCGGCGAATACTAGGGGGTACGATGGTTTGATTTTGTCAGGAACTTGGAGGTAAGAGAGCGGACGAACCAGCCCCTTATTACGTCCAAAATAAAAAAGTGACAATGGACCTGGCTTCAACACGTGATGTGGGTGCCCCAGGGGAGCCTAAATCCTGCCTGTCTCTTCTACCAACCAGATGGATTCCGTCGCCCTGGAAAGCTGCTGATGACCATCCATAGGATGTATTCCACGGAGCTACGGGACGCTGGGATGACCTGGTAGGAAGCGAAAAAGACTAGCGAGGGACAGAGAAGCTTGGAAGAACCGCGTGATGGCCATATGCTCCGAATAGGGAGCGGATATGGTTAAAAATAATAACGACCTGTTATGTATTACCTACCTATGAATATTATGATGCGAAATATTGTAAAATTTTAATAGTAGACGTCCGTATACAGTATAATTAAATAGCCACATAGTTTTGCGGCGCATGCGTATTGACTGACTGTCATCAGGATTTAGCTGTCAAAATATTGTGTTTACATTTTTTTACCAGGGATAACTCTCATGTCTTGCAATGAAAAAATATAATGTAGTATTTATTAATAAATATGCCCATTAAGAAAAACCGAACGCAGAGGTATATTAGAGCCAACAACGTATTTGATAATGTGCAAAAGCAGTGAGCTTTCTTTAATATATCGTCAAATGGGGTTACTCTGCCTACCGATGGGTGTCTTTGCTTAGTCCATTTTATTTCTATAAAAGTGTTCACAAAGTACTTATTGTAATGTGTATATCAATGGTTCATGTATAATATTACACAGGGTTCGACGCTGGAACCACTTAATACTGCAAACTGTGTCTAATCAGTTTTGCGCCATTTTAGTGAACTTCGAAAATCCAGATTGGAGAGTGATTTCTCCAAACTTTACGTTGTATCTAAAAAAACTATATGAGATAATCTTCTAATAATCTATCATAATTTAAGCATTTATTTAGTTAAATTTGATTGGTTTTGGATAGTACATAAGTCATCAGACAATCTACTACATTTTGAAAGTAACTATTTACAACTCTTCGTTTTCAATAATTAACATTTAGAATATTGAATTTTGTTTCAGGGTGAAATATATATTTTTTTGACGAATGCTATTATTTTATTTTTCATTAGACTTCACCATACTTCATTTCATTGAAGAGATATTTTTGTGTGTGACGTATGTATGTGACCTAATTAGTTATTAGTTTTTTTTAAGTTTAAATTATTAATCAAGAAATCTTATACACCTGATTCTCTTTTTGCACGGGGGATACATTCCAGAGACTAGCTTACAAAAAAACCTGTGTAAAAAAAGATAAGGTGCACACACAAAAACGGGAAATAGATTCCATAAATAATTAAAATTCATTTTTTATATATATATATTAAAATATTTTCGCAAGATAGATAAGTAATAAATTTACATGATTTGCGATTTAAATTACTCATTAGATAATAAAAAATGAAAACCAGAAGGATTAAAATCCAAATATAGAAGAGCAACATAAATACGTTCAAACAATAACAACTCACACCTGCTTCTTAAAATTCGCCAAATGGCAAAAATGATGACTCCAATATTCCCAAAGGATTTTTTTAAATATATACATATATACTGTATTTATTAATACTTTTCATTTTTTGTTACCGTATAAAAGCACAAAAAACAGGTTAAAAAAATAATTCATCCGTTTTCTTTTACATTCATAAACCGTGAATAATGCTATTCTTAATCCAAATAACCAAATTAAATATAATTCAACATACGTTTTCTTACAAAAAATTGACAAATTTTTGAAATTAACTAAAACATATTGAAAATTAGACAAAGTAACCCCATTTCACAGTTAGTTTCATTAGTTGTTAGTTTATCAATTATATTTCAATCGGAAAATGTCGGAATATGAAATAGGATTTCAATTAAGACATTGCGGATAAAACAAAAGAATAATACTGCACACGTTTATGTTTAGTCAATATCTTGAAATCAACTTATATATATAGAAATAATTGACAATTCAATATCAGTAGGCATGAGTTGCCACTTTATAACTTTGCACACGGGCTCAAGGGATCGGTTATAGGATAGCGGGATCCATACATGACTCCAGTAACACGAGATCTATACATACTAATACATTGATACGCTCTGTGTATTACACACAAAGCGTATCAGTATAGTAAAAAATGGAAAGCTAGAAAGCGTATACTGTGCATTGCAATCAAATCCAAAGCAGTTTATTTTCTATATGCCTGATTTTTCACTTATAGTACTGTTCTCTGTTGAGGTTATTGCCATAGAATATTTAGAAAAAAACAATCAGATGCCTTCTTCCAATGTTTTCAGTAAATGTAGAGACTGGGAGCGAGAGCGTCGCAGTAGATTGTGTGCAGCGTTTACACAGCTCGCCGCCCTGCTTCCGTCAACGCCTCCGACCTCCACCAAGATACTCATATTGCAGCATTCCATTAAATACATACAGGAATTGCAGCAAATCCATTCTCCCCTAAAAACATTCGACAATGTACCCTCAGGTTTGTTTTAAGTTTCATTTACTATGTTTCGATTTTATTTACCTGCCACTTTATTCAGTGCATGCCTATTGTACAGCATGCGCCATCAATGTTCTATTTTCAATTAAAGAAGCTTATGTTTAAATTAAATTAAAAATTGATAACTTAGTTATTCCACTTGGTTTATCACAGAGGCGAAACGCGTCACGTTAGTGATAAACCAAGTGGAATAACTAAAATTTTTAACTAAATTTTATATTGAAAATGAACTTCCACAAAGTTATCACCGAATCCATAGAGTTTATGTTCATTTATATATTGTTTAAAGAAAAGTACAATACATAGGGTTATCAACATCGATTAGGCGATCATTCTTTAGGGTCAACATTACATGATCAATCGGAATGACAGTGATGAAGGAAAGGTTGTGTTTATAGCTGCGATGGATACCGCCGATATTTGGAGACCATTTTTTAACCTCCTCAAACAAGTTTGTGCTTCATTTTTTTTTGTAGCCCCTCAGAATTCATTCAAAAGAATATAAGCATTCATTGTTTTAATATAGTTATTTTTTTTCAACAAAAAGTGTTTATAATTTTTATGAGTTTGTTCTGTCTTTCATATTTATACAGAATTTCATCTTATACTAAATTTCAGGACAAGAAGACAGCGAGTGCGGTCTACGTAAAGAGCTCTCGTTATTACAAGAGAGATGTTCACAGTTGATCGGTCAGCTTCAGAGAGCCGGTTTGTTGGCTGAAGAAAATGTCTCTCCGATAATCAACATAGCTGTTGCGAACGTTTCACCGATTATCAATAACAAAACGCAGCAAGGTATGAATCTCTGTGTTATTTAGATACCAAGGGTTATTCACTATTTAAAATTATGAAGGCCTTCAAATATAATTCCAATTTACCTCTTCACGTAGAATATATAGTCGGCATAGTCCCGCTCCCCTGTCCCGAAAATGTAGACACCACACCGTAATTGCTATTATGAATTGCTATACTCCAACATAACTGGAACATTTCAAATAATTACAAAAAATGTTTCTTTGAAAATAAATCACTGCTCATCACGTGGTACAAAATCTTTCCTGTACATTTTAATAATACTTCAATTGTTTTGATATTTTTTAGCCCTCATTGTATCCACCCTTTTTTAGCAGCAGTATACAAATGTCCCTAATCGGATTGCGAGCTCTTTACGCGGATTGCCATCTCCCGTGATGTGTACCCCCAAGTACCTAAAGCCGTCGACTCTCTCGATGTCTTGCCCCGCGCTCGTCAGAGGGTAGTCTGGGTCTGGACAGAAACTGTTGCAGAGCACATTGGTTTTACTCGCATTGACTTTGAGACCAATGCGATACGAGTTGCTCTGCAGCCTGTCCATTGTTTCCTGAATACCCTCGACAGATTTATCAAATATTACAGCGTCGTCAGCATACTCGAGGTCGCATAGCCTCAGATTGGAGGCAACGGTTAAACCTCGGTCGGGTGGAATTGACTTCCTCAGGATGAAGTCGAAGATTATTATAAAGAGGAACGGCGCCAGAACACAGCCCTGTCTGACCCCGGTTGAGACCCCAAACCATTCTGTCGTTACGTCGCCGATTCTGACACTGCATTCACTGCCCTCGTGCATGCATTTGATGATGGCGATAATCTTGGTTGGGATTCCGTACAGTTTTAATATGTCCCATAGGGAAGGCCGGTGCGGACTATCAAAGGCCTTCTCGTAATCAACGAAGCAACATGCCAGCGAGCTGTTGAATTCGTTGCTTTGCTGGAGAAGGCATCTGAGATTATGAATCTGGTCCGCACAGGATCGGCCAGGTAAGAAACCGGCCTGGTTTTCCCTGAGGATACACATTATTGGAATCCTTATTCTCGCCAAGACTATCTGCGCCAAAACCTTGCCAGGCACGCTGAGCAGCGTTATGCCCCGGTAATTGTCGCCAACCAGGTGGATTCCGTCGCCCTGGAAGGCCGCTGATGACCATCCATAGGATGTATTCGGCGGAGCTACGGGACGCTGGGATGACCTGGGAGGAGGCGAGGAGGCTGGCGGGAGACAGAGTAGCTTGGAGGAACCGCGTGATGGCCATATGCTCCGAATAGGGAGCGGATATGGTTAAAAAAAAAAAAAAAAAATACAAATGTATTTTTTATTCTTTTCAGGCGATGTTGACGCATCTAAGCCAAGTGAAAGAGACCCACAGGAGATTGTATGCAATAATAATACACTAAATTCAGAAAAAATAACCGATGGTAATTTAGATGTTTTTAAAACTAAACCTAACGAAGAATCAACTAGGCAGCGAGTAAAAAAGGTGAAGAAGAAACAAAATGGTAAAATTAAGAAAAAAATGAAGAGAAAACGTACACATAACCAAAAAGAAAATCACGAGACGGAAATTACAAACGAACATCGGTCAAACGTCCTGCCTCATCGTTTCCGGTGACACAATTAGCGGCGTCGCTCGTCCGATATCCTTAGCTCTGAAAAACAATCAAAACAACAATGGTAACTTATCCTCTTATCCTATTTATTTGACACAATTATATCAATATGATCACTGTATATCCTCGATCATAAGACGCATGTTTTTACCAATCTTGGAATCTCTGAATTCGGAGTGCAGCTTATAATCAATGTCTCTTGACATTATTAAATCATAATTAAATTAAAAAGAGGGGAAATTATTTAATTCCAGTTTGGGTGACGAGCAATAATCTGGGAGTCGTCAGCAACGGTTTGCTGCCTCTGCTTCCTTTGAATGCGCCTCTGCTGATACCTCCCGCTCCGCAGCAGCAGACCATATATTTGCTGCAGAGACCCATCCCTAAAGACTCTGGATTGCTGAATCTGAACGTTGCTGAAAGTTCAAAACAACAGAGTGTTTTTCCTGTGAACGGTGCACCGTTCCTGAATAGTTCCGCGGCGGTCGGCAATCAGCAGAAGCGAGTCCATAAGATATTCTCAAACTTTTACGGATTCGACATAACTAAAACTACGATGGTCAACAAGGTTCCGATACCCGCCTTCTCCAGCACGCTTTCGATGAACCGCGGAAAGGCGGCAGACAAAAATATAAAACCGATGAGAGTGACGCAAAGAAGCCGAAGTAAACTGCTCAATTCGTTGAACGCCTCCAAGAAAGGGCAAGCGTTGTCGAATTCCCTCCTCAAGAATAAAGAAAACGTACAAAAAACGGAAACAATTAAACCGAAAGAGGCTGATCCTGCATCAATTAATGCCGCAGATTCCGTCGATACCAAACTGGCTATGAAAAACACGACTCCTGACATGAAATCAATTGAAATGCCAAATAATATGAAACCTATTGAAAAAGATTGTGAACATAAACCGTCAAATAAACCTATTCCGGGAGTACATAATATTAATAGTATCGACGAATGCAACGTTATTCTCAGAAGGCATGATAAAATAATCGAAAACTCTTCAAAGCAGGAAGATATAAAACAAAATTCAATCAATCAACGACCCACCATTGTAAATAAAACCGCTAATGAAAGCTTTGATAGTTATGAAATGGTTAAAAAATGTGAACCGCAGACATTGAACAGTGTCAATTTGAGTGTCGATAATTTGTTTCCTTCGAATCATAGCACAAGTCACTGTCTTTTGAATTCCGAGACGGTGAAAGCTCATCAGTTTCCGAAGGAATCGACCATTCATAAAATCACCCACATCGTTAATGGAGAAAGCATGTATATGAAATCTAGAAATATACCAATTGATAAAATGCATAATAATATAACTACTATACTAGATATTTCGAAAAACACCGTAAGCAATAAAAGCGATGTTAAAAAGAGGAAATGTGAAAATGAAGCGGTGCACAGCGCCATTAATCTGTTCAGCACAGTGACGGGACGAAATATCAACCCGGATTGTAGAATCGAATCGTCGAAAGTCGAGCAGCTGGATGAGAGGAGTTTGGGTCCGGCCGAAATAGCCGAAGACCTGCTGGCGTCGTTCGGAGGCGTATCCGAGCAAGCGGAGCTGCCTCCCTCCCCGCTGGCGTCTTCGCCCATGGCCGCGTCCCCCACTGCGGCATTTCTTCTGGCTTTCCCGCTGGTGTGTCCGGGACCCAGACCCGACACCCCTCTCAATGACAATCTTCAAACCCCCAACATCTGCTCTCTGGATAACTTCTCGACGTTTTTCACCCACAAGGATTCCACGAACGGAGCGACTAATATTTTCCCAGATTACCATCCCAAAATTCCCAACGTGCAGATTTCAGGAGAGAAGTCAAAGGCGAACTGGCCGTTCGGCGATCAAAATAAACAAAACTGTAATAATCTCATGCCGTACGGTGAAGTATTCGATTCTAATAAATACGCTACGAAAACTGTCGATAACTTCAAGCTGACAGATAAAAACTACCAGGGCAAACTTCCTCCCGTGACGACGTCATCCGCGTGCGCTTATTCCGATACCCAAGCTCTTTTCTCCAACTCCAAATCGATCAACGCCAACAGCTTTTATTCTTTGCCAGAATCCATATTCACATACGAGCACACTCCGGTTATGAACAATGCAAAGATAGATACTAAAAATACCGGCATAAATAACAACTCTAAAAATCAGTTTTATTTTGAAAATATTGCTACGCAATCCACTCTCTTGACTAAATTGCCGCCGGTGAACGACAACAGTCTGTTCACGTCAATGGCCTCGAGCTACATGGAGAGTATGCCGTCTTCGAACTCTCTGAGCAACTTGAATAAAATAAATACTTACCCTCCTGCGATCAGCGAAACGAACAGCTGTAGAAAACATCAAGGGGGTGAAAATTCAATGAAAATCATCCTGCCGGGGGTCATCTCTGAATATCCCTCCGTGTCTAAAAGCATTGATACACCGTTCACGTTCGCATCCCAAGTGAAGTCTTCGATTTATCCAAATCCTGCGAATATCTACACGTCGTGCAACACTTACAATCCGTTCAGCTCAGACTTCCCTACAAATTCTGCCAATGTAGGATTGGCTTGTGGGAATCCGGTCGATAGCGTTCGGACCAAACCGTCGACTGCATGCTTTCTGGATTTCAATGCTCCCAACGTTTACTCGCAGAACATGAACACTTGGACCGACGACAGTGCTGCGATTCAAAACAAGAAGCCTGATGTTCCGATGAGCATTAATCAAAACAGTCACATGCCAACGGAACTGCAGCCCGATTTTAGATTCACCTTACCTCTTATATCAAAGTGTGCCAACAACAAGACGAGCAACTTACCTGCTGATGGTAAAAATGTTAAGAACAGTTCTAACAAAGCACACAACAGAGACATCAAATATAATACTACGAATATATTAGACAGTAAAAATATCAAGCCGGAATTTTCAGTTCAGAAAGGTCCAGTCAACTGGATGACCTCAGAAGTGGTGTCGGCCCAAAACGGCAATGAAATGTTTACGGTGACCCCGCCGTGCGGAGATTTCGCCGGCGGTATATCATCGTCTCTGGCTTGCAAGAAAGGAGACGTGTACGATCAGCCGTTTTATCATATGCCTCCGGGGAGTTACGCTCCTCAAGTCATCGGCGACGATAATCAATTCACTTGGTCTCCGTCAAAACTTCCTCCGTTGGGAGACGGCGTATCGTTAGCGCCCTGCAGTCTGCCGACGTTGGTCGGAGATCTCGCGTTGGGTATAGGAACGGATTCGAAACTCTCATATCCCGGGACTCTAGTGGAACACGACCCCGTAGGCAAAGATCGAAGGAATATGTCTGTCAAAACTAAAGAAGGGTACTCCAAAAATAGCACCAATCAAAATATTGAATTGAATAACTCGAATACTGCTGGTAATTTCTTATCGGTGAGTCAGCTCATGGAGCGAGGTAAAGCCGGAACTAATTTAACCGATAATATAACGCAATGTAAATCAAATGTTCAATATAATCAAAAGAAAACTTCGGCTTTAGATCATACGAGACAATACAATGTTCATTCGAGTACTATAAACAAACCATTCGATGCCAACAACTCGTTGCCTCTATTTCCTTTGGATGTCATACCAAACCAGCAGCACAATCAGCTGAATTTACCGGTGCTACAGAAGGAGAACAATTTCAATGTAAAACCGGAAACGACGAGTAAATCTGTATCTGTAAATAAGAACAATTATTCGACGGAAGCTTTGTTGCAAAATAACCACACTCAATATCAGAACAACCGAAAGCAGCGGCATTCTTCGACTATACAGAAAGCTTACCACGATGTCAGCAATGCGTCGGTAACCGCTAGCTCGAGCGGAAATCAACACATTCCATTGCAGTTCGATAACTATCCTCAGACTCAACAGTACACGGGAAACGCATTCCCGTACGGAAGCCAGGCGGCGTCCGGAATGAATTCATCATTTTACCCGCCGTCCAATTACATGAACGCAGGCTTGGCGCCTGACATGGCAGATTTTTCCAACAATGGCACCAACGAGAATATATTTTATGTTCCCAAATTAGAAAGCTGCAAATCTAAAATGCAAAACGAATTACCGCCCGCTGACATTCCTAAATATTCTTTCAACAATAAATTGTTCAATCAATCGAAAGAGCCGCCTGTAAAACACCGGCAAGACCCGAGCTTCAAAAAAGATACTTCTTCCAATGCAAAACGACCCAAAAAACATAAAAACTCTTACGTGGAGACTTACAGCCATTACGGTGCCATATCAAATACGGTTAATTCTCCGATGGGAATGGACGATTCTTTCTTCGGTTACTTTTCATCGAGTCAGATGCACCCGTATCCTTCGCAGCCGCCCGTCTTGCCCGCCATCCAGCCCGTTGGACAGGGCAACCAGAAGATCATCTCCGCAACGGGAAAGCCGATAATAGCCGCAAACAGTGCCATGTCCGCTTCGCCTAATCCGGCGGGAACCAGTCTCACCAACTTTAATCTCAGTACAATCTTCCCGGAAATTAACAAGGTCAGTATTATGTAGGCATATTAATAGAATTTTAACTCAATTTTAAATTGTAACACTCTTTAACCCGAAAGATGAATAATGACCGAAAATCATTCATATTGAAATCAGAAATATAAATGAATCTATTCCACACTAAAGTATATAATTAAAAACACAAATAAATTGTAAAATGTATTCATACCAAACAATAAACACACCAAAATGTGACAAAAGTATTTGCAACAGTAAGATTATCAACAAACTGATAAAATTCTTGAGTAATTCACTTTGTTATTTTTACCTTACTGGATGTGTTACTTACTGTGACACGTCTTTCGCCTTTTTGGGAAGCATCTTCAGACTGACTGTATCGTACGTTTATTTATATAATATAAACAAAGATTCTAATCTTTAACTTATAAATTAGAAAAATTAAGGGCGGGGTGGGATTATTTCTTTCTACTGGACTGGACGCGTAGATAGGGTTAGATACAAACAATAATATTGCTTCTAGTTTGGAAGTGAAAATCCCAAGAGAAATATAATTAAAAGTGGTGAGCCACCTGTCCTATTTAAAATGTTATTTTACTAATAATTTATTTCTTTTAATGGAAACTTTTAACAAAATCAAGTTCTTCCTTACAAAAGATAATTATATTCATCATTTATTAGATTCCAGTTTTTTAACTGTAAATTTGGCCTGTGTAGTTGGTTTTCATATCTGCTTGTTCGGTTGAAAGCTTTAAATGCTTATAATAAAATAATGTTAATCTTATCTTTGTGAGTGTTTCTGTGTTAATTTTTGGCTGAACCAAATGTTTCGTGAAAGAATTTTGAGTGTTGGAAAATAATAAACTTTATAGCTTAGTTATCATCCTAAAACAGATTGAATTCAGTATACTGAACACAGCACACTCGCCAGTTACTTCATACCCGACCTGTTTTTAATGCGTTTCGCACTTCAAATGTGTGAAAAACATTACGCGTAGGTAGGTTATCCTGCTAACTGAGTCTCTGGGACAAAAAGGTTTACGATGATGATATACCTTCGCGGGAGTGTGTCGTGCACTTGGATATAATGTAGGATTCTCACCATGACTGAAATGTGGCCGGGATCCGAATTAAAATTCAGACACGCGAGTTCCTCAGAGTCGGCGGGCGAGAATAATGTCGCGAGTATCAACCCCCGAGTCCTAAATCCTGGCCTTTATTGATATTTCGCTTCGATAGTTTTCCCGGACTTATTCGCTGCGGCGTAACTTTAATTCGTTTGTAATGCGGCCAGCGGAGAGTAACTATCGAAGATAGCGGCAAGCATTGTAATTGAATCTGTCGTTGTAAATTCTGCGGTGATACTGAAAGCCGAATAGTAAAGGAAAGCCATGAAAGTGAACGAAATGCACCCAGAACACCCAACAAAGCATGGTTGACAGTTGCCGTCGCCATTTTATGTACTATCTATTCGGTAACATTCTACGTTTTCTTCGGATTGATATTTTTACAATATGTCACAGCTTGTGCATGGTTTTCTCAAACTTAAAAATAAAAATATAATTTATTAACAACATACGATTGTTTCGTATTTCGATTTTGAAATGCTTTTGCTCTTAAAGATATGTATATTTTCGTTGAATTCATGGGTTTCATCGTGGTTATTCGTTTTCGATGTAACAAAAAAGCAATGAAAACTTTCCCTCTTATATAGATAAATAAGGATAAATCTCCTAATTATCAACCTAATAGTAATGAAATTAATTTTCGTAATTGTACAATAGATTGAACATACCTTACATAATGTACAAAACATTATTTCACATTTCTAAAGTCAAAACAAACATGGTTTTGGAATGTTTTCCAGCTCATCTTTCACTCACTTGTTGAATTATTACACTCTGAAATTTCTTTATTTATATCTACATAGGTAAATGTTTTTGAAATCTTCTGCTACATCCACATTTACCATTAATTAACAAGCAATGTTTTAATTATTGTGCTATGCGATTGTAATATAATCACCATTACACTTTTCTTCTGTTGGTCTCTTGTTGTCCAAGTTTTCTTTCTTTTTTTTTTGTTTTTTGTTTTTTGTTTTTAAGCAAAATTTCTTTTCATCCTTTTTTTTGAACTCAAAATCTCGAATTCTTTATTTGAAATTAAAAAGGAAATCAGTCTGAATAAGACCTGGTTATAAAAAAACTTCTTTAACCCTCTAATACTTTCCCTATTTAGATTATCAATTGAGTTTATAGTCGAGTTCTATTGATATAGATATGATATAAATGTACCAAGTTAACATGGCCGCTAGTGAGGGAGCCACCGTTGAGTTAGGAATGTTGCCATATTCAACGATAAGTATTTGTTTATTAATACATTTTAAAGGTATATATGAAAAAAATCTTTGTGTAAATAATATATTTTTACTAAAACATTAAAAGATTAAAAGTATAATTAAATGTAAATACAATTTTAAAAAATATCTTATATTTCTATATACTTTCATAAACAGTGTGAAAAATAAAATTGTGCATAAAAATGAAATGACAACGTTATCAATTTTAATTTATATTGAAAATGATTTTCCACAAAGTAAAGGTCGTATCTATAAAATATTTATAAAAAATACAGAAGTATTTAATTACGAGTAACTTGGCAACACTAAAAATTTGATTGTTTTGTAAGTTCACTCCGCATTGTAACTGATGGGAAGCATTGGTTATTTATTTTTTGACTCATTTCGACTCGTTGCAATTCGTTTTAAACTATTAAGTATTTTTAATAAAAAAACTATTTATCGATATACATACGCTCGTGTTTTAAAGTTGCTAAGGAATAGTGTCAACTGGATAGAGGATAAGCATAAGGAAACCAACTGCAAAATTGCCAAATGGAGATATTAAGTCTCAAAGTTTGCACATGTTTTCAAATACTTTTGGCTAGTTTTGTGAACGCGAAAACTATTGAATATTATGGCTATTATTAATAGAACTCTATTACTACTACTTAAAAAATATAGAAAACATTCATAGATTTTAAGATATTAATCAATAATTCAGTTGGTTCCTTTTTATTTTATGACAATCTACATACAGACAGCAGTTGCAACCGTTTTACATAAAGGAAGCAATAGTTTGTTCCCTATCATCTATGGATTCAGCGGTAACTTCGCAAAAGTTAATTTTTAATATCTAAATTGACAGTGACTCGGTTATTTCACTTGTTTTATCACTAACGTTATGCGTTTCCAGACTGTCAGTCGGTTCCCTTTAACATGATTCTCTTCAATATGCTAAGCCATGAATAATGTATTTGTCATAAGGGAACCAAGTGCAAATAAACATTTTTATGTTTTGAATACTCTATGAATAATTACGGATTATAATGTACTATTTTATTTTAGAAAGTTACCTTTGTGAACAATATGTCTGAATAATGATATTATAAGACACAAAGACTGCGTAAATGCTGGCAATAGATAACAAACCTTCATTTTTATTTAAAGTAACCAACTGCAACTTAACGATCAACCACTTGTTATGCATAACATATACTTTGCAGCTTGTTCTTTTATTGTGACAGAAAATTTGACGTTTCAATATATTTTGCGTGTTAAGCAAAAGGTAAATAAAATGAAAACTAGACTGAATCTAAATAGGACCTCTTTAGCATATCGAACTTTGGACTTTTTCTGACCAGTTCCCATTCATAACTTAAAATACCTGTAAACGTCAGTTGGTTCCCTTTTGCTTATCTATATCCAACTTAGGATAAAACTGTTCTAAATGCACGTCAGCAAACATAAATATTCATAAATCAGCAAGAAAAGAATTTTTTGATAGTATAACACTATCTTACACATAAAAACAATACTTTTGCAAAAATAAATTATAATAGATATTTTAGTACAACACTCCTAACGTAAAAATAATACTCTGATATTTTAGAAACGGTTATCAAAAGTAGACATGAGCTTTCGAAAGATATTTATTTTTCATGGCAATTGGGAAAATTTATCCTAGACTGAGAAGTTACAAATTCGGCGGCGGCCAAGTAATGTTGGTAATACTGTAGTATTATTCTCATTTTAATATGATGCTTTACATTTTCCAGCGGACAACAATGCCCGGTTTCCATGATGCCCAACAAACAATTTCAAAACCGCCTTGTCCAATATTATTTCAGTGACACGACTGACCACATGTATCACTGTATTGTAAAACCAAACATAATACATTAAATATTAGGGTAAAAATAACAAAGTGTACAGCTCTACAAGAATTTTATTATTATTATTATTTCTTGGAGAACTGAACAATTTGTTATTTTTACACTATTATAATGGAGTTCTACCAAGTAGATACCAATTCAATCGATGAACTCTCAAATGTTGAACTACAGAATAAATAATGAAGAGTTGTTTAGTAAGTAATTATTGTGTGCTAAGAAGTTGTAAAACAAAAAAAATTTGTAAATATTTTTAAATATCATTCTTGTAACATATTTCTGCCTAAAATTGTCACTCTCACCCTCATATTATTCGAACTATCCAAACAATGATAGATGTATTATTTGTGTATCGTTTTTTTAAATGAACCAGTAAAAATGTCGGGTTGGTGGTGCAGTGGTCAACGTCATTGGTTTCTGTTGCAGTACTCATGAGTTAGCATCCCAGTACGCACAGTTTCGTAAGATTTTATTTTAATCAGTTTACAGATTTCTGTTGGAGGGCATGGATGTCTGTGATGTTCAAATTTCCCTCCAACCCATCCGACCCTAAAATCGAGGCGTAGCGAGAATGATTAACTAACCACTAGTCCTGTCCCGGCCCTATCCTTCTATCTCTACTTTCTTCAATAAAGAAAAGTTGAGTTTCTTGAGTAAGAATCAATTTTCGTTAAAAAAACAATACTTGAGATAAACTCGGTTAAGAGTCAACATGGTTAAAAAAAAATTATATAATCGTTTAACAGATTTTCGTTTTGACGGCCGCCCCGCGTCTGAAGCGGTTTATGAAATCGAGGTTTTACTGAAATAGTTAATTTTTTACTGAAGTTTCACACGTGTTGTAATATTAAACATAAGAAATGTTTTCGTTGTAAATAGAGTAACAATTATTAAAAATCAACCAAATTTTGGTTAGATTGTGATGAGAGACTATTTTTAAATGACAGTTGTGATGTACTTGACCTTGGTATTATATCTGTGAATAAAATTTTTAAGTTTTAAAAATACTTTATTTTGTTTTTCTTACACTGATTACTATTCACTAAGTTGCGCAAGTGCGCGACCACACAGCAGTTTTTCAACCCCCGGGCATTCATTTTGAGTTGACTTAATTACTTCTATTTTTGGAGAAATAGACATTCAAAATTAATGCCGTTTATTTCACAGCATTACCCGTGTTTCATTTTTTTGCTAGGAATGTCCGAGGAGAAATTCTTCTCGGTTGCTTGGTCTTGGTCTAGTTGTACAGGATGTTAAATAATAGTAACAAAAATAAAGAGTTTTTATGAATTGAGTTTTATTCGCTTTAGATTGGCACCACTGTTTTTACAAAAATCTAAATTTTAAGAAACAATCGAAATTCGAGAGCCGCCTGTAGTCATAATGAACAAAAAGTATAAAAACCAATTTATTGCAACAGTAATAAGGTTGTGAAATCTAAAGTTGCCTTTACTGTGTAGTCTACAAATGTATACAATGACAATTGTATTACATATTATTACTGCAAATCGGTTTTCCAAACAATATTATGGCAAGACCACGACCTTGAAAATTGCGCAAATTTTCCGTCCCATTCTGTTTCCGGACAGTTATATCTGGCATAATACTCCATACTGTAAAGACTCCACAGCAATCCGTTTCCTATAGTCAATGTCACCAAAAGAAAAATGTTTCCCGCCGAGTGACTCGAATGCTTCACAAAGAAAACGAACGTCATTCCAAGGAATACGAACAAGATAAACAGAATAGGGTAAAAAAAACCAAATGCATATGTTAAGGCCACTTCGTGGGCCGCAGCCGACACCACAAAAACGGCCGCGCCGCTTAATACCCGGTTCCCAGTCAACAGAAACATGTCTTTGAAGATGAATGTACGCAGCCAGCTTTGTATCACCGAGTTCGAAGTCCGGAAGAGAGCTCCGTAGCTAGATTGATTCCACCAGTCCTGAAAATCGAAGCATTCGTAATAATTAATGAACACGGACAACGATCGGAAGATAATTTCTTAATTAACCCTCAATTTAATACATCGTCACTGTACTCACAGAAGTTAGTAAGTGACATATTGACAGTTCTGAGTAAACAGCAAATGAAAATTTTAGCTCTCAGGATAAAATCTTTAGCCTCCGTATTTTATTTTACAATTATAATATCAAAATACAGATGAATTAATGACAATCTAACGCTAATCAAGATAGGGATCAATAGGCAGGGACAATTGCTTGCCTAGAAATCTGCATTAATATACTTACTGATAAAATAAATTGCTATGTTATTCCAAACTGGTATAATGCACCTACTGAGGTATTCCAGACAACGAATATATAATAAATTTTCAAATTTGGATTATTGAGATTTTGTACACTTCCATGTATTTTGTCACTAACGACCCGGGTTTCGCCTTTTGGCATCCTCAGGCATTCGAGCACACGAATGGACTCGAACTGAGTTCCAGTGATTCTCACTTCAGGCATTCGTGTGCTCGAATGCGTGAAGATGCCAAAAGGCGAAACCCGGGTCGTTAGTGACAAAATACATGGAAGTGTACAAAATCTCAATAATCCAAATTTGATATTGAAATTACATCAAGCACCCTGAGCCGATGTCTTAAATTATAGAATATATAATATATTCTGTTATGACTTTTATTCTAATTCTAAGCTACTCATTTTTAATTGATAACTTTTTGAACACGTTTTCTGCAAAATGGCCAAAAGTGAGTTATTACTTAATTCGTTGCGGGTATCGAAATGGAGTTATGAAGACATACATATGTAAAACATACCGAATAGAATCGTCTGTCAGCGAATGTGAGAACCTCAGATGTTGCATTCAGCCAACTGTGAAGAAGAATATAAAATCCGCAAACATACAACAACATTCCCGGCAGCATTGTGGAGAACATCGACGTAACAAACTGCCCTGCCTCTAATACCTGTCAAAATTAAAAATAAACAAATCTCTATTTTTAAGCAAACTCTACGCAATCAACCGGAATGACAGCAAATACAGTCTTGCTCAAGAATGACATTCCGATTGATAGTGTACGTACGATAGTAATTGAAGGAATTAATGTAGGGTTCTAATCTAATAATCAATAATACTAATAAAAAATATTTATTTTTTCAGAAATTCTACAAGTTTTTCTTTTGTTTTTGTAGGATTGCAATTGCACAAAATCAGCACAGGTATTCAGTGCGGATGTTGAGTTCTCGTCATTGCCTTCTTGGATGAAATAATATTGCTGTTTTATTTTCTTTTACCTCCTGGTTGGTCACATGAACAATGGGATATTCATTATCACTGTCGTCGTCTTCGCTTAATGCTTTGATTTAATAACTTCAAATATTGTATCAACACAGTCTTCATTTTCTTCATAACATACTAAATTCCTATCTATTATTATCGTAATATTTTTTTTAGTCCCAATTAAACGGAATGGTGTCCCGGATACTCACAGTAGATTACTATCAGTATCTTCACTTGACTTCTGTTCCTTGGGATCTGTCGCTAATAACCGGCTGTCCCAATTAACCGGTGTGCCAATAAACCGGAATCGACTTTATGTATATTGTATATATAAGTATATTAATTATTTTGTGATAAACCTGATTTGGTGCGCCGAATGAAGACCAATGAGGACTCACAAATCTCCCAACCAGCAAACTCATGAGCCATATCGTAGCGAACATTTCTAACAATCTCTTGCATGCAAAACTCCATTGGATTTTTTTATTCCTAAAAATGATAAAATTCTCTAAAAACTTTTTACAAAGTAAATTTTACATTGCGTTAATAATATTTAATTAGGTGTAATAATATTTAATACTTAGAATTACAATATATATCTGTCATGCTTTGTCTCTCTTTCCATCTTTAACGCACAAGACAACACAGCACACACAAGTGCACATTCTGTCATAAAGCACATTGAGCAAATGTTGACAGGTGGAACTATCATCTGATAATTTCTAGTCTTATCCTATTGATATGATATAATTTGCTAGATTGCTGAAAAAAGTAATGGAAATAACGTCCCGTTTCTTTTTTTATCGATGCAGTTGGTTATTTTACAAACACGAAGAAGTTACAAGTGAAAACACGTTATACAAAAACACAAAATGGAAACGACAACTTCGCAAATCAAAACATATTTTTCTTATGAACAAATTAAAATGAAACGTCGCGCTGGCAAACAAAAGCAAGAGGTTCCCCCCCCCGGCCGAAGGGCGAGAAAAACACAAACGCTGTTTAAAAAAGATTTTGAAAGTCATTTCTGACGGGTAGGTAACATTTTTTCAAACGGTTATTGCTCTGTAGGTATACGACCGATTCGCCCTGCTGGGTATATTTCAAACTGAATGCTCTTCACTTAAAATGAATTCACTGTTACCACGCCGAATCACACAGATGAACCTACATTAACTTATATTTGTTTGCCAAAGCGGTACAAAAATGAATTGCCCTATTAAAGGCGACCATTGTTCTGGGCGCGTTGTAAAACTGGGATGTATCAAATAATTAGAAGTACCTTGGGTAAAAATCTCTGTACAACATTGTCGGAGCAAAAAGGTAATAGAGATAAGATAAGAATGCTGGATAGAGTATTAACGATTCCGATGCTGACTTCAGCAAACGTGGAGAGACAGTTCGCACGAACGCATGCATCTTCATCATAAAACGAAACTGCAAAACAAATAATTAATGCTAGTATTTTAACCAAAATATCTCAAATATAACAGAAGTAATAAATATTGAAATGGTAAATACAAGTTGAGCAGCACGTGATCGATATTTTAACCATGCACTATTGTCATGGTGGAAAGACATTATATTTTAAAAAATAAAACACAATTCAATTGTACTACTTCCAAATGTGTATAATGATCATACCGGTTTCAGTTGATAAAGCTCGTGTTGAGCGAAACCGGTCCTGATCATTATAAACATGTGCTTTATTAAAAAAAAAATGCACTATTGTGCTTACGAAAGGAAAAAATAGAGAAAAAGGAAAAGAAAATGTTACTTGTTCAGGCACTTAGCTTAAGTAATATTATATTTTTCAGTATCCTGCGGATCTGTATACTGAAAATACACGGAGGCGTTTTATCTAGATATGAATCTAAAAATTAATCGATTGCTATGTGATATTGAAAATTGAACAGTGGATAGTATCAATCATGTCTCTTAAATAAGTTTAGCCTGTCATGACTTACCATCTCTAAGACGATGATCATGGCGGATGCTATGGGAAAAACGATCATTCCAGACACATAAAGAACTACAGTTAAAAATGAAATTTGGAAAACAATATAACAGCACAACCAGAAGATGTCCCAAAACTTTCGAGTTTTACCTGCAATAAATTTAAATTAAATTAAAAATATGTATTACTAGTGTTTATTACCCAGCTTCGCCAGTGATAGACCACTCTAACATTTAGATTATGGGGTTATTTTGGTCCAAGGTAACATTGAAAGTTGTAGTTTAAAAGTTGAAAATATCACGGTGGACCGTACTTTATGTTAAACTCACAAAATATACCCAATCAATCAATAAAATTGTCGAAAGTTGAAAATAATACAGTTAACGAATTTATGATATCGACTGAGGGCGCTTGATGGAATTTCAATATCAAATTTGAATTGTTGAGATTTTTTACATTTTCATGTATTTCGTCACTAACGACCTCGCCTTTCATTGGATTTCGCCTTTCGGCATCTTGACAAAATTTCACATTGCTGCTGTATGCCGTTTGGGAGGAGTTCTTGTAACAGACAGACAGATTTATACATGTGTTTTCTGCTATATAATAGACGTAATATATTTATGTGTATAATTTTCTATAATAACTTTATTGAACCGAGAATTATCAAAAAAATGTGTTTTTTAACAATGTCCAATCCAATGTGAAGCATATGGACTCCTAACGGAGCTTATCTCAAAAGAAATTTTCTACGGCAATTGCTTTTTACTCAGCCGCTCAACCTTTCTTTTTCGATTTAGTAATGATAAAAGGATGGGGCTAGGGGAGAATTAGTGATCAGCCAATCACTTTTGTTCGGTAAGGTGGGAGGGTCAGCGTTGTCCTCTTCGGTTGCAATGTCCACGAGATCGAACCCTTTTTCAATTGATTTGATTCGAAACGAGTCTGATTTGTTGTTAGACGACATTTATGAATATTCGAAATGTCAATTCGAGTTCATTCATGTGCTCGAATGCCTGAAGATGCCGAAAGGCGAAACCCGGGTCGTTAGTGACAAAATACATGGAAGTGTACAAAATCTCAATAATCCAAATTTGATATTGAAATTCCATCAAGCACCCTCAGTCGATGTCTTAAATTTATGAATATTATCAAAAAGATTTTTGATTCTGATTGCTATTAAAACATACAGATGCCATTATTCATTCTTATTGAAGCTTAAAATTAATTTGAGATGATCTCAAAATTGTACTCACTGTGTTTAAAAAGAGCGATTCTGACGACGGCCCACTGTTTAAGAAACCAATAAGGCAACAGAACCACAGGTAGCATTCCTCCCCACACGATAATGACCAAATCCATTTTGGCAAAGACTGATCTAATTAGACCTGTTCCTAAATCTATTCTGAAATTAAACATAGAAAGGAAAGTTATCATTAATACAGATTACAATCTGGATACAACATTACAATTAGCGATAAGAAATAAATCCAGGTTGTGTAAAAAAGAGAGATGTGTATGGAAAATTCTATCGGGATCATTTGCATGTAAAATTTTTGGAGGCAATAATACTTGTATAATAGTTTTGGCCTGAAAAGCACTAACTTTAGACTTAATGCCCTTTTCCTTTCGCACACAGAATTATCAATTGGTTATATTGTTGGTATAAGACCAACAATTATAAAAAAATCTTTAATTCCCAACCGATAATAAACAACAATGGTTCAGATTCTGTGCCAGTGAATTCTCTTCTTGGACCATATTCTCTCTGTATATGGAGAAAATGGCTACCACACAGCGCCTCTTGCTTTGCTTCTTTTTATAAAATGCTAGCATCATTAATTTTACATTCGAGTAAACCCTGCGGATAGTACCCATAACGATCGTCCAGGTCGCCGGAATCCCATCGGTCGGAAGAAGAGGCAAGAAGGTTGATGCTCTCTGATAGCATCGTGCTTCAGCCAGTTCCAACATCTCTCCATGAAAACTGTCATAACAGGGCGCTGCCTAGTATGTTTTCTAATTTCCGAGTTCCTCACAAAATCAAACCACCTCACACCCAGTCTAATCTATTAAAGAGAAATTCTTTTTTTCTCAAAGCTCTATTTATTAATAGTTGCTATTTTGACACTTACTTAATTATGCACGAATGTAATACATCGACGATGTTTTGGCCAATTGATGTAACCCTCAAAGTTGAAACTGTACAGGAGAGAGCAAAAACTGTTTTTATCGAAAACTTTATATGGTGAGTTGCGTTATGAATCTTTGCAATGCACTCCTATCAATTCTCATGTTCGCAGACACGGGATTATACGTAGGGAGTCACGATATAATAGTAGCTTACATCCAGTGGGGGGGTCAGAATTGTTAAACCAAAAATCAATGTAAAATGATGCTTCCCTTCCAAAAAGCGATCAATTTATTTTTCTAATTTAAATCATTTGGCCGAGACCTGCTCTATCGTCTTTCAAGTGAGATCCAATCATTAACTCATTTCCGTATTTTTTGAAGGTTACATGAATTGGCCGAAACACAGTCGATATTATTACTTGTATTATTTATATGGTGATTTAGTTATAATGAATTAAAATACACTGTTTAAGCACACTATTGGCACTCTATCCACCCTATACAGTAAACAGTAAGTGAATTAGCAATAGAAGGAATGCTCTAATCAACTGAGATGTTTCGAAAATTCTAAAAAATAATTAATTATTCAATGGTATTGTTTCGGTATTTGAATGACGTGGTGCATTCATACTAGCATTGGTATTTGTATGTACGTTTTGCCTGAACTTACTAGGGTAGGTTAGGTTGACTTCATTGTCAATTTCCAATTTTTACCATGTTTTAAACGTTTTTTACCTAGCAAAAGTCATAAATATATCATTATTTGTAATGCATATAATATTAAATAAATAAATAATACAGAATGTCTGACCTGCCATGCTCCACCACATCATGAATTAAGGTATTGAGAAATAAAATAATTGTCATTCCGATGAAAATGTTATATATTGTGCAGTTTTGAGGAGTTTCTAATATATCTGTCATATATGAGTTACGTTCCATAAACAGTTTATCCGTTTTCATGACGTTCTTCTGAAAAATTCTGAAATAGAAATAAATTTCTATCAAACCTGCCCATCACAATATTTAAAGAAGAGGAAAAAGTCATAATAGGACAATAGTCAAATCATATAAAAAAAATTAAATAATGAATCTGGCAATGGGCAAAGTTATTAACCATTTAAATATCATTTTCTTTAAAGAACTTGATTATACTAATGTACTAATATATAATCAACTTCGACTTCGTTGACTTCGGTTACGGATCTCACGGGATCGAATCCCAGAATGGACAGTTTCATAAATTGATATTTCAATCAATTTATGGATTTCTGTTCGAAGGAACGGATGTTTATGATGTCAAAAAAAACCCTCCCACCTATCTGATCTTAAAAACGAGCTGTAGCGAGGGCGATTAGCTAAACACTAGTTCTGTGCTAGCCCTGTCCTATTCTCTTCGATAAAGGGAGGTTGAGCAACTCACTCACTTGCCCTCCACCACTGCTTTCCCATCCGTTAAATTTATACAGCAGTATTCAGTGGCGTAACGAACGTTAAGCACATATACTGTTGTATTTTCCTTAATTGGAAGCGTCTTAGAAGCAAGCGCCCAAGACTTGGTAGCGTGCACGTGTCTTGTGCAGTAAATTGATCCCTCCAGATGAACGAAAAGCTTGTATGATTTGAGGTCTACTCGCTCTCCGTAAAACGCTGCAATTTTTTAAAGGCCTGGTAATTTGGCTTATTCGCCACCAAGGCAGCATGGCCGATATGTCCAATGGAAGGTTCGACCGAATTGCGCAGCTCTCCCCTTTCTTTGTGCATTAAATGACACTCCCATAGGATGTGTTGAGCATCCTGCTTTATAGTACCACAGGTAACTGAACAATATAACAATATTTAAAGAATAGCAATTTATTTAGTTCCACAAGAATTATTTAATATCATTATATTGCTAATTGCTATTATTAATAGCAATTCGCTGATAGTATCCATGAATAGCGGTTCCGCATCACATTATGATTACTTACAAAAAAGTATTGTAAATGTTGGACGTTAGCCTCGTTATTGCTATGGTCTTGTCAGGGTTTACATTGGATCAAAACAGGCTTAAGAGTGATTTTCTGGTCTCAGATAGCAATGTTCTTATAATTTTAAACTTTAAATGCGTTAACTGTGAATTCTTGGTGAAGGCGTCATTTTTTTAAATACACCTTGTACCATTTCCACATTTTAATAACAATCAGGACCGGTTTTGCTCAGCGCGATCAAATTTATTGAATGAACAAAATATTTTCTCGCCTTCGCCGTTGTTGTACCCATTTCATTAATCAATGCATACTTATTTGTAAATTTTGCTTGTAAGAATTGGTTTTGGTTTTTTAAATTTGATAGATATCTTTTGGATGTTTAACCTGACCGAAAAATAATCTTCATTCTTAATTTACCGTGCGCTGATCGTTATTATTTTATTTTGAAAATATAATGCCTCTTCACTAAGAATGACGGCATTAAAAGTGAAAAATAAAAAAAGATAATTCATATTTCATGGTGTTATACTAAAAATATAAATGCGTTACAGAAAGACAAATGATTAATTAATCAAGGCAACAGTATATTGCAATTCGTATTCCTGTACAATTGAAAGCTTCCAGAAGCAATCAAAAAGTGACAGTAATACAAAACAAAGTGTGATTTGTTAAAAATAAATGTATAGACAGAAGAAGCGCTATGAATATTCTTCCAAACACATTTTTCGGCGAATTTCCTCGACTTATTACTATTAATGTTACACTCTTCTCTTGTAGCATTCTTTTCACTTACTCTCTTTCTTCAGAATCGTCATTGCCGTTTCGAAGATTATCGCTTTTTCTGACATCCTCAGTCTCAAAGTGTTGCGTCTGTTTCAAAACATCTTCTGCTATCCGGCGTTTCGAAATCAAACTCATTTTCAAAATCCAGTTATTGAGAAACGTAGACGTTTGGTCTAAAATATGCAGTTCTGGAAAGAATGTCAAAACAGTTAGTAGCTGTCACAAACAGTGGTGTAGTGGTGATATATAAAAAAAGTCTGGGAGCTCTGATTAATTATAATTTGTTAATACTTTCTACCCGCAGTGATCCAGTTTTCACATCGACAAGTTTCAAAAAAAGCGTTCTTCCAAATTTTACTTCAGTTTAAAATAAATCGTCGCCAAAGTGGCAGAATATGATAAGTCGAAAATCGACTGAATGAATGAATTATGAATGCAGTACGAAAGATTTTAAGACGGTCTCTCGTCGGAAAAAACAAGCTCAGCGATATTATTTACATGTCGTTGTCATGTATTAAATTTCAACAATTCAAATTTGATATTGAAATTCCATCAAGCACCCTCAGACGATGTCTTAAATTTGATTTTACATGTGTTTTTTACGTAATTTGAAGAAATCAATATGAAGGAAGTCAATTTCATCCACTATTTATTGGTGAACGGATGAAGCCGCACAGGAAAAAAGAGGACACGAAAAAAAGCGGACATGGAAAAAACCGCACAAAGAGTGGAAAAAGACGTTTTCACATTTAAAATTCTTCTTGTCGTTTCATGATTCAGCTTTAAAAATGTTAAAATCAGATTTTTAATTTTAAATAACGTCAAATAATAATTTCTAGAAACTCGAAAGTCCGACGACGAAAGATTCATTTGTTGCGTTCTATCATTTTTTATACAGTAAAAATACGTCTATGCATTTTAATCAACTCTCAACAAGTATTTTTAATGTGAACTCTTCTTTTTCTATTCTGCGTGCGGTTTTTTCCGTGTCCGCTTCTTTCCTGTACAGTTTTTTCTTAGAACCCTATTTATTATATTATTATTTATTATATTCAATATACATTATTAGTGGAAAAAAGCTCTTATTAATAGTACATAGAATAAAAAATAATTACTAATAATTAAATCGAATTCGTAAATGGTCAACGAATTTCATAAAGTTTGTGGTTTTTTTGATGATTTCATGATTTTCTTAAAAGGCGATTATGTATCTCAAAACAAGGTATTTTCACTTAACGCCTTCTGCCATTATACCTACGAAATACTTATCAAAATAAAACAATATAATAATTATGTTATTCTACAAACTTGAACAAAGAGACGACCAGTATCTCTATTAGAACCGTTTACTATCCATGTGGTCAGTGATTTGCTTAAGGGTCGAGCTTAAACTTTTTTCATTAGTACGGACAAAGCAACCTTAAGTTACCAGCAGTGCTATTTGCAATTTACGAATAATCCTGGGAGTACCAGTTTATACGAACAAATTGTATGGCTGTTGTACGAAGATCTTCATTTCTAGTGCGTTTATTCAGTGTTCCTTTACTATAATCGAATACCAACTTATACGTATGTTAAGTAATAATTAAATCGTCGCAATAAATTATATCGTACAGATGTCATAATGTATGTAGTGAATGGAACGAAATGCGATGTGTGGCAGGGTAGGTTTATTGGAATCGCAATTTACCGCAAAATACACAGTTTGAATTGTCGATTAATAATGGTCACTGATAACGACTAGGCTTAATAATTATACTCTTTCAAAGTAAGTAAACAACTTTATTCCTAATATAAAAATAAAATTGATAACTTAGTTATTCCACTGGCTGTATTCTGGCTTCAGACCAACTATATCGCAAAAAATGGTATTAAAATGAATAGTTTTAAAAATAAGCTCTTAGAAATTAATAAAACCATTAACACTATTCGATTGTTAGTAAATAACATTAAATAGGACATGTGGCTCACCACATTTAAATTTATTTCCCTTGGGATTTTCACCTTCAATCACTAATTATGTAATTAGTACTATAATCGTTTGGGTCCTACGGCTTACCCTCTACCCACGTCCAGTAGAAGGAAACAAACCCACCCTTCCCTTCATTTAAGATGCTTCTTAAAGAAGCGAAAGTTGTTAAATTTAGTAACACAGGCATTGGAATAACTAAGTTATCAATTTTAATTTTATATTGAAACACCAAAGTTACCACCGAATCCATCGAAATTATCTTTATTCCTCTTAACATCAAAGATACTACATTTAATTACTCACTATTTCAAATTATTAATATAATATAATATGCTAGAATTCATCCTAATTAGTCCAAAATATCGATTTGATGACTCCGCAGTAAATGTAACGGACCGCTCGTCCTAAAAAATCCCTGCTTACGAGCCCTACCGCATATCTTGTAATTGGTGAACGGATGAAACCGTACAGGAAAAAACTGAACAGGAAAAAAGCGGACGGAAAAAAGCGAAACGGAAAAAACCGGACACGGAAAAAACCGGACACAGAGTAGAAAAAGTTTCACATTTAAAAGACTCCCTATCGATTCATGAGTTTTTCAGCTTGAAAAAATATTAAAATCAGATTTTTAATTTTCAATAACGTTAAATAATAATTTTCAGAAACTCCGACGACGAAAGATTCATTTGTTGCGTTTAATCTTTGTTTGAAAGAGTTGAGTTGTTGATAGATTGTATCGCGACACTTGTATAGGTTATTATTAGTACTATTAGGTTATAATCTCAATTTTCAATGCTGTGCGGGAGTATGATCAGACAGATGATAAGATAAAGTACTGAAAGAAGTTAGCCAACTTACAATAATTTTCTCCAACTTTTTGTATGGGAAGCTGTATGTGATTTTTTTATATGTAAACTTTTCATGTGACTTTTTTGTATTTTATTTGTACCACTTTGTAAGTGAACTTTGATAGAAATACATTTTCTATATCTTTCTGTTACTTTTTTGCATGTGAACTTTTATGTGATTTTTTTATATGTCAATATTTTTATTTGAATTTTTCTGTGATTTTTGTATGTAATTTCTTATGTCCTTTTTTGTATGTGACCTTTTTTAGAAATAAATTTTCTATAATATACAGTAAAAAGTACGTATATGTATTTTATTCAACTCTTTCACTTATAATAAAACCGCTGACACAATATAGAAACGATCTTATTTGTATACAAATTTACACTTATAATGTGGCTCAATTATTCTCTTCCACCGTTTGTACAAATAAAAATATGAAATAAACAGTATTATAAAACGGTAATCGCACTACCCTGGGTATTATTTTAGTCTTCTGACTCTTTGCTACTTCCACGAATAATTGTTGATAACAAACATACATACCTCTTTCCTATCCTACCACTTCATGACACAGTCATATCTTACCGCGTACTAATAACATATTTAAATGTCTCGATACAATTTATCTACAACTTTACATTTTCAAACAAAGATAGAATGCAACAAATGAATCATTTGTAGTCAGACGTTCTGAGTTTCTGAAAATTATTATTTGACGTTATTGAAAATTAAAGATCTGATTTTAACATTTTTTCAAGCAGAAAAACTCATGAAACAATATGAAGTATTTCAAATGTGAAACTTTTTCTACTCTGTGTCCGCTTTTTTCTTGTTCGGTTTTTTCGTTTTCGCTTTTTTCCTTGAACCCTTGTAATTATAAGGGGGCTTTGGTACTGAGCACCAGAATGAACAGAGGTTCATTCCTTGCTTGCTTTCTTTGTTTGATTTAGTAATTTTTATACAAATGTCCTTCACTTTAATCGAATTCATAATATTCACAGAATTCATAATCCGGTAAATATATCTCACAAACCATTAAATTAAAATCCTCTTATTTAATCTCTTGTAATCAAAAATATCTCATTAATTATGTCGAAGATGTTCTAATCAAAGGATTAATCGAACAACATTTTATTCAACAAACACATGCGTTCCAATATTATTACGACTCCTGTAAAATGAAAATAAATATTGAAAACTGAATTTGAAATATGTGGGTTATGCCGATCGTCCAGTTCATCAGTCAGCCAACCCCAAAAAAATGAAATTTAAGTTAAATACGTCATTAAAAATATGTTAAATTTTGCGCTCTATCTAGTTCTAGTACTCAGATATGTAGCTCAAAAAATACGACCAAAGAATGCTAAAGCAGATCACCTTCTAAAGAATTCAATGAAAGACATTTCTGGGTCAGTAAAAGGGTATTTCTAAATATCAGTATACTGCGGAAAGTACCCTAATTGTTATACACCTGTTTATAAAATGGACAAATCAATAATATTTAATATGTTCGATAGATTCGGCGGTAAATTTAACTCTAACCGTAATAACCTTGTGATGTAGTTAATCTGAAGATACTTCTTAACAAGCGAAACACGGGTCACATTTAGGAAGACAGCTGGTGTAATAACTAAGTCATCAATTTTAATTTTATATCAATAATATTTGATTTATGGTGGCCATTTGAATATCGCTTTTACTATTATCTCAATATGGATATGTCCGAGTGATGAACTGGACGATCGATACACATAATATGTATGATATATGTATGTTATTTAGGCCCTTAAGATTCAGAGGCTGGGGCCTCAGCAAGCGCACGCCTCGTGCGCTTATATCCGCCACTGACTGTCAGTGAAAACAAAAACAAAAAACGATGAAAATTAAAAAAATAATATTTTACAAGATTATCTACATATTTCTCTTAAATGTTCAAAATCACTTTTAGGAAATCTATACTAGTACTTAGCTATGTTAATTGAAAATATAATATAATATTGACAATAATATGTCAAACAAAAATACTTACATATTGACAGAAGCACTTTATAACCAACATAAAACCACACTGATCATGAGCGTGAACACTCAATCAATCATGAACTAAAAATTATAGTATAATTTACTATTCATCGAATGAACTACGGACTCTCAAACTTTTTAGAGTTACGACCCCTGCCACATTTTCATAAAAAAAACAATATACGACACATTAAAATTTGATTATATTTGAATACTGGAAAATTTCGACGTGTAGCGGCGTACAGTTAGGATTTGTTGGGCAAATCGTGTCGGATCCGTGGTGCTGTAGTCAACGTCGTTGGGGATCTCACGGATCTCAGTGCTGACAGTTTCGTAAATTGATTTATTTCCTTGCAATTTTCCCGCAGCTTATTTGTCAACATAATAATAAATTCAATATCCAAAATATGGAATCACCTAATTTTAAAATTTAAAGAAAATATTTGATTCCTCAAGATCCCCATTCATAGCAAGGAAAAATAATGTGAATAGTGACCAATTACTAATTTCAAAAACTATTATATTTAACTGCAAGTTCGAAGTGAGTAAGTAACACCACTTCAATGCGGTTAATCTATTTTATTTAGATGCAATGGTTTAATACGATTAGAACATCGAGATTTCATTTACGTTGAAGCTACGAGCAATCGCGGTTGCAAAATTACACATTATACAAAAATACAGAAGCTACATGACAACACGGCAAGATTAAAACGCATTTTACTTAAGACAGATGAAAATGAATAATAAATTGGCAAATAAATTTAAGACATTGCCCTGTCCGATAGGGAGTAAAAAGCAAGCGACGTTTGCGTATCGACGACCAATTGGATACTAACAAAAAACAAAGATTTTTAAATGTTCGAACATTGCAATCTGTAACATTTTTGAAGGGTAGGTGACAATATTTCAAAAGGTCATCGCTCTGCAGGTGTACTACGTTTCCGCCCAGCGGGATTTATTTCGAACTGAATGTCCTTCACAATGATTTTACCGTTACAGGCCGATTTGGCCGAATGTACATTTTTAGGCATGTTGCAAAATGAGGGAGTATCAAACCGTCTTTTTGAAAAGTTGATATAATGGACATAGGACTAGTAGCCTCTCAGGTACAGATATGTTTGATCTCATCCCACCGATTAGGCATCCGCGTCTTACGCTTTCTACATAATGACATGCGATAAAGTGCACACAGGCGTGTTCGATAATAATTATCCCTCCATTCTAGAAAAAAATTTAAAAACTGGTTCAAAAAAAATTCACGAAACGACTTGCTTTTATATAAAACTAGTATTTATTACCCAACATTGCCAGGCATAGACCGCGCTAACATTTAGACGTTGGCGTTGTTTTAGTGCATATTGATTGAATTGGCATTTACTTGGTAGAACTCCATTATAATACAGTAAAATATCGAAGTATTTAGTTCTACAAAATTTTATTAGGTAGTTGATAGCTATGGCGTTGATATGTTACCCTATTATAATCAAGTGAGAGAAATAGAAAATTTTTGCTGCTGCTCAAGGGGATGCTGGAACGTCAACACACTTCGACAGCCCCGAGTCCGGCGTGGCGACAAAGGATAATTCACAGGTTCCTTCGTCTTCCATTAAAACCCGGTCGTATTCAGTATACTTTCTCTTTTATTGCAGTTAGTTTACACTTATAAATTCCTCGGAAACAGTTACAAAAACACTAACAGGTTTAAAATACACAATTTCAATTTAAAACTCAGTAAGTGGTTTTATGATAGGGTCGTAAATCTCGGACTAAGCCGCCGCTTCGTCGGCGAACGACTCCCGGGGAAGGCCGAGTGACGATTCCTTCTTTTTCTAAGCATCGCCCGCTTTTTGTTTACTTCTGACGGTAAACAAATAACGGTAAACAAACAAATATGACAAATTATTTTTGAATACCTTAGGAGATATATTACATATTAAATTTACATGAATAAAAAGAGTCTGCAGACAGGTTTTGAAGACCCCTCTCCGCCCCATAAGTACGGGGCGGTGTCACAAGCTAATGTTGAATGTTGAAAATATAACGGTGGACCGTGCCTCATGGAACACCCAAATAATATAGTCCATCAATTAATATTAATGTTAAAAGTTGAAAATATCACCGTCGACAATACCTCATGTAACACTCACAAAATATGGTCAATCAATTAATGATAATATTAAAAGTTGAAAGTTAAAAATATCACCGTGGACTGCACCTCTTGCGACACCAAAAAATATCAATTAATAATAATTGTTATAGTTGAAAAGATCGCCGTGGAGTGTACCTCATGTAACAAAATATAGTCATTCGATTAACAATAATGTTAAAAGTAGAAAATAGTATGTGACTTAGGAGGAGTTCTTGACAGACACAGACATTTATACATGTATTTTCTGCTATATAGTAGAGGTTTATTAGTGAGCTATTTTTTTGTATTTGGTGGCTACTTAAAACGAATTCAATTTCAAATTATAAAAAACTCAATTTTAGATGAACCAGCATGTGAGAATTGTACGATTCTATTTCATCGTTCAAAAATTTCAAAACGTTACAATGTTGCAGGCCAAACACATTAGAGTATAAAGTGTATAATGAGGAAGCACATTAAGTCAGTTTTTGATCATTTTCTGTTTTAAATGTCAACATGTATGCAATTTAACAATCTACCTACTGGTAGAACGCATGAAGTCATAGGATATAGTGGTTTTTAAAAGGAACAGCATTAAGTCATATTGCTATTTTTTTATTCTGGCAAAAAGCATGATATAACTATAACTCATCGATGCCGAATCGTATAATTTGTATGCCAAAAAGATTATTCTTTACAATATACAAATAAACAAACAATTGTACTTGGGAGAGAGAGCATAACAAAAAAGCTTTAAATGCGATTTTTTCAGAACTTGTTTTTATTATTGACTTATTGCCTTCTGTCAGATACCCTCGATATTGTGAAGCCAACCTTGACAGATTACTTATTCTATCAAAGAAAACATGCGTAGGCTCTGACAACAAGATTTAATGTATACAATAAACTAGTACTGATAAGCCGCATCCGAGTAGTAACGCTTAAGGGCATGGATGTCCAACCTTTTGAAAGAATACAAATAATAAAGCTTCATAATGTTTGTACAGATTATTTATTATGAAATCGAAAGCTGACAACTATAAAACATAATAACAATTTTGAAATGGTTGACAATAAAAAAATCTTTATTTTACAAAAAATCAGGCAAAAATTAACGAAAAATAGTCAAATCAATCAAATCATCCGTCTTTAAATTTTCTTACCATATCCGCTCCTAAAGTGGAACATATGGCTTCTTATCGAAGGCGTCTCAACAGAAGTTTTTGTTTGTTACTCAGTTCCTCAACCTCTATTCTTTGAATAGAGTAGAGATAGAAGCATAGGACTAGGACAGGACTAGTGGTTAGCTATTCGCTCTCGCTACGCCACGGGATTTGAAACGGAGACATCCATAACCGAAGCCGTTGATTACTAGTGCGTTGACGCGGCTACACAATTAAATTATTTAAAACTACATAGTCTTTCCTTTACCATTTATTCAAATTGCATATACTTCATCTAAATCAATGCGTATTTCAAATGATAAGATTTATTTGTCATTAAATTAATCCATGTATTTAATCTATAAATTATTGCATGTTTCAAGCTTGATAGCTAGATTCGTTGAACAAATATCGTAAAGAACTGAGAGTTCCTTGAAATATTCGTCTACCTGCATAACTATTTCAATAAATGTTCAAATAAGTGTTCATGTATATTCAGACAAAATCTACTTCAATACATTAAAACACAGCGCTCGTCTAAGCTAACTCACGTCCGAGTGGAATATGTCGATACGTCGAGTTACATAGGACTGTTTACATTAAAAAGAGCACCATTTATTATGCATCTTTATATAATTGATTATAATGTGTAGCGTAATTGGAAGGTTACATATAAAAAGAAAACCAATTATAATAATTACTCATAGCTTTAATTATAATTGTTTACAAATTGTAAAAAGATATCTTTCACAATATGAATAAAATTACGATACACTGTTGCTTAATATAATAGGAATAAAAATCACACGCCTAACGGAAGAGGTGGGTCACTACACAATATATAATATTAGGATTGTTACAAACAACCATTGAGCTAATTATATCAATAGTAGCTATAACTAATCATATTTGATCATTCTTTCCATTCAACCTGTTATAAGCATTCAGAAAATTTAAAAATTTGCAGTACTCTAGAAGGACTAAGGACTAAGGACTAAGGAAAAATCTGATTCAGTACTCGGATAACTCAAAAATTCTAAAGAGTTAAACAAAATGTTGATATTTATGATTCAGTAAAGGGATATTTATAGATATTTATAAAAATGAATAAAAATCCTGTAAAAATCAATGAAATTTGATTTTTAGTGACGATTCATTTAGTGGCGAATAAGGCAAATCACCTGACCTTTAAGAGATTTGCGGGGGCATACAGACCTCAACTCATTACCTAGAAGGACTGATTTTATGCACGCTAGTGCTCGCCACCAAGTTTTGGGCAGTTGCTTTCACTTAAGGGGAAAATCTGTAGATTCGGTTCAAGTTTCCTACACCACTGGTTACTGCAGTATAAAATTAACAAATGGTAAAGCAGTGGCGGGTGCAGGAGGGCAAGTGCTCATCTAGGCTTACAATATTCATTTTAATTATTCTGACATAGTAGTATTATTATGCTTCAAATCCATTGAAGTTTCAGGTGTTTTAATAAATTGTTTTTCGACACTACCTCGTTTTAGAGATTCGCAAGTGGATTTTGGAATTCCCAGCCTGGTTTCATGACGACATTATGACAAGACCATGACCTCGGCAGGGAAGGGAACACTCCATCTCCTTCTATTTTCGGACAGTTCAATCTTGCGAAATACTCCATACTGTAAAAACTCAACAATAAGCCGTTCCCTACCGCCAGCGTCAGCCAAATAAAGATGTTTCCTATAGAATGATTCAAATTCTTGGTCAAAAATACGAATATAACTCCGAAGAATCCGAAAAAGATGAGCAGCATGGGGTAAAAGAAACCGAATGCGTATGTTAAAACAACTTCGTGAATGATAGCGGACGTGATGAAAACGACCAGCGTACTCAGTAGCCGATTTCCAGTCAGAATGAGCACATCTCTGAATATGTATATGTACAGCCAGTCGTGCACCACCATGTTCCACATGCGGTAGAATGCAGCATAGCTGGTTTGATTCCACCAGTCCTATAAATATACAAAAATACTACAATTCGAGCTTCGAAAATCAATAAATTCCAAATGCAACCCAAGGTCTCCAAGAACCTCGTAGAGAAAACTGTATCTATCTTTTTGCTCTCCTTCCCCTTCTCTTAAAAGAAATTCCAACAAGGCGGACATCCACGCCGCTCTTCATTCAGTCGGTCTAAGATATAAGTCTTAAGGTTTGCTAAAGTGCGTGAGCCCATGGAAGGGGGCACGTGCGCTTGACAATACGAGCCAGACCGGCGTATTCACTTTGGGACTGGGCATGTCTAATATAAGAATAGTAAACTCTTCAAGTTCACACCAAAATTACGAGCAATTCTTTGCAAGAATCGAATTTTTGTTAACGATTCAAAGAGAATCATTCTCATAAGTTTTTCCCCACACATGCTGATATCAACTTTTTGATAATCATTGCTTAGCTAGCTTACATGCGAGAAATAAAAACTTAGTCTGCACCCATCTTAGCTAGAACTTTAGCCAGGAAACTAGGAGCCCGCTTTGCGGACTCCACATATGGTTCAGTAGGAAAGTAATAAAAAAAAGACAATTGGATGTAGTTATTATGAATTAATACAAAAATAAAAAATACGTAATTAATATTAAATATACTTAAATGCACAGCCATAATTTCTGTCAGTGGTGTTATTTTGCATCTTTGCACTATTAATAAAAAAAAGAGTAGAAAACACATGCAAATATATAATTTTCCAACGGAAACAACTATATTTACTCAAAATGGTTGTAAAAGATAAATACCATATAGAATCGACGATCGGCAAATGTCAGAAGTTCAGCAGTGACATTGTGCCAACAGTGAAGAAGTAAATAAAATCCGCAGACGTACACCAAGAGTCCTGGCAGCATTGACCCAAATAGTGACAGGACGAGCTGCTCCGCCTCCATCACCTGACATTACAATTACATATTAATAGAGACACGTACTTTAAACATCTGTATTAATTAATTTTAGATCTTTAAAAGCCTAATTTTATCATCTATTTTTATTAAACATAATTTCATATGATTATCAGTTTTAATACATTTTAACACATTTATTTTACATGGCAATAAAAAAATACAATTGTTTAAACTATTAAACGTGACCATGCCTTAGAGAAAGTCAATTCGATAAAGCCATAGGTAGTACCCAGAAACTGTCAAAAATTTCTTCTGAACCTTCTCCACCATAAATGTATATTTCGGGTTTGTTGGGGTCCAAATAATCGACCCACTCTCAAGTCTACTTCAAACTAGAGCAATGTACATTAATATCACAATCTTAATTCCCGAAAAGACCCTCGTGGTACAGAGGATAAACCCCGACATATGCAATGCTTTGTTCCAGGTAACCTTAGGTAAGTCTCAAAAATGTCTTCTGAACCTTCTCCAACCTAAGGGTAACTATCTACGGTCAATAACTTTTATCATCTTGATTGGAATATTATCCAAAACAAATCTAACGATTTAACTTTTCAGAGTAGGTTTATTATTGAACTAATATAATGATTTATTTTTAAAATGATCATTGAAAGGAAAACTTAAATGTAACAAACCTTATTTGGCGTTCCAAAGGAAGACCAATGTGCGATTGCAAAGCGCTCGATCAGAAAGCTCACATAGAATATCATCGCCCCGACTTCTAATAACCGTAAACATACGATGCCCCACCTGATTTTGCCAGTTCTAAAAATAATAAAAATCGTGTTATACTTTATCAAATATTTCCTGTTCATATTTTATAGAGTATGTAGATCGACAATAATCAATAAAGTTTTTGCATATTTGTCGATCACCGCGTTAACGTGTATGGCAAAGCAAGTCAGCACAATCTGGCCTGTTAAGTTATTGAATAATAAATTGCAACCACGCCTTCAGATAATGCAATGCAACATGCCATATTTTTTCACTATTGCAGTCCGTGTAGGATAAACAATGCTTCCAAAAATATATGGTAAACTTATTAAGTGGAAACCCAATCTATTATTCTCGCATTCATTGTTTTCTCGCATGATATACAGTCGATTCCACTGAATTGGTACACCGGTTAATTCGGACAGCCGGCTATGTGGAACAAATCCCAAGGGACAGAAACCAAATGAAAAAATAAAAAGTAATTCACAAAATTCCGGTTGATTGGGAAAAAACAAAATATTATGATAATAAATAGATGATTATGAGGTAAAATTTGTAGGTTATGAAGAAAATTAAGAATGTAGGTGCAATTTTTGAAATCATTAAAGCAAGGCATTAAGCGAAGATGGCGACAGTGATGATGAGTAATATTATTATTGTTGCAATGTCTAAGTATGCAACCTGTCAAAGAACAAATTATGTGTTGCTAGAAATATCAACGTGTTATTGTATATAAAATGACTGCTCTATTAAATATTACACTATTAAGATACGTCATGCATACAGCTAAATAATGCATTGAAATTGAATATTACCTCGGATAAGAATCTTGGTATACCATTGTCGGTGCAAACATGAAATAAATATACCAAGAAAATGATGGAAGAGATTCTGATTTGTATTTTGAGGTTAGCACGCGGGGAGCAACGGATCGCACATACGCATGAATCTTCATGATGAATCGTATCTGGAATTAAAAGTTCGAACCACCACTTAAAAGAATCACACAACATAACTTCTAATACAGGCCCGGTATGCCTGCATTTTTGTGATAAAATCCCTAGGATTAATGTTATCGAACCATTGGAAATTAATAGATATAATCAATGCAATTCTTGATGAGCAAAAAAACAGTAATTCATCTCACGTAATTATGCACAATCATTGAAATTTTAATCCATTTACTTTAACGATTAATTAATAATACCTTGTGTATTCCTTTTCCTAGAACAACTCAAAAACACAATCAGTGCATTAAATATTTTTATTTTAGGTGAGATAATATAGTATTAATATAAGATTGAATGGCATGAACCTTTACTTTCAAACTAAGCATATGGTGGCACATGGAGGATATTTTTACTAATAAACGTATTTAATTTTAATATTTGACAGTTGAGTGTGTTGATAATCCAACAAGACAAATTTATTAACCAAATAGCGCTTACCATCTCTATGATGACAACAAGAGCAGACGCTATCGGGAAGGCGATTCTTTCTGATGCGTAGATGACAATAACCAAAAATGATGCTTGAAAAACAATGTAACAGCTCAGCCAAAGTGTGTCCCAGAACTTCCGAGCCGCTCCTGTAAAAAATAATTAGATCACACATAATGAGTAATATAGGAACATACTTTGATTCAGCATAACGAGGAATATCCTCGTCAAAATGTATATCTCTTCTAAAACAGTATATATATATATCTAAGCTAAATTAAGTTTAAACATAGTTCGGACGATGTGGTGAAGCCGAAATAACTATCAAAAAACTGATGAAATTCTTATAGAACAGAATACTTTGTTACTTTTATCCTATTATAACAATCGCGTCACCGATTGAATACCAACTCAATCAATAAAAAAATCGTTATTTACAATTAACACGCAGGTGATTGAAAAACATGAATAAACTGATACCTTTATCTCCAAATTAAGCATATGGTGCCACATGGAGGAAATTTGCACTAAATAACTCAGTTTACTTATTGTTTGTTCTTATAATTCCTATTATTTGGATTTAGAAACAATTCAAAACATTGAAATGCACTGCAAAATATTTCTTACCGTGTTGAGCGAGGACCAATCTTCCAACAGCCCACTGTTTGAAAACCCAAAACGGCAAACAAGCCACAAACTGCATGACCACCCATACTGCAATCACCTTATCCATTTTGCCAAAGCCTATTTGAATCAGCCCGAATCCTATGTTTATGCTGAAAATTAAAAAAAAAAACAATTTAACTCTTAATTCATGTAATAATTTTTGTATAATGCTCTATACATCATATGGCGAAGGGGTAGAAGAGACAGTCAGGATTCAGGCTCCCTTGGGACATTCGCAGCACATGTCCAAAGCTGGTCCGTCCGCTCTCTTATCTCCGAGTTCCTGACATCTGTTTTTGAAGCACAATATACGGTTACCCTGTGCTTTGGCTAGGCGCCCTGACCCACAACATTAAAGCAGCACCGTCAGAATGAATGCGTTGAATAGGTGGCACTTGGTACTGACCGAATACAACCGTGAGTGCCAGACTTTCCGATTGTGTTTAAGGTTGCTCCAGCTATCCCTAATTGGATCGCTAGCTCTTAACGCGAAATGTCACCTCGTGATATGAGACCTTATTTTACAAACTTGAAATTAATAGATCAAAATCATTATGCTTGGTGTAAAGGTTTACTGACCAGGCACTGTTATTCAATGGGAATAGAATAGGACCAAAATGTTTTTGTGAAGAAGAATAAATTTGTTGAAAAAAAAAAAGTTCGCCGTACGACGCCAGGCCTTCCTTATCCACCCCATACAGTAAAAGGTTAGTGAAAAAGTAATATAAGGAATGGCTTCAATAAAAACATTTGTATAAAATTGTTTAATAATTTTTCACATCAATAGATGTCGCCGCCTCATAATTTAATTCTTTTAATTTGTCCTCAATCAAAAAATGAATTGTGATTGTAACATACCTTCCACGATCCACCAAGTCATACAGTATGGTATTGCAGAATAATATAATCAATATAACAATGAAAATGTGATATATTGTCCGAATATGTGGAATCTCCAGCAGGTCCGTGAGGAGTGAGTTGCGGGCCGTGAATATTTTCTCTGGCAAATGTCCATTTTTCCGTAAATTTCTGAAATTGAATTATACTTTATAAAAAACATAATATTATAAATGATACAGTTTCAACCGATGGTGAAGTGCGGTCAGGGTGCCAACCTGCCACTTTTTTGACCTGGAACTAACTTTTCGAGTATATTAAAAAATATATTCGGTAGAATTTTGTAGTTTTGTATCAAAACTTGTGCAACCGACAGATATTACAAGAATGGAAAAAAAATATACACCGGAAAAAAATGACAACCCCTCGTTCTGGAATCTGAATAGGACCAGAACGTCTTCAAATGTGAAAGACATTACGGAGATACTTATAGCTTATTTTTGTTAAGAATGTGATCCAACCCTGAAACTTGTTCTGCACTTCAACCCCCTGTGGTATCCTTTTGTTTTCGCGACTAATCAAATGTTATAGCTCGATAGTTTTTGTCATTTGCATGGTTTTAACATTTTAAAAACTAATTTATTGCTGCCTAAAATCATTTCGTTTTAACTGTAGACATATATACAATTTCAAGTTTCTGTGGGGATACATGAAAAAATTATTTATCCCGATATGTTGATGGCTAAATTTTGTTTCAGATTCTAGTCTATTATTGTCAACCGATATAATCAGACATCTATATATTCATCTAAATTTATCATACTTATCATTCCTAGTAACATATGAATTATCTTGCTTCTCTCGTTCACTTCAATAATTTTATTAAAAATAAAAATGTATTTTCTTTCAACATTTTAATAAAACGTATTGTTGAAATAGAATTCAGTTATAAATAAAATATTTTCAAATAAAGATGGTTGAAAAACGTAAACAGAATACTATGCAACAATAATTTTTCTTCAAAAGAGTTAAAGTTTCATTAATAATAATTGAAAACGAAAATAGTGAGTGCTCCAATGAATCGAGTAATATAGAAGAAGTGAATTAAATATGTGAATCAAATAATATAAATGAAACAAATAAAATAAGTGAAGCATTACATAATATTAGTGAAACAAATAAAATTAGTGACCGAAACAATATGTGTCAATTACATTGCTGAAAATCGCGGAAATTGAATCTTTTAAACAAACTTTTCAAAACTCGTCTTCTTGGCCAATCATTTGGAATGTAGATATGTGAGAAGAAAAGACAAAAAATTATAATCGAATAATAAGTCAAAATGGAAAATCGTGCTGTAAAGTAAGAAATCTTTCTATACTAAAAGTATAAAGTTGTAATTGCAATATTGATAAACAGTGCAACGTTTGTCAATGGAAAAAGTTTTTAAATACATTATTGAACGGTTAGGTACAGTAGACTTTATTTTGAGATAAATTCGAGTGATTCATATGGTATCTCAAAACTGATAAAATCTTTATGAATAGGATGTGATATCTAAATGGTCCATTTATTGAACTATCTAGGTTCACTTGCACTTTGAATAGAATAATAAATTAGTGATATCTAATAATGGTATCTAAATAATAATATAGTATTGTCAAAGAATAACAGACTCGGGTACCCTTGCACCGATGATTACAGAGTGCATATGCACTTGAATCGGACAACACAATAAACATGGGGGTCAAGGAATATGATCCCGAAGATAAAACAACAAACTAATAATGACACATGTCAATTTGATAGACTACTGTTTTAATTAATTTCGTTCGGTAAACACCTGTTCTCGAAAAATATCAATTTATTGTTGTCAGTTGAGAATATTGATTAGATGTTATGAAAAAATTTTCAACAAATATGCCTGATATATATGAAGGCTCTGATTTCATAACTGTTGTTTTTGACAAATCAAAGAAAACTGTTTTCTCAACAAAATTTCAAATAAGTACCTAGTGTGGTGATTGTTGTATTGAATGAACTATTGATACATAAATAGACTTTAATAAAAAAGTGTTACCTCTTGTTGGAAATACAAAACATCTTCGATTTAAACTTGTAGATTGTTAGTTTAAAAAATAAACCATAAGGATTATGTGAGTTTCTTCATTTGTGACTCATTGTGAGTCAAATGTGTTAGAATACTACTTCCATGTTACTTCCATAATATCTAAGCTAAGAAAATAACTGACTAAGTAGAATTCACTAGAAAAATTATAGTTTGAACAGAGCTGTGGAAAATCGTCACACATAAATAAAAACTGTCGGCCATTTAATGAGATATTTATTTGTCTTTTAGATTCAAAATACCTATAACTACTCGGTATTGTCAATTTTAAGCTAATTTTTTTTCAATAAGCAGCCGGCCTCCGTTGTCTTGTGGTAAGAGCGTTACCCTAGCGAACAGGTGAGTCTCGGTAGGGTCGATATCAAATTGATATTTTTAAAATTTATATCTGGGTGTTTGGGATGTCTCTTCTCGAGTCTATCTAGAGTGAAAATTCAATCTTCACTCAATTCTCATTTAAGTTGATGCAATTTAAGATTTCAAAATATGTACCGCCTTGACTGTTAAAAAATAATTTACTATTAATCTAGTGCATGATTACTTTTCATCGTGCTCTGTGGTGTCGCTGAATTTATGGACGCCATTACTAATTCTACTGTGATCATTTTCATTCTGTTGAATACCCTTTAGTACATTTCCAAGTAAGCTTATCGTCTCTTCAATGTTACTTTTCAATTTCTCATTTGCAGGCTGAAACAAAAAACAGAAACAACCGTTTTTATAAGATCATAAAAATTTTAAGAGACAATCCGTAAAAGGAGAACGAGCCATTTTTTTGTCTACAGTCTAACCGCCGGTGTAGCGAGGGGGGCGGAAAATGAATAGAAAATTTCGACTTTAAAAATAGTTATTTTTTTATATTTACATTGTTTGAAAAGGTTTTAACGGATAATTTCAATTTTGTCAAACAAAATGTTCTAATTTTTGAGATATTTATTAATAGTTAATATTATCATGACTTGCTGAACCATTTAAGCTAAAAATAATATTATAATACAACAGAATAATAATACATATATACTTTGGATGTCAACAATAAAATTAAAGGGTAAAACACACACCAACCGTCAGCGAAGAATGTTCGACGTGGCATTAAAACGTTTTCAAAAAAACTGTGATGTTTTGTATGTGAGATGATAATAAGCAGTTTTATCGATTCATAGAACCGCACAAAACAAATTTATGAAACAAAATGTGCGGATAGAATACTGCTAACTCCCTCATTGAACAATATATGACTCAGAAATCAACATATATATTAGATGTGGCTAATACAACATTTTCCAATCAAAAGGACATTTCAGGCCAAAATGTCAGCTAGAACCATTTCAAAGTAAGGTAACTATTTGTAAATGATAAATAAGATTGTAAAAATATATTAGATATCTTTCGAGAAAACAAATCTACACATAAAAAAATTTCGCTTGCGGCGAATTTTTTTGCATCTTAATGTTATTAGAAAAAAAATAAGCAATTTAAAAATCTTAACCCGACACTATTGTCAATAATTTTGGAGATCAATATTTTTGGAGAAAAATTATCAATATTAAATATAAAATTTGTCAGGATTTTAAAATATAGTATGTTTCTCAAGAAATTATGTTTATTCTTCATAAAACTTTCCTGCCTGCGGCGCAATTTTTTCCATCGTAGTGGTTACAAAAAATTTTGGAGAAAAAGTAGGGGCGGGCGGCAAATTCAAGGACCGCCCCGGGCGACACAAACCATAGCTACGCCACTGAGTCCAACAAAGTTTAAAAGCACTGATGTTTGATAAATATATATTGTTTCCAGATATTGATAAATTTAAAAAAAAATAAAACACAATTCATTTGTACTACTTCCACATATTTATAATGATCAGGACCGGTTTCGCTCATCACGAGCATTATCAACTGATAAAAATACAAACATAACAGGCTTATTTATATAAAATTGAGTGTAAAAATGAGGGAATATAAAACTGATGGTTCATGAACTGAGACAAGAAAATACTGATTAGCAAACAAACGTCTTACAAATCATTAAATACTAATCTGAAATCACAAATATAGCTACATTAAAAGTCCATTTAGCTGACCAAAATTTTATATAACGTCATTAAAAATTCACTCGACGTTATTAACAGACGACCCTTAGTGTGGAGCGTATGACCTCCCGACGGAGGTATCGCAACAGAAGTTTTCTACGAGAACTGCTTGTGACACAGTTGCTCAACTTCTGCTTTACGAAGAGAGTAGGGATAGAAGGATAGGGCTAGGGCAGGACTAGTGGTTAGCTAATCGCTCTCGCTTTGCACCGTTTTGAAGATCGGACGGGTGGGAGGGAATTTCAGACATCACAAACATTCATGCCTACGAACAGAAATCCATAAATCGATTGAAAAATCAATTTACAAAATTGTCCGCACCGGGACTTGAACCCGAGACATCCGTAACCATAGCCAACGACGTTAACAACTGCGCCACTGAGCCGGCAATACATATATTGGTACAAATTATTTAATTAACGTAAATTAATGTAAGAAGTTCAGTAAACTAAAAACATTCAATAAACAAGTTTCACCATTTATCACTTGGTCCACTTCACCTCTCGAAGGCTCATATCATCTCACTTATTCCAGCTTCATAGCTTGTAATTAAAATGAAAATATTTGACATATGTACATGCTTGCTCCTTTGTTCTATATATTATTTAAATATTTACCATTTTGGAGTGATCCTGAGTAGCCCGTGGCCGGGATTCCTGAGACATCTTATAAAGCAATGTTTGTTACTGAAAAAGAATCAATTAAGGATTAAGATAACGTTTATTTTTCAATCGGGAGATAAAAATTCGAAATTTATATATCGTCGTTGTTCTGGAAGAAAACACTAAATCGAAAAAATGACATATTGGGTTAGTTATACCAAAATGTTTCTTATTTTAAACTCTACAGTATGACAGGTCTCACTTATTTTTATAAATTATACTTTTACTTAAAAACAGTTTTATACAAACAAACAAAATGAAAAACGTACGGCATTTCAAGCATTTGGTAAACTTCAAACTCCAATTACTCAAAACTATTATTTTCCTGTTAGTGTCTTCTTCCAGAACAACGACAATATGTTAAGCACAGCAATAAACAACTCCTAGGACTCGCGGTTCAATTCTCATTGAATTCGCAGCGAGTCATTTGTTTTCTTTCTCTCTCTCTCTGATTGACAAAGCCGTGTTAGCTGGGATAGTAAATTAGTAGGGGTAAAATTCTAATTGGATTATCCATGAAGGGCTCGGAGGACTCTCGTTTCTCATAAAATTTGTTCGTTTGCTTTTTTCTCTCTCTCTCTCTGCTCTTGGCAAATGAGTGTTAGCTGGGATAGCAAATTAGTAGAGGTTAGATTATAATTAAATTCTACTCCAGTCATTTTTTTTCTTACTCTGTCTTATATTTACAAAGATGTGATAGAGTGAGAAAGTGAGAAAGAAATTGATTCGCAACAATTCTAATATTTCTATAGAGGCGAACGAATTACTCTTGTTCACTGTTGTTTATTTGGATTTGTTCATTCGCGAACGACGCATGTTCGTTGAGTATCTACTGAAAGCCGATAGGATCATAAATTCAATTTGAAACAATTGACATTGTAGGGCTTAAACTATATTTTGTTGTCGGCTCCGTGGTGCACAAGTCAACTGATACATTAATTACTACATCTTACAGCATTAGATGCAATCTTTAAACGCAAAAATGTAATCTTGTGATATAGCAGACAAAATGGGCTAGCTCGCCGTCAAGATTAGTTTGAGGAACGATTAAATAGTTTATTTTGTAATCATGTCTAGTCTTGGTCAGGTAATGGCGGATTATATGTCACATGTTGGACATACCAGACCACAATCTTGTTTAATCGCACGTCAGAAAAAGTGTTTAATTAGTTACAATATGGGCTTGTATTATGTATGGTTAACATTATGCAACTTGTAATATTATACATAGGGAGGTGGAGGTGGTGGAAGATTCTGCCGTCGCCCGAGAACTGAATTATATCATCACAAGTAAGTAATGACATGTATGTTCAATCGCTCTGGCTTATATTCTCTAATGCTCTCTCTAACTCTATATGCCCTAATGGCAAGAACGTCAACCTAATCAGACGAAATCTAATACTATACATTTAAAAACATTGCGAGTCTGAACATCCGAAGCAATACCGTTGAAAATGGTTAAATGTTTTCCCATGGCTGATCCTACACTTTGGAAGAACAAACAATTCGTGTCCGCGATTCCTCTAAAAATGATGAGGGACATAAAGCTTGGCATTCTCAATAATGGAGGAATTATCGTTTTGGTATCGTGTAAGTCGAAGGAAATATGTGGCCAGTTACATTTCTCTTCGTGCGTTCTAACTATGAAACGTAAGCATGCCTAAGGGAATGCCAGTTGGATAAAGCCATGGGGAGTATTCGTACACCATCGAATAGAAAAGTAATGTATTCTGACATTTCTCCACCATAAATAGAGACAGGTGCTTCAAATAAGTATCAATTACAAAAAATACGTTTTAACACAATTTATTATAAAAATACACACATAATTAATTTAAGTATAGCGTCACGTGTTTGATTTCAACATGACATTAAAATTTAATAAAATTAACCATGGATCACGTTTCAACGGATAATTCTTTTAGATTAGTGCGAAGATTAGTTAATATTAAATTGTACTCGCTGAAGACTCTTTCAACATCGACATTATTGGCTGGACACCGAATTTATTTGATGGCAGCAAAACAAATTCTTCATATTTAACTTTTGTGGCCAATAATAATTGCAAAATATCCGGCATTAATCCACTTTTTATATTTGCCAAAAGTTGTTTTAAGACATGCTGATACCCTTCGACGCATTATGACTCTAATGACGTAAATAATGGCATAAGTATTCTTAAAAAATACAACTGTTTCTTTAACATTGATGGTACATTCTGAGCCCGCTTCTGGTGAAAATAACTAATTTCGCATTTATTAACATCTATTCCGAACTTCAGCATCTATCGTAAAATGATAAGAACACGTGTCTCTAGCCATAAGGATATATTTCAAGATTTTTGGGGTCCAAACAATCGACCCACTCTCGAGCCTACTTCGAATTAGGGCATTGTACATTAATATAACAATAATTGATTATCACTTATTGTTTACAGCAACACGTTTTACATTTTACATTTTAGATTACAATAATTTCATCTTGTTTTAAGAATTATTCGACAATTATATAATAATTGCAAACTATCTTAGATACAGCAGACATTGGCATTTGATTGTATCTTATATTACCTGATATGGGTTCGCTGATTAATATTGCAAAATACATGCACCCATTTGGTATGCACCTATTACCAATATGATTATTAATATCGAGAGTATACTGAAAGAACGCATTCAGTTAGTTTTCGATAGTGTTCTGTTTTAAATGTCAAAATGTTTGCAATTCAACGCTAAACGTACTAGGTAGTGGAACGCATGAAGTCAAATTATTATCTTTTTATTCTGGCAGAAAGCACGATATGACTATAGCTCATCGATATCAAATCTTATGATTTGTATGCCTAAAAGACTATTCTTTATAATGTACAAAAAAATCTTTTTAAATCGCACACAATTGTATTGATTTATACTATAAAATGTGTACTATGTAATTGAAATAAACTAGTGTAGATTTATCTATACACATCGATACCTCAGTTCCAAAATGTAAGTCAAAAAATTGCAGCATCGAATCAAGTATAAGGGAATGCTTAGAATATATACACCAGTTCCAAAATGTAACAAGTGGTAATGTCTAGTTATTTTAGAATGACAGTAGTTATTATTACTTTAGATCTAAACTGTAACAACTACAAAAATCCTGTTAAATCCTCTGAAAACTCGTATTGTTAATATAAGAAAAAAATACGATTTTTTTTTATAATACTATAAATATATTTTTCAGATAATCCTAGAATTTATTTAAAATCTACGAAAAAAAGATGTAAAGTAGAAGATTTAACCTGGCCAAAATGTTGTTTCCTAATTGTCTCAGAACAGATAGTTACACTTTCAAACCGAGGAATCGATATTATATCGATTAGTCCAAACAAACCTATTTATAAAATAATATGTTTAATGGTATAAACGTCGATGCACTAAACTTACAATAACAATTCTTTTCGACACTGTTTGAATGAACAAAAAAAAGACACTGCTGTAATCAATGATGAACTTATCACTTTTGAAACAATTTCAAAACTGTGTTTTAAATAAACAAAATCTGAGATACCAATACTAAAGATATGTCGCTTTGAAGATTATTCCTGATTGATTAATACGAATGATATTGGATTCCGAAGATGCACTCGATTTGTACTTGAAAGCGATCAAACGAAATTTAATAACAATTAATTAAAATCAGGCGATGTGAAACGATTAAAACCCCAGCTCGAGACTGTAGCTCTGTAATGACAACAATTTTATTGGGATACTTTATGTCATTATTTTCAGTGGTGGCGTTCAAAATATCAAACCCCTCCCGGTTATAATTTAATTTTCAAACATGTCTGCTCCCAAATATAGGCTTAACATATCGACTGTGGAAAGGCAATAGAAAATATTCCTTCGTTTTTTTCAATAATCACAATGTATACACGTTTTGTGTGGGCTGTACACAATATTTTTTGTGTTTGTGTTACGTCCTTTTGCCTTTCCACAGTCGATATCTTGACAGAAGTTTTCCTACGATATCTACTTGTTACTCAGTTGGTCATCTTCTCTCTTTCGAAGAGAGTGCGGATTGAAGGATAGGGCTAGGACAGGACTAGTGGCTAGTTAATCGCTCTCGTTACGCTCCGTTTTTAGGATCGCATGCGAAGGAGAGAATTTCATACATCACAAACATCTTACGCCTTCGAAATCTAGAAATCTATTGAAAAATCAATCTATGAAACTACCCGTACTGGGATTTGAGCCCGTGAGATTTGTGACCGAAGCCAACGACGTTGGCGACTTCAATAGGAAGGGGATATGGTAAATATATATATGTAAATTATTGTAATAATGAAACAAAAAAACACAATTGTCTTTTAATGTGGTTTAATATTTGATTTCAGATTAGTAGATGTACTTAACATTTTAATTGTAGACTATTTAATTTCGTTTATGTATATTTTTTTTGATTATCTGTAAATTCTTAACATAGCTCTTGAACCAATTGTTTGATATAGCTTGAATTATTAACTCTCGATCTCGTATGAATAGTCTTGTTAAGATTTATATATTATCATGTGATAATGCTTGATATGAGCGAAACCGGTCCTGATCAATATAAACATATGGAAGAAGTACAAAATAAATTTTGTTTTATTTTTAAAATATTATGCCTTTCCACCAAGAATTAACATTTAACACCTTTAAAAAAAATTATTAAAAAAGATATTTATGTTTCACGGTGTCACACTAAATATATAAATGCGTTACAGATAGACAGATAAATCAAGACAACTGTATATTGTAACTCATAATTTTATTCAATCGAAAGCTTCAATAATTAATAAAAAGTTTGCGATTCCGGTTGCCTGCCCTCCACGGGACGGCGCTGCTTATTCTGTACTAATTTTGATATCATATTAATAGACTACCGGCGACTTTACAAGTCACAAAAGTTATCTGTATCAATATACCCGTGTGCCCATTTATAAACATTTACATTAAATGTTGTTGTAGGCCAGTGATGCACAATCCGCGGATAAAATGATGTTTTTTGTGACCTGAAAGTGCAATGGATGGATTGAACTGAACTGAGCTGACAGTTCGATTTCATTCGTGTACTCGAATGCCTGAAAATGCCGAAAGGCGAAACACACGGAAAGGTACAAAATCTCAACAATTCGAATTCTTATATTAGACATGCCCAGTCCCTAACTGAATATACGAGTCTGGCTCGTGTTGAACAAACTTTAAGATTCAATCTCTTAGGGCGATTAAACATGGCTGTCGGCCTCTTCCACGTCCACCTCCGCTACAGAAGAATTTCCTGTACGGAAGGCGAGGGGGATCATAAGGATTGTGACATCATCTTGACGAGGCTCTCGGAGACTTCGAGTTGCACATTGAATTCATTTATTTTCGCAGCTCTGACAGTTGGTACGAGGTGATAAATATCTCCGAAAACTTTTACTGGAGAGTTGACGGTAATTTACAGATTCTAAGTAAGCATGTAATCAGATTTAGGATCTTCGGAAAGTGACTGTATAGGAAAATTAAATTGAATGTAAATTCAGACGTGTGAGGCTTCATCGGACAAGGGAATTTATTTAGAATTTGATGTTTATCAGAATTAATACAAGGCAGACCTTTCAGTATATGACAATGTCATAATATGACCATTATCATATCTCATTTCGAGGAATGATGCCATGTGTTTATACAAAAGACACAGCGGTTTTTTCGTCACTAACCTCACGAAAACACGAATTCAAATTCGTCATTTTGATAGTTGGTAAATTAACTAAACTATAATGAAAGTGTCTAACAAATCACTTTATGAGAGGTTGTGATTTAAATAAATGTTATTATAAAAATAATCATCTTAATGTCCGTCAGTGTCTTGGTTCAAAACAGTTCTGGAGGGATCCAAATAATGCAGTTGCTGTGAATGGAAAGGTAACTTGGAAAAGAAACGAACAAAGTAGGGCCAAAAATTCAATAATTTTCATTTTTATATTAATTTAATAATAACACTTTGTGTTCTGTGAAATAGGAAAATACATTAATACTTAATAACTACTGCTATTCCAAATTACATTTATTTCTTAATCTGTTCATAACAACTCACTGACTATATAATGATTATACTGAGTACTCGTTTATTTTGATTTATCAAAGTTAGATCAATCTTTAAAACTTCCAAAATTGCGAATTAAATCCAAATTTATATTTTATGCACTGAACTCGTCTACATTCATATAATAAATTATTAGTCATGCTTCTCGACTGCTGCCGGAGGGCAGTCTTCTAATTTGACACACTTCCCTGTTGAGTGGTCCTTGACCGTGGGCTCATCACAATCGCACCTGGACAGGTCACAGATGGGACCCATGTCTTCAGCCTTCGGGTCTGTGCACGTGCGTTCACTCCACGTGGGCGATTTGCACGAGCTGGCATATTCATGCGTTCCTTCGGGACACTCTTCTCTGCCTGTTGGGAAAGAAATTATGAGAGTTGTTTTTAGGATTTTTTTGTTCACTCCGAATTTGGAGCATATCGTCGGCTTAACTGGCAAACTACATTTCAGTAAAATGTTCAGGAGAGTTGAAAAACTCAATAATTCCAGTTTTAACCAATGCTATTCTATGAATTTTACAAATATTACGTCATATGAATAATTTTAAATCATTATTCATATAATATAATACTTGTTAAAGCTGAATTTATTGAGTTTTGAAACTCTCCTGAACATTTTTCTGAAGCCGATGATATGGCTTTCTTATGGAGGTATCCCAAGACAAGTTCGTTACTCAGTTGCTCAAGTAGTACGGATAGAATAATTGGGCTAGGACGGGACTACGACGTAGACCAACCACTGCCACTACCACTCCAGACAGAATGGGTCAAAATCACACAAATAACTACTGATGTTTGGATGAGAAAATTCGGAGAGAAATAAATTTAATAGCGGTTAACCACCTGTCGGTTTATAAATGTTATTTACTAATAATCGATTACTGTTAATGGTATTATTTTTATTAAAATTATGAATAACTCAGTTATCAATGTTATATTTGAAGTAAATTTTCACAAAGTTACCGCCAAACTCATCAAAAATATTAGTTTATTATTTATTTATCTCTTTTATAAATGTCTGTTCAAGGATCCACTGTGCAAAACAAACATTATTTAAGATGTAAAACACAAGCTAATTGCAAAGTTTTAAACATTTCACAAAACACTCATAGAAGTCGAGAGATCAAATAGTATCACGAAAAGGTTATTCAAACATTTATTTAAATTTATGATTTTATATAACGCAAGTCTAGTTAATGGCGATGAAATGTCTTTTTTACACATAATACCCACTGTTAAGAATCTTAAATCAAATTGTTTTCATTTCGTTCAAAAAGGTAAATGATAATCATATCTCGATTCTCAGGAATTGTTTCCAAGTGTCTTTACAATACGCCTTTTTTTTTTTTTTTTAAAAAACTATATCCGCTCCCAATGTGGATCATACGGCCTACTAATAATGAGTTATCTCGATAGAGGTTTTCCTACGAGAACCGCAGCCGTTAGATCTCACATTTTCGAAGAGAGTAGGCATAGAACGATAGGGCTAAGACTTGACTAGTGAACGGTTAGTTAATAACTCTCGCTACGCCCCGTTTACGTCCCCGTGGGAGGGAATTTTAGGCATCACATATCCTTTAGGCCTTCGAACAGAAATCTATAAATCAATTTATGAAACCGTCAGTACTGGGATTCGAGCCCGCGACATACGTAATGACGTTGGCCACTGCACCGCGGACCCGACACAACGATTTATAGTAAACGTTTACTCTTACTTTATTTCAAATGACGGGTAAATTTACATTTTACAATATGCTACTCCGCAAAAACAATGAAATTTAATTACGCATAGGAAAACACAAAAACAAATTTAAATCATCAGTTTCCCTGATTCCCATGTACGGTAATTTGTCATTTTCTTACGTGTAACTCAATTTCCTACAGAATATCGGCGGAATTTGGTAAATATTCGGGTCGGAGAAGAGTAGGATGTCGTAGGGCACATTTACAAAACTGTGTGAGGTTCGGAATCAGATTAAAAGTAACAAAACAATATTAAAAAAATACTTACAGGATCCGAGAATTCTAGAGCATCCTCTGCCATGAGCATCTACTCCTATCAAACAAATGATGGACAACACTAAGAAAATAGCCGCTTTCATTGCTGATAACGCAAAGTTGCAAAACTGATAAATAAGTCCTGAGCCACCAATTGATAATCTTTTTACAATGATGAAATCATTTGATCTTATGCTTATATAGTGTGCTAATGAACATGTTTATCAATCACAAATAACAAAATAAGATTCATAATGCTTCTCAAACTGTGTAAGATATTATTATTTGTTATATATTCCTTTGTTCTCCCGGGTGAACGGATGAAACCGTACGGCAAAAAACCGAACACGAAAAAAGCGGACGGAAAAAAGCGAAACGGAAAAACGCGGACATGGAAAAAAGCGGGCACAGAGTAGAAAAAGTTTCACATTTAAAATACTCCCTATCGTTTCATGAGTTTTTCAGCTTGAAAAAATGTTAAAATCAGATTTTTAATTTTCAATGAGGTCAAATAATAATTTTCAGAAACGTCCGACGACGAAAGATTCATTTGTTGCGTTTTATGTTTGTTTGAAAGTGTTGAGTTGTTGATAAATTGTATCGAGACATTTATATAGGTTATTATTAGGATTGTTAGATTATTATCTCAATTTTCAATGCTGTGCGGGAGTATGATCAGACAGATGATAAGATAAAGTACTGAAAAAAGTTAGATAACTTACAATAATTTTCTCCAACTTTTTGTATGGGAAGTTGTATGTGATTTTTTTTAAATTTAAACTTTTCATGTGACTTTTTTTGTATTTTATATGTACCTATTTGTATGTGAACTTTGATAGAAATACATTTTCTATATCTTTATGTTACTTTTTTGCATGTGAACTTCTATGTGATTTTTTTATGTGTCAATATTTTTCTTTGAATTTTTCTGTGATTTTTGTATGTAATTTCTTCTGTCCTTTTTTGTATGTGACCTTTTTTAGAAATAAATTTTCTATAATATACAGTAAAAAGTACGTATATGTATTTTATTCAACTCTTTCACTTATAATAAAACCGCCGATACAATATAGAAACGATCTTATTTGTATACAAATTTACACTTATAATGTGGCTCAATTATTCTCTTCCACCGTTTGTACAAATAAAAATATGAAATAAACAGTATTATAAAACGGTAATCGCACTACCCTGGGTATTATTTTAGTCTTCTGACCCTTTGCTACTTCCACGAATCCCGAATTATGGATTGTTGATAACAAACATACATACCTCTTTCCTATCCTACCACTTCATGAGACATGTCTTACCGCGTACTAATAATAACATAAATAAATGTCTCGATACAATTTATCAACAACTCAACACTTTCAAACAAAGATAGATCGCAACAAATGAATCTTTCGTCGTCGGACGTTCTGAGTTACTGAAAATTATAATTTGACGTTATTGAAAATTAAAAATCTGATTTTAACGTTTTTCAATTGCAAATCAATTGTGCAACATCAGTGCGTGTGAACAGCCAGTGGCGTAACCATTGATTGGGGTATTCGACACCCGGTACTGGTGTTTGTCCGCGAAATAATAGTGTCGTGTATAGGTGTGCGATCCAACTGCAGGCCAGGGCTTGTTACGAGGAGTGGTTGTCCCACCCCTAGGGTATTCAGTCCACCTGAAACCCGGTCTAGTAGTGACGCCGTGCACGTGCTGTGAGTATTGTTGCGAATTACGCAACAGTTAAATTCAATAGCGAAGCCGCGTAACGGCTCACCGATAGGGCGGAGAAACTGGTTGCCTAGGGTGGACTCCCCTCAAGATCCAGGCACCGCCCGTCTCCTCGCCTAGTGGTCGAGGGACGTGTTTAATTTGAATTGCGTAATTTTTTTCTCATCTTAGGCTTAAATTCATTTGTGTTGTCAATAAATGTGTAGACCCCGGGTGGGCATACACGTACAAACCGAACGCGACTTTGTGAAAAGAAGACCCTTGCTTCCATTTCTCCACCCTATCGCTCTATCTCCTTCTGAGGTAGAGGCCGTCTCTCTCTTGTGAAGAGGAGACTAGTGAGGTCTTTCTCACTTTATTATCACTGCTTTTTTATAAATTTATACACTAAATGTATCATTGAGGAGACATGATCTTCGGTGTGATACAAACAAGTTCATCGAATTAAAAAAAAATATTTGTATTTACTGACATGTGTTAGGAAAAAAGTTTTTAACTGATTTAATGTAGAAAAATAATAGTCGCAGCGAAATTGTGAAGTAAACATAAATTTTATATTATATGAATGTTGAAAATTCATTCCCTCAATTTTGCTTTCAGTAGTCTGTCGGGCTGTTGCCGAGTGGCTAACATCGTAAGCTTCGGCTGCGATGCTCTTGGGCTCGAATCCCAATTCAGACAGTTTCATAAATTAATTTTTCAATCGATTTATGGATTTCTGTTCGTAGGCATGAATGTTTGTGATGTATAAAACTCCCTCCCAGTCATCCGATCTTAAAAACGGGGCGAAGTGAGAATGATTAGTCATGTTCTAGCCCTATTCTTACTCTCATCGAAAAAGAGAGTTTGAGGAACTGAGTAACAAGTACTTCTCGTAGAAAAACTTCTGTTGAGATTCTTCCATTAGGAATCCATATGCTCTACATTGGGAGTAGACATGGAGAACAAAGTCATATTTCAGGCGTATATTGTATTTCCGAAACATTTCTTCGAACGACATAATGAATTCGATAAACACACCCAACTTTAACACTGTGACATTAAAAATTGATTTCACACATGCATGTTCCGCCGCACATAAACCGTTAATTTTGTACGGCTGATATACTTTTTGGCTACTCAAGGCACTCGCTGATCACGTGTTCGATATACCTACACGACGCACTCACAACAAACGCCTTCAAGGTCAATGAGGACTAAAGCTTAGTTTAACTTAATTTAGGTTAGTTACATATACTATATATTATTATGTCACCTCACTTACTCTAACATCATAACTTTTGAATCGAATACGGATTCCAGTACAGGGAAAACTGGGCCGGTTTCTTACCTTGCCGATCCTGTGCAAACCGAATTCATAATCTCAGATGCCTTCTCCAGAAAAGTACCGAATTCAGCAGCTCACTGGAGTGTTGCTTCGCGGATTACGAGAAGGCCTTTGATAGTCCACACCGGCCTTCCTTATGGCACACATTAAAACTGTACGGAATTCCAATCAAGATTATCGCCATCATCAAATGCATGCACGAGGGCAGTGAATGCTGAATTAGAATCGGTAACCACACAATGGTTTGGGGTTTCATCCGGGGTCAGACAGGGCTGTGTCCTGGCTCCATTCCTGTTCAAAGTTCAAGAAAGTCAATTCCACCTGACCGAGATGTGGCCGTTGCCCCCAATCTGAGGCTATGCGACCTCGAGTATGCTGACGACGCTGTCATATTTGACAAATCTGTCGAGACTATTCAGGAAACAATCGATTGGCTGCAAAGCAACTCGTATCGTATTGGTCTCAAATTTAATGCGAGTAAGCCAATTTGCTCTGAAACAGTTTCTATTTGGACCCAGACTACCCTCTGACGAGGTACTTGGGGGTACACATCACGGTAGATCGCAATCCACGCAAAGAGCTCGCAATCCGATTAGGGATAGCTGGAGCAACCATCAACCCAATGCGGAAAGTCTGGGACTCACGGTTGTACTCGATCAGAACCAAGAGACACATATTCAACGCGAGCATTCCGACGGTTATGCTTTAAGAATGCGAGTCATGGCACCTTGCCAAGGCACAGGGTAACCGTACACTGTGCTTTGAAAACAAACTCTTACGGCGAAGACTAGTGACATAGTGGATTGATTTTGACAGGAACTTTGAGGTAAGAGAGTGGACGGACCAGCCTCTTATTACGTCCAAAATAAAAAAAGCGACCTGGGTTGGACATGTACTGCGTATGCCCCAATGTATCCTGAATCCTGCCAGTCTCTTCTACCAATCAGATGGATTCCGTCGCCCTGGAAGGCCGCTGATGACCATCCATAGGATGTATTCGGCGGAGCTACGAGACGTTGGGATGACCTGGGAGAAAGCGAAGAGACTGGCGAGTGACAGAGAAGCTTGGAGGAACCGCATGATGGCCATATGCTCCGAATAGGGAGCGGATATGGTTTTTAAAAAAATTGAACGTGATATCAATATCAAATTTGAATTTTGATTGTTGAGATTTTGTACATTTCAATGTATTTCGTTACTAACGACCCGGGTTTCACCTTTCAGCATCTTCAAGCATTCGATTTATTAATAGTTAAAGTAAATGCGCTAAAATTTTATTTATTATGCGTAATTACTTCTTATAATGTCGAGAAGTTATGTTGTGTGGTTCTTTAATTGTGTAGAAGTGAATAATTTGTTATTCTTATCTTACACTTAGTGTTTTTAAAACGGCAAAGCGGGAAATCGTCGTTGATCCCAAATATTAGATCTCAAATAAGTGTTATACCAAAGACATATGAAACTCAACTCCGTATAAAGACCTCCTAAAAATATTTTTTAAAAAAATATATTAAAATAAACTCCAGTTATGGTATCAAAATTTGCCAAATTCATATTTGGTAATGAACAATGTACCAGGACTATCCGAATTCGATTCAGATAATGAATAGAGTAGATAGTTTTCAATGTTATTGTTTATTAAAAACAGCAAAAAGATAAAATTTTAAATACTTATTATGTAAAACTTGTTTTAATACTCTGAAATGTCTTTTATAAGTGGGTATGTAAAAGGTATCAATAATATTCTATAAGCCCAGTATTTTAACTGCTTTACTACTATGAATAGATATTCTGAAATTTTCATTAAATGTATAATAAAATGTATGCTTACCATTAATTTGAAACTCCTATAATCATCATCTAATACGGAGTCTTCAGAGCAAAAAGTTTCCTGTGGAGGGAAAACGACACTACGCTCATTCACACGCTGCCGGCGTACATTCGATCACACGAGAAGTCGCGCAGAATTTCTCCGCAGAGGCAAGCAACACTTCGCTGCCTCTGTAACACACACACAGCCACCCTCGGCTACAAGTTGGGCACTTCCGACTCAGAACAAAGGAAACTCAATGTCTCAAGATCGCATTTGTTTTATTGCTGCAGACTTTAGGCTTGGAACACATTACAAACTTTATTACACGTTTTAGACACACAATACAAATTTTTTTACACGTTTGCAAGAACAAAATGTTACTCCAAACAGTTGGTATTTTTACGACGATTTCTCCTTTACTACGGAGAAATACAATAGACCCAAGGGGTTTCGGGAGACAGACAACACACTTGCTCCTCGGATACTAACAACCGCAGATTCCGTCGACTGGAATTTTGAAATATCGGCACCCGGCCGAAATTCCGAGCGTCGCCACGGCGAGCTTTTTCTTTGGATGACGAAATCACACTCCGACTGGAATTTTGAAATATCGGCACCCGGCGGAAATTTCGAGCGTCGCCACCGCGAGCTCTTTCTTTGGATCACGAATCCACACTGTTTCAAATTATCAGTATTAACTCTCACCCCAAAAAGAACAAATTCTAGACCACAGGTGCCGAACTTTTTGGGACGAGTGCGCAAGTGGCATTTCAACAGTTTCATTTTCACTATATATTTTGTCGCTTAGAACTTGAAACTGAGGCATCGCTATAAGTGTAAGCTATTTTTATATAAATGAATTTGTTCTTTTTCAAGGCGATCTAAGATTTAGGCTAGCGGACTAATCGACTTCGGCTTGTGTATAACAAAAATGAAGGAATATAAATCGGATGTAAATTGGGCGTCAAAACTAACAACAGCCGAACTCTAATTGATAATAACTGCCATGGAGTTTTATTAATTATTAAGTAAGATATTCTGTATGCGACACACACAAAAAGGTTTGCCATTAGTGCTTTTCCTGTGTGAATTCCTCGAACTAACCGTCACTCGTACAATTTACTGAGAATCTGTAACTTGTAATTTAGGTAGTCGGGCCTCGGCTGGATTTCCGGGAACTCGCCCAGTACTCGCTTCACTCAAATGGCTATCGAACACAGAAAGCGCGGCAAATTTCAAATTCTTTGCCAGGGGATGATGAAATTGAAACTTTAAATAATTACTTAAATTAACGATGAAGATTAATTTGAAACTATTATTAATTGCTGCGATTTTACTATTTGACTATTAAGAATTTCTCGGTGCTGTTAAAAACCATCCCTTTTATGATATTTAGCCTACTAAGAAAAGAGTCTGTAGACGGCTTTTGAATAGCTTGCAGACCCCTGTCCGCCCAGTAAGTACGAGGTGGTGTCACATCATTACTGGTGAAAAGTAAAACCGGTCCTGATCTTTGTAAAAAATATGTAAGAAGTACAAAACAAATATATATATATATATTTTAAATATAATATAATTTGTACTATCTAATCTATACGCTGTGTATGAATATGCTATAGTGTATCTACATAAACAAGTAAAAACATAAAAATACCTAAAATTCATTTTACATATTAAAGAATTGTTCGCTATACAAATGCTTTAAGAATACTGAAATTTTTGTGGTGGAAGAAAACACTAAAGCATTTAGTGTTAATGTATCTTAGGAATACACAAAATATTGTCTGGCAGAAAACACTGAAACCTCGTTTTTTTAACAAATGAGAATATGAACATTTAAAAATAAAATAAATGAATATTATTCATTTTAACCTTATTGCTAAATAAACATTCTTTATTTTAAAGTTGTCTGTTTTAAAATTGTTTATTACACTCGCGAGATATAACGGTTTAAATATTTGAAAAACTTCAAAGTTCAATTACTTAAAACCAGTATTTCGCAGTTAGTGTTTTCTTCCAGAACAACGTCAAAATTTTGTATATTACAGGGGTGAAGCCTGTTCTCTTAGATTGACGATCACTAGACACGATGTTAAGTGCTGTGACATTGGATGACTGCTATTCGAATGTCATTATGTAATAACATAAACAAATATTTTCATATTCCTCGCTCTTGCACCTACCTCATTTACGTCGCAACACTATTTATGAAAAAAATTCATATGGATGAATAAAAATAGAATACTTTGTGATGTTATTAAAATAGTTGAAAATCCATGTCAGCTCCCAATGGGAAACATATCACTACCCCAGTGCAAGGGGTACACTATTTGACAAAATGTCAGTTTTGACGTATGGATACAAAATAACGTCCGATGAGAAACTTTCATTGTAGCCTATGTGATCCGGAAAAATCGATCTGATTATACTGTACTGTATTTAATTTTAGTGTAGGGAATTTTCTAATAATTGTAAGTCTTAAAAATCAACTAATGAAACTGTTTGTACTGTTATTCTATCACGTGAATACCGCAACAAAGCCTACGACATTGACCATTCGGCAATGGACCCGACAAATGGACTCACAATATTAGTTATAAATGTCTTTTTCTGTTTAACGTCATGGTTATAAACTCCAACACAAAGTACACAAATTCTACTGCGATGTGATAAAACTGCAAATACAGATGAAATTTCAATTGTCATTTTATGATAAACAAAATGTCTAGAGCCAAAAAAAATGAAATATATAGAATATTCATACTTTTATCTTAACTCAGACACATATGAAAAGTATGCACCCATTTCATTTCCATATTAAATAACGTAGACTATATTGAAATGCAGTGATTTTTTATGGTTGAAATTCACTCACTTCATTGCCGTTTGTTTTGCACATTTTTATAAATATTGGTCTCTTTTACCTTTTATAGTGTGACAAATTTCATAATCTTCGATTTTCGCGTTTGATTTTTGAAGAATTAAAATTTTTTAACCAAAAAAATCAATGAAATACAACCCAAATATGAGAATCTACAAGTTTTGTGAATCAAACGTATTATGGCAGTCATATTAGATTTTTTTAATTCAAAGCCTGTGATTGGCTTTTCAGTCCTTCGGCCATTTATTGTTCAACAATAGAACAAACTTTTAAAAAGTTCAAAAACTTTGGCTGATTTTGATACTCAAGCAATTTGAAAAGTCGATTTAATGAAGGTTCTAGACGATTTTCAATCAATTTTTTTTTTTTGAGAAAGACAGCTATAGGTGCAAAATATTTAATGTCATATGACAATACCCTCTCAACTAGTGAAACTAAAATACTTCACCGGTTAGGGTGCCAATAGTGTAATTTACTAACAACGACTGACACTAACTTCATCATTAAAGATGAACCTTTAGGTAAAGAAACTTTACAGGAAAAATCTATTATTATCAATCGTCTCTAGGTGTCTCTACCAGAGAGTGCTGAAGGCATGTTCACTTAAAACTAATTGGGTATATGTAAGATCAGGATGGGAAAGCTACCTGACCAGTTCCAGCTAGAGGCACGAGTGACCTTCTAAATATTATAATATATAACATTTATAACCATGATCAAGGAAGAGATTGCCCTATTTGGGGTAAAACACATACTACAATGATAATCTCTACCACACAGAGATTCTTAATGTTCAACAAAACATTAATCTGGAATTTAAATCTATTCCTAAAAAGGATTGACTATAGATTCTAATAAGGATTCTATTTCTTAATCTTCAATTAACGCCCGATAGGTCTATGTGAACCTTCTCCTTCCAGATCTACAGTAAAAATGCTTGAATTTCGATGTTGTCATGTTGCAGACAACAATAATCAAATAGCAGCCGTCTTTAAAACGACGGGTCGTTAATTGTATGCTAATAAAGGTCTAATTATATTTTTATAATTTATTTGTTTATTATTAGGAAAAATTTTAATTTAGAATTCACTATATTCTGAACATGTAGTGACCTCTATGTGATTTGACGGAAACTAAAGTGACTTTAACTAGCAGTGAGCTCTGTGAGATTTGTTGCAAACTAAAATGAATTGAGTGAATATATTTAAGTCTGTAAGGCAGAGTCCTCTAGATTCGATTCGGCGATAATTCGCCCAGTCGAACAACGATGGCTCTGTCCGCTTTCTTGAGTTTCTTCCTATGATAAAGAGATTTATCCTATATTTTGTCTTACTCCCTGTTTTCTTATTAATTACTAACCTCTGTCAGATCCTTCAGGATTCAGCTCACACAGCCACCTATCTATTCATTCTTTAATAAAAATCTATATTATTCTTGACAATAATGCGTTAATGCGCTAATGCTCATAAAAATTTACATTTTTTACTCTCAATTATAGTCATTTATCTGACTCTTAATTTTTAATTTCAATTATTCCTGTAACAATTTACCTGTAATTCTTATCAACTCAGTTAGGAAAAGGAAAACGACGATTCTATCAGCATTCATATATTCTCTTTTCTTGTATTACAACAGGGAATACACACCCCTTGACCATTTACATCAGAAATCTACTAACCATTTCCTTTGTCTATACCATTCTTTTATGACATATATAACATTTCCATATAACAATTGTTTCTACAATATATAACATAAGGGATAAGATCATGACAGCCAGAGCGAACGGTTGGTTTACTTAATTATTCCTGTTTCTTGTCCTGAGTCTATCGGAACGTGTTTACTTTACCCATTCTTTCCCATCGGCCTCTTTCATACTGTTAGACTGTCAATGTTTACTTTCCTAAAATGATAATTTGTTGAGCGGCAATGCTCGATTTCATAGCAATTAAACCTCATCTGATCAGGATTAGGTTTCACTTTGTACAAGTAAAGTTACCCCACTATCTTTAAATTACTTTCTAATTTAACCCCCCTTTGGCCGCTTTACATACTAGAGCTCCTGCGTTCACCACAGATGATTCTGCTCAGGGCGGATCCTGAACCTTAACGGAACACCTGAGCATATGCCGAACTCTGCTCGGGCCCGTGGAAATCCCTCACATCCACTATCCCACAACAATTTCCCAAGCGTCATCACGACTTGGGTAAAACAAAAATTGCTTTATTAATAAAACATCTGGCTACGGGCCGGATGACTGTGATCCGTAGTCACCTCGCTAATCTGCTGATCGACTACAGACTCTCAGAAAGAATAATTACGATATAATACTGACCATCTTCCCATACCTCGTCAAAGCGTAGAGTAGGTCTCCCTCTTTACCGCTATAACGAGTGACAGTAAAGAGTTTACACTCAGTATCATAGATGAAAACTCATAAATGCTACCGGAGGATACTCGATCGAGGCTCATAATGTGTTACATTTACGTAGCTGGCTCTTTCAGCCCAAGGACCCTTCCTAAGGATAGGCGTCGCCTTTTACAAAGTTATTTATATTACTCAGAGGGACAATTGCTGGGGCTGGGAAAAACTATATAGATGGACCTTGTCACATCTATATCAGGAGAACAAACAGCAATTGTCCTCGCTGCATTAAGGGAGAGATTGGTACCTCCCACCTCTAACCAGGTAACAGACAAACCTGAAGTAAGATGGTTTGTCCGTTGAGGAGAAAAAATTAATTCTCTAAGAAGAGACTGTCGTCCTAAGCGACCATTACCATAAGCTCAGCTTTACCTTAACAAAAGGTAGTTGTGTTGAATTTCATTCATTGATGTAACTGCATCCCTTACATTTACTTTAATAAAATCCCTATTCGCTCAGACCATCATATCTCCATCACTACACATCAGATAATAACTAGACTTCGGGCAGCTTCACCCTAACTTCTACACAGTTAACTTTAAATTAATTACAGAATGATTAGTCGCCATATTCAAGATGAGTGTACTCAAGTTAGCCCTTAATCAGGGCCCAAGCCCTCGGTAGTCCAAATGACAACCGCTGTTGTATGAATATTCCAAATGAATATTCATTGCAGGAAGTTAGAATAATTTATGAAGAAATTATTAATTGGACGAATATTCAGGAGAATATTATGAAGGTGCTTATGTAAAATTAAATATAATGTTTTCTTGTTATCCATCATTGATTATAAAATAAAGAAACTCAATTAATTTAATTAATTAATTAATATTTACTGACTTTACTTTAGGAGTAACTTAGTTACAATCATTCACTTACCCTCCTTGCAGTATCTCAGGTAATGCATACTAATTCGCTCATGAAAACAGATCAAATTCTATTGCAATAATAGAATTTAACACAACACAAATAACCTAACTATTTAACACCCAACAGGGATGTGTACACTTCATTACATGTTCCGCTGCTGACACAAAGCAATTTTTCCCTGTTAAATTCGCGAAGTTACGATTCTTACGGGAGCTCGTTGTTAGCGAGCCGGTGGCACTGGCCAAGAGATAATCGGCGCAGCACCCTATGCGAGGCACAGGTTTCATCTCGATAGCTGATGATACGACTCAATTGATTGCGAGTTCAACGTAGATCTATCCGCCTACTACAGCCTGTGGAGGATTTTCCCGAATCCTCGAAGACTTGGTTCCCGGTTTTGGCTCTACTGAATCTACAGTACTTATGTCAATAAGATTATTATCATCTCTTCAATCTGGGTCAAATTCCACAACCGGTCTTCTCCTATCTTTGATAAGCAATAAAAATTAAAATTTACTCTAAATTTTACTAATTCTTTAATAATTTCAACTCTAGTTTTTAACTTTGTTCTAATAATCGTGTTACTAATCAGGTTTAGCAATATAAAGATTTAACTTTTTCTTTCTAATTTCTAACTTTAGTATAGAGAATTTGCTCTTCTCCACCTACTAAAAATGGTATAACCTTCTTACCGTCCACTGTACAGAGTTCGAATCCATCTCATAGCTCTTCTCTTACTGGACTTATCAATTACTAATAACAGTATTTCAACATTTAATCAATTTCTAACATCTCAATTTGTATAGGAAAATTCCCATAGTAATATTCGCTATTTCTTATATTCCTTAATAACTCGGATAGTTTTCCAACGATTTCAGTAATTCGAACGGTTAAAGCATAGACTCTCAACCCGTCACCATATACATTGTGTCAGACTTCTTATGTTTGCCAAACTAAAAGGTTGTTTTTGGCAGTTTGGTCTCTCAAAATTCGAGGCCGTGTCACATACAAAACTAAAAAATGTTAAAAAGTACCTTTGGCTAACTTTGATACTGGGCGCCTGCCTCACTGATGTCTTATTAGTGAATCATGGCTGAATATTTTACAGTAGCGTAATTTTTTTTTTCTATCATAGTATGATACGCATCCACCTCCCGTATATTGCCATCCCCTGGTGGAATGGGATTTGATTGGTAGTGATGCTGACAAGTGTCGTTTTGTGAGTATCGGTGTTCTTTCGTAACCTTATAATCCGGACATGTGATATTCTGTCAAATATCTGCGGATGTAGAAATATGCTCACCAATGCCATCCACAAACCTGCATTATTAAAATAGTTACTTTTACTCGTTCTAATTCTAATAGTAAAGTGACTATTTGTACCGATTTTTCCAGTACATTGGTCTCGTTAGTCGGAAGATGTAAACAGTAGATTTTTTTACCTTGTCCTCTTAATGCGGATCATATGGCCTCTTATAGAGCTCAACGCAACAGAAGTTTCTTTACTAAGAGAATAAAAGCGCTTCTTACTCAGTTGCTCAATGTCTCTTCTTCAAAGAGACCAGGGATAGAATGACAGGGCTAGGAAACGACTAGTGGCTAGTTAATTACTCTCGCCGTGCCCCGTTTATAGGATCGGATGGGTGGGAGAGAATTTTTAAACTTCCTTACCTTCGAACCGAAATCCACATCATCAATGTTTTACACATTGAGTAGCTTCTTCAAAAGTACAGATGAGTAAAAAACACAAGTGATTTCATACAAAGGAGTTTATTTAACAGAGACAATGTCAACAATGTCAGTATTGGTTATACATATTACAAAAATAAAAAAAAACACAAAAGTTCAATCAAAACTATCAGAGAACCTGAAAGGTTGTCGTTAATAAATATACATAGAAAGAAAAGAAAAAACCAATTTCATTTTAATATTGACAATATTCACAACAGAAATAGAGAATTTTAGAAACATTCATTTATTATAATTAGAAATAAACTCGTGAGACAGTGTTGGTAATATTAAAACTTAATATGTTTGCTAAATTATCAATTTAAACCATAGGTTCCCAATGTGGCCAATACAGACTGGCAGGGGGTCCACGGATCGGAGCCCATTTAGACTGCACATATAGTAACGCAGTGCAGTAAGTTTCGCAGCACACTTTTTCGTATATGAGAATAACAGAATTAACGTTTGTTATACCGGCCTACTATGCCCCGAACCGAACATCGTGACGTTTTTCTGTATGATAAAATGCATACTGTCACCGCCTCGAATTTCGAGGGACCAATCTGCCAAAAATGACCTTTGACGGGGTTGAGACAGAGACCTGAGATTTAGTCTAGTTGTTAGCCACTGATTCCCATAACGCAGAGGTGAAAACAGAATCACGCTATCTCTTCCCTAAGGAAAGTTATTATAGTTTATAAATAATCGAAAGCTTTACGCGTCAAACAAAAGGATTGCGTCATCCTCAAAATGGCAGCGCGAGGGATGCGCCGAACAAAGGAATCTGTGCCGAACTGTCTGGCTTTTGGTTTTTTCCGTTTTTTGAAGTATCGGGTCGGTGGAATGGGCTGAAATTTGGGAAAAAGCTGGTCATGAGAGGCGCTTCAGTAGTGCTCTCTGATGAAGACATTACATCTGGACTAACCAAACGAGGCTACCCATTCCTCAAATGCCATAGGAAGACCAACGGCAGGGAAAATACTGTCCCCATGGTCCTCCTTGATGTCAAAAGGTCCGCTGTAGAAAATATAACGTATCATATTCGCACCGCGACTGCCTCAGCCCTGACCTTAATCCCCGCGGACAGACATAGGCCCGATGTCCCGATAAGCATACAAACGCTTATCACGGACAGAGACAACACCAGAAAAGAATGGCAACGACACGCGAACCCGCAAGCTAGACTGAAAAAAACAGACTAGCCGCGCTGGTTAGACTCAAGTTCAGGGAACATCACGATTCTATAATGGCAACTAAGACGAGAGGATTAGAAAAAGAAGGAAGGCCATTCTGGACCCTCAGTAAATTACTACGATCGGATAAACCTGCAAGCCGCCCGCTTCTTGGTCAGAACGGTTTGGTATATACCGCAGAGGAACTCGCTTCAGTTCTCGTCACGACAACACCTCTCTTAACACATTAACTGCGGGAAAGGTATTAATACCCGTTATTTCGACTGATAGTTAACTGCGGGAAGGGTATTTTTACCTTTTACGTAGGCTGATGGTTAACGTCGGGTAAAGCATTTATACCTGTTTATTTTCACAAGCATTTCATTTTATCTTGCTAAGAGGTTCTTGAGGTTCTATGAGGTTGAGGATTTTTACAAAATTGAGTATATACCCTAGTACAGGATTACCAAAAACTTTGTTTTATTTCGGAAATAAATAATGTTTTGTTTATTTTGGCAGTATATAAAATCAACATATATTATAAAATATTTCCTTTCCCGTATTACCCTGCTTCCTGCTATAGAGCATGTTCAATGAGTATATCAATTTTAATTTCAATTCAAACTTTTACTATTTTTATGTGGTATAACAACAAGTATTTATGAATTACAAAATACACATTATCCTGGGAGCTGTATCCTGGAAAGCTCTCTCCCTAGCAGAATGATGTGGGTCATAAATTATGAAAGAGAGCAAAAAAATTCTACGTGGTCGAGAACCATTGTTTGCGATTTTTTTATTTATTGTCCGAAAATATTTCCCTTTCATTTTAAAAACATTTTTGGTTTATCCATTTTATAACCTATGTATAATGTGTTTCTTTCCAAAGAACGCTTATACATATACTTATGACTACGATAACTAATGTTTGAAATATGGCCCTTATGACTCGCAAACCAATGGTTTTGTACTGCAGTTTTGATACCTACCCCGGTGTAAAAGGAGATTTTTTTTCCTGAGAAATATGGCTGAGAAACGCCGCTCTATACATATCCCTTCCGAGAAGTTGTCGACATTGTGAATGAAATGTAACAGAGCGTTAAATTTCTAATAAAATTTCCATAGCCAATTTTTTTGTATTTTTAACTAATTGCTGTGTTTGACAAGTTGCCCATAAAACAAATACAAAATTCTGGCGTTCTGCGCGCCTAAATCTTGATTAGTGACGGTCTATTATTTTCTACTATCTTTTGAAATGTTCTACACATGGAATCAATGAAAGAGGTATTTTTGCGGAAATATATTTTTCTATCCCATTTATAATTTGTCTGGTTTCTACTCTGAAAGTGTTCGGCCGCAATTTGCTTGCTCTCTACTCAATTTTATCAAGTCATTCAAAAGTCAAAAGTGAATCAAATAGTTTTTAAAACCCCTTTAAAAGATGGCTTCACGGAATAATGAAAGTGATGACGATATATTCGCGGACGATTTATTTGATAATAGATGATGTGTCTGCAGAGTCAATGGAAGTTGAACAACCGGGAACATCAACAGCTGTACAGAGAGCACGAGCCCCTAAAATCGATCCACCTGGGCGTTTGCCTTTAGATATAAAAAAAAACATAAGATTGAAAAAATTGAAAGCAAGGGTAAAAAAAATCACGCGCAACGACAGTTTCGAGTTTGCACGGCAAAGAAGAAAAAAAAGTTTAACTTCCTACAGATGTGTTTTTTGTGATATACCCCTTCATAGGGGCAGTTATCATGAATATCATACTCTTCAAAAATTTTAATTTTTTATGACTTTAAATAACGTATGACAATTGTTTTAATGTTTATTTTTATGTGTTATACATAATTTAAAATGAATGTAAAAACTTCTACAATTTCTTGATGACTATTCTGGTGGTGCTATACTTGGTGAGTACCATATCTAAAAAAATAATTATATATGTTGGGTATTTATAAAGTTATGACATTTTATGTAAACACGTGTATTTTATACGCAACATTGATTTTTTGCCCGCAGAGCGTTATCAGCGGTGTGCGAATCTAACCCGCAATGAATGTGTTAATACCGCTGTCCGTGCCGATACCAACGTAAACCATTTGTCCTGCAAAGTAATCTCAGTGTAAAAGTTCGCCATTTTGTTACACCGTTCTTTTGTGATCTATTAATTTTTCATAACAACGGTGCCGCGCATGGTTTGAAAAGCTATACTGTGATTACGAGTAGACATCCTAAACGTGTGAGAATTTTATTTGCGAAGTGAAAGTGCTTTCGTGCCAGGAGCGCGCGGTTTCATCGCCATCGCCTCGTGTCGCCTTGCGCCTGATCAGACTAGAAGACAACCACCAACCACAAAGCTCCAAAAGAAAAAACAGATATTTATAATATTTTTTTTCACCTCATATCATACATTGTCATCCACACTTCTCCCAATACATCCCACGTCTTTTTATGTACCCACCCAACTCCCACACCCCATAATTCCTCTAAAACCATGTGCGGTGTAAGAACCCACGCGCTCACACAGCCCTCATAATCACACGCATCACCATTAATCATCGCAACACACCCACCCAAAACCATTCTCCTACCTCCTATACACATCATCCACGTGTTATTTTCGCCATCCGCAAACAAACTTAACGTTAAATCAGTCAATAACTTGCGCGCCGACAAAACGCGGCCATTAAAATCTACCGGAAACGCCGAGCCACGTGGCAACTCAATCGACAAATTCAGTTAATCTCACGCAGCCGCAAACATCTCAGCCATCTGGAACATTCTTTAAAAAATATCTACATAAAAGCACTCAGTTTTACCATGCGCTCATATCAACATAGTTATTCTTGCCACTTTCGGGGGAAAAAAAAATAAAAATAATATATATTAAATTCGCTCATCGACTAAGTGCGCGTCGATAAATTCACAAACACGTGGTTCTTAAAAGTTCTTAAAATCAACCGGAAACCATCCCTTCGATAAACTTAAAGTCTCTTCCCATGTCATCACAACACCCCGCATACCTCTTCTCCCACTACCCACACAAGATATTTCATCCCATTACTGTACCGCTTCTTTCTTTCCCCCTTGCACAGCAACTCTCTTTCAGCCCGCAGTAGACGAAACTCCTTCAGTCATCTAATTGCGGAACATTGCACAACCCCACGTTGCGCAATCCACCAGAAGCCCTACATGGCTTAGCATTTCACAACCTAAGCTTGCGCAACCCAACATAAAGTTCAACCAGACCAAGGAGAAGATGGACTAGGCCATGAAGGCAGTCCAGATCTTTTACCCCATAGGCACCGGCGGAAAGGATTTCACCCACGGCGACATGGTGTCCCTATATATTCTGCTGATCAACATCTTCGGCCCTCCCAACACCAACGAGGGCCGAGGAAAACGGCGCAGTAGTAAAAAAAGCAAGAAACATACCAATAAACCTCTCCGATCTCGCTCGATCTCCACAAACAGGGAATCGAGCGAAGACTCGGACAGCACATACCTAACTTCCTCCAGCACCTCGATCTCCAGCCAGCCCAACAGCCCCGAATCGTCCACCAGCAGCTACAGGGAAGAGGACGAGAGGGGCAACCCCCGACCTTCAGCCAGGCCAGCCCGACCAAGACGACTCCCTGCCACATCCCGGACACTCCGCAAGCCGCCCCCTCGATCCCGGCTCCCAGACGACTTGAAGACTCCGTCGACGACGGAGATCAAGATAGCAACAAAAATGCAACGACCTTCAAAAAAAAAGCTTCATCCCTCAGATCACGGTAGCTAACGAGCTCAACTCGGACAATAGACCGGTACTCATGTACCCTACAATCGGTGACAGACATCGACAATGCCGTCACCAACCTCACGGAAACTATCAAGACCGCGTTACGCGCAGCCACCACAATCACCCCACTGAACGACCACAGACCAGACGCCCCCCCCCTGGATCAAAGATCTCATCACGGAGAAAAACCGTGCCACCCAAGAGTGGCGCAGCCACGCTAACCCAATAGCGAGGCAGCGAATGCACAGACTCATGGCCATGGTAAAACTGGCAACAAACGAGAATAAAGACGAATCCTTTCAGTCCCAACTCAAAGAACTGGAGAAGGGAGGGCGACCCTTTTGGATCCTAAGCAAGGTCCTTAGGACAAAAAGGAACCCCACCCGCCCACTTCAAGGCCCACAAGGGCTGATCTACACGATCAAAGACAAAGTCGAGACCTTCGCAGACTCATTGGAGAATCAGTTCTCGCCTAACGACACTGACCCCAGTGACCAAGTGCAACAAACACACGTGGACAGCATCAACGATAAGTACTGGGAACTCATCAGCAAGAACCCGGTATCTCCCCCCCCTCCAATCGACCCCGCTACCACGGACGAGATTGAAAAACAAATCAAGAACCTGGCGAACCGAAAGGCTCCCGGCAACGATGAGATTTCCCACAGAGCCCTTAAGCGACTCCCGCTGAAGGGCTTGGAATCCATCACACAGATAGTCAATGCCTCACTGCGCATCCACCACTTTCCACGTGCACGGCGTTGAAGTCGGAACAGCGGCAGAAGAAGAGGACCAGAAGAAGAAGACCAGAAAAAAACTGAAGAAGATGACCACCCTGCACCTAGCGAACCTCCAGACCTTCTGGTACATTGTTGGTTCGACCCCCTCTCGAGGTTAAAAAATATATAAAAAAAAAAGCGGGGTGCGATTGTGCTAAAAAAAATTAGCTGGTATGGCAGGAGGGCAACACCGCCACCCTGTCAGATCAGAAAAGCACAAGCCAGTCTAGTGCAAAAAACTTAGTACAGACAATCACAAAAACAAGCAATCTGACACCCTTAATTAACCCTAACCACTCGAGATCGCTGTCTCAGCCAACAATGCCACCACCCTCAAGAGATCTTCACCATCGCACATACAAACCAACATGCTGTTTTCAGTCAGTCAGACTTTCAGCAGGCGGACCCGAAAGGGCCTTTTGTAAGAAGTTCAAATAAACCGATGACGATAATTATTATATCAATCAACCACCAAATGAAATTCACACGAAACGAACTGATGCACCCAAAACTGGGTGCGGGTTCGTGGACAACCAACAAAACATTAGTAGTAGTACCGCGTTCATCATTCTCACTTCAGTTCTCGCCACGACAACACCTCTGTTAATACCGCTGTCTGTGCCGATACTAGCGTCGATCATTTGTCTTACAAAATAATCTCAGTGTAGAAGTTCGTCTTTTGTTACATCGTTCTTTTCAGAACAACGGTGCTCCGCATAGTGTGAAAGGCTATAACAATGAAGCTCAACCTCACAAAGAGAGAAGACAGACCAGGCCATGAAGGCGGTCCAAGAGATCTTCTACCCGATAGGCACCGGCCTGAAAGATTTCACCCCTGACGTCATGGTTTCACTCTACATACTGCTGGTCAACATCTTCGGCCCCCCTATTAGCGAGGGTCGAAAGAAAAGGACCAGTGGTAAAAAAATTAAAAAAAACACCCACAACAAACCCCGCCGATCTCGCTCGACCCCTACTAAAGGGGATTCGAGCGAAGACTCGGACAACACTGACCTCACTTCTTCCAGCACCCCAATCTCCAGCCAGCCCAGCAGCCCTGATTCGCACACCACCAGTTCCAAGGACGAGGACGACAGGAGCAACCCCCCGACCTTCAGCCAGTCCAGCCCGACCAAGACGACTCCCTGCCACATCCCGGACACCCCGCAAGCCGCCCCCTCGATCTCAGCTCCCAGACGACTTGAAGACTCCGTCGACGACGGAGATCAAGATAAAAACAGTTACGCAACGACCTCCAAGAAAACCGCCACCAAACGACCACGAGAACAATTAACATCTCCCATGTCTGATCAAGACGTCCACTCCCCGCCCACACAGAAGCCGAGACAAAACAGCCCCCCGACCACCACGCACTCCGCCAAACCCGACCAAGTTCCGACGCACAAGAATGCGAAGATCCCCCAATAGTCCTGCACAACAAACAGGACTATCGCCAGCTTTATACTGACCTCCAACTGGCCGGCATCCCCATCGCCTCCGCCCTCGACCAGAAGGACACGATCCGCATCCTAATGCCTACGGCGCAGGCATATAGGAAAGCCATCCAATTCCTGGACGCCAGATCTACCCCATTCCACTGCTACACCCTGCCCGAAGATAAGCCGATGAAATTGGTATTGAGGGGAGCCTCAACTATCTTCACGGCAGAGGAAATTAAAGAAGACCTGATCAGACTCGGATACCCAGTCACCAACAGTCAACGCATGACCAAGGGTCATGACAAGACCCCAGTCCCCATGATCCTACTGGATGTGACCAGAACGGAGAGAGGTAAGGAGCTCTTCAACATCACACACGTGATGGGCATGAAGGTCTTCGTGGAAGTCCTCCACCGAAAGACCTCCACCGGACAATGCCATCGCTGTCAGACCTTCGGACACTCTCAGAGCGGTTGCCACGCACCGGCCAACTGCCTGAAATGCGGCGACCAACACCTGACTGCGGACTGTCAGAAAACTAAATCTGACGGTCCGGCGAAATGCGCCAATTGCGGAGGCCCCCACCCGGTCAACTACCGGAAATGCCCACGCAACCCAGACGCAACCAAGCCTGCCTACAAGGCAAACGCCTGGCCCCATCCAGCCTAGAAGAAGAAATCGGGACCCCCAACGACCGCCAACGCCCCCACCCAAGCCCGACTACACACCCAACCCCCAGCCCAGAAGAAACCGGCGATACCAGCGCTGATGGACATCCAGCTGCGCCCGACGACGCAACACACCAGACAGGGTGGACAGTACACCCAATTCCCACAATCCCACACCCTACCCATAATTATTATATCAATCAACCACCAAATGAAATTCACACGAAACGAACTGATGCACCCAAAACTGGGTGCGGGTTCGTGGACAACCAACAAAACATTAGTAGTAGTACCGCGTTCATCATTCTCACTTCAGTTCTCGCCACGACAACACCTCTGTTAATACCGCTGTCTGTGCCGATACTAGCGTCGATCATTTGTCTTACAAAATAATCTCAGTGTAGAAGTTCGCCCATTGTTACATCGTTCTTTTGTGATATATTAGTTTGTTTCTTAAAACAACGGTGCCCCGCATAGTGTGAAAGGCTATACTGCGATTACGAGTGTACAAACAAACGTGAGAGAACACTATCTGCGAAGTGAAAGTGCATTCGTGACAGGATTGCGCGGTATCACGCCATCGCCTCGTGCCGCCTTGCGCCCGATCAGACCGGAAGACTTCAACCACCTACAAAGCCCCAAAACAGATATTTATAACACTGATTATTATTTCATTTCATACACTGTCATCTGCATTTTAAATCAAACCAACGTAAAATCACCCAATAAAGTACGCGCCGACAGTAAAATAACCTCGCAAACACGCGGCCATTAAAATTGCATCGCCGCGCCCGTTGCCACTCAAGGACAAATTCACGCAGCTGCGAATTCCCAGTGAATATCAAAGTTTTCCAGTGTCTCTCAAAAATTTTTTTTTTTTTTCTCGTACAAAAACTTACGTAACTTAAAAAATTAATAACATCCAATCTACCACATACACAAAGTCGAACTCACGCAGCCCATTCATCCTCAAAATTTCAAAACTACCCACATAAATTCGCACACATTTTTTTTTTTTTTTTTTTTTTTTTGAAAGGAAGGAAAGAAGGAAAACGAAAAGTAACAACAACAATAACAATAACAATAAATTCCCTTGCAGAACATAAGTACCACTTCCATACTTAACCGGAAACACAACACCACACCGCCAACCCTTTGATCAATTTAAAGTCTCCCCCCTCGCCGCCACATACCCCGCATCCCCCCTCTCCCATTTCCCACATTTAGAGCTCACCCAACTGTACCGCTTCTCTTCCAACGTGCACAGCAATTCTTTTCAGCCAGCAGAGAACTCCTCCATCAACCAATCAATTGCGCAACATTGCACAATCCCACGTTGCGCAATCGCCAGACACCCAACATTGAATCACACACAACCCAGCCCCACCAACCAACAATGAAGCTCAACCTTACAAAAGAAAAGACAGACCAGGCCATGAAGGCGGTCCAAGAGATCTTCTACCCGATAGGCACCGGCCTGAAAGATTTCACCCCTGACGTCATGGTTTCACTCTACATACTGCTGGTCAACATCTTCGGCCCCCCTATTAGCGAGGGTCGAAAGAAAAGGACCAGTGGTAAAAAAATTAAAAAAAACACCCACAACAAACCCCGCCGATCTCGCTCGACCCCTACTAAAGGGGATTCGAGCGAAGACTCGGACAACACTGACCTCACTTCTTCCAGCACCCCAATCTCCAGCCAGCCCAGCAGCCCTGATTCGCACACCACCAGTTCCAAGGACGAGGACGACAGGAGCAACCCCCCGACCTTCAGCCAGTCCAGCCCGACCAAGACGACTCCCTGCCACATCCCGGACACCCCGCAAGCCGCCCCCTCGATCTCAGCTCCCAGACGACTTGAAGACTCCGTCGACGACGGAGATCAAGATAAAAACAATCATGCAACGACCTCCAAGAAAACCGCCACCAAACGACCACGAGAACAATTAACATCTCCCATGTCTGATCAAGACGTCCACTCCCCGCCCACACAGAAGCCGAGACAAAACAGCCCCCCGACCACCACGCACTCCGCCAAACCCGACCAAGTTCCGACGCACAAGAATGCGAAGATCCCCCCAATAGTCCTGCACAACAAACAGGACTATCGCCAGCTTTATACTGACCTCCAACTGGCCGGCATCCCCATCGCCTCCGCCCTCGACCAGAAGGACACGAACTGCATCCTAATGCCTACGGCGCAGGCATATAGGAAAGCCATCCAATTCCTGGACGCCAGATCTACCCCATTCCACTGCTACACCCTGCCCGAAGATAAACCGATGAAATTGGTATTGAGGGGAGCCTCAACTATCTTCACGGCAGAGGAAATTAAAGAAGACCTGATCAGACTCGGATACCCAGTCACCAACAGTCAACGCATGACCAAGGGTCATGATAAGACCCCAGTCCCCATGATCCTACTGGATGTGACCAGAACGGAGAGAGGTAAGGAGCTCTTCAACATCACTCACGTGATGGGCATGAAGGTCTTCGTGGAAGTTCTCCACCGAAAGACCTCCACCGGACAATGCCATCGCTGCCAGACCTTCGGCCACTCTCAGAGCGGTTGCCACGCACCGGCCAACTGCCTGAAATGCGGCGACCAGCACCTGACTGCGGACTGTCAGAAAACCAAATCTGACGGTCCGGCGAAATGCGCCAATTGCGGAGGCCCCCACCCGGCCAACTACCGGAAATGCCCACGCAACCCAGACGCAACCAAGCCTGCCTACAAGGCAAACGCCTGGCCCCATCCAGCCTGGAAGAAGAAATCGGGACCCCAACGACCGCCAACGCCCCCACCCAAGCCCGACTACACACCCAACCCCCAGCCCAGAAGAAACCGGCGATACCAGCGCTGATGGACATCCAGCTGCGCCCGACGACGCAACACACCAGACAGGGTGGACAGTACACCCATCTCCCACAATCCCACAATCCCACATCCTACCCACCCCCCAACACACCCAGCCCCGCGAGACCAACCAGGAAGCTGCCATCAGAGCGCTCCTGGAACAGTTCACCCTGGCCTTACAAGAGGTCAGGCAACAGTTCAGCAGCAGCACCCGCAATGGCCAACACTAGAACACGACCTACGTCACTACAGACTGCGTTCTGGAACGCCAACAAAACACTACTCAAAGACAGACAAGAAATCCACCTATTCCTTCGAAGCCACGACGTTGACGTTTTCCTGGTCAACGAAACGGGCCTCAAACCCTCACACACCCTCAACTTTCCAAACTACTCGACCCACAGAACGGATAGGCTGCATGCCCCTGGTGGTGGCACAGCCATCTTTATCAAGACTCACATAGACCACTGCTCTACACCCGCGCTCCCAGAATCAACCGCGATCATCGTCAACACAAAAAACACGGACCCAGTAAGGATAATATCCCTATACATCCCGCGAAAAGTCAATCTGACTACCTCAGTCCTGAAAAACCTGAGAGACGACAAGTTCCCCGCCACGGTAATGGCAGGGGACTTCAACGCCAAACACGCCGCGTGGCACAGCAGGCTAACCAACCAACGCGGAAAAGTTATCCACCAATACACGATCGACGCGAACGCGACAATAGCAGCTCCCTTCGAGCCCACCCTCTACCACGCGGGCACCCAAACATCGGACGTCATCGACTTTGCAATCCTAGTAGAGTCAAGCTTCATCCCACAGATCACGGTAGCTAACGAGCTCAACTCGGACCATAAACCGGTACTCATGTACCTCGCGGACACCCTTGATCCACACACAGCCCTCAGATCCAACACCAGGTCTCGCACGTCCTGGGAGGACTTCGAAACACACATCGAAGACAACCTCACGGTCCAGGAAGACCTACAATCGGTGACAGACATCGACAATGCCGTCACCGACCTCACAGAAACCATCAAGACCGCGTTACGCGCAGCCACCACAGTCACCCCACTGAACGACCACAGACCAGACGCCCCCCCTGGATCAAAGATCTCATCACGGAGAAAAACCGTGCCACTCAAGAGTGGCGCCGCCACGCTAACCCAATAGCGAGGCAGCGAATGCACAGACTCATGGCCAAGGTAAAACTGGCAACAAACGAGAATAAAGACGAAACCTTTCAGTCCCAACTCAAAGAACTGGAGAAGGGAGGGCGACCCTATTGGATCCTAAGCAAGGTCCTTAGGACAAAAAGGAACCCCACCCGCCCACTCCAAGGCCCACAAGGGCTGATCTACACGATCAAAGACAAAGTCGAGACCTTTGCAGACTCATTGGAGAATCAGTTCTCGCCTAACGACACTGACCCCAATGACCAAGTGCAACAAACACACGTGGACAGCATCAACGATAAGTACCGGGAACTCATCAGCGAGAACCTGGTATCTCCCCCCCCTCCAATCGACCCCGCTACCACGGACGAGATTGAAAAACAAATCAAGAACCTGGTGAACCGAAAGGCTCCCGGCAACGATGAGATCTCCCACAGAGCCCTTAAGCGACTCCCGCCGAAGGGCCTCGAAACCATCACACAGATAGTCAATGTCTCACTGCGCATCCACCACTTTCCAACCGCTTGGAACTCATCCCGGATGAGCAACACGGATTCAGGGCCAGACACTCCACAAACCACCAACTACTCAGAGTGACTGAATACATCACGGATGGCTTCAATCACAGACACTTCACCGTCGGCCTGTTCCTAGACATCACGAAAGCCTTCGATAAGGTATGGACGGAGGGGTTAGTTATGAAGATGGCATCGGCCGGTCTCCCCCACCCGATGCTCATGCTGATCAACTCATTCCTCACCAACAGACTCTTCCGAGTAAAGCTACATGGAGAGAAATCCACCCCCCGTATCCCCACCGCTGGGGTCCCCCAAGGGTCCGCCCTTTCTCCGCTGCTGTACAACCTCTACACGCACGACATCCCCACCCCGAAAGATATGGCAAAGTCGCAAACAATCGTCGCGCAATACGCCGACGACACCGCGATCCTAACCAAATCTCTAAACAGGAACAGGGCCACCAAGCTCGTCGAAAAGGTGAGCGAAGACATTGCAACATGGTGCAAGAAATGGCGTATTAAAATCCACCCGGAAAAGAGTACAGCAGTGACTTTTTCCCGGAGAACAGACAAACATAAAGCCAAATGCATCCGGATGCAAAGCGCAAACATACCGTGGGCCACCTCGGTTAAATACCTTGGACTCACCCTAGATTCGAGACTAACATTCAGCAGACACATAGCTGCAAAGAAACGCCAAGCGTCCGCAGTCACGGGCAGACTTATACCCATGATAGGTAGAAGGAGCCAGCTCGCCGTAAAAAGCAAGCTCCTCCTATACACGGCCATCACAAGACCGATCATGACGTACGCGGCCCCGATATGGGGGCACGCAAACGCAAAACTCATCAATAAACTCCAGACCACCAGAAACAACGTGTTGCGCATGATCGTGGAAGCCCCGTGGTTCGTGCGCAACTCTACGCTTCACAGGGACTTAGAAACCGAACCCATCCTAGACCACGTCTTGAAACTGTCGAAGAAATTCAACAGTGACATGACGGGTTATCTCAACCCCACAATAAATTCTCTTAACGACTATGACAAACGGACAAACACTGACTACGCCAGGCCACGGCGGGTGCTGTTGCTCAAACCACCCTAGATCCCCACCCCTCTCTTTCTCCCTGTCAGGTGCACGGCGTAGAAGTCGGGACAGCGGCAGAAGAAAAAGACCAGAAAAACACCGAAGAAGATGACCGACCACGGAGGGCAACACTGCCACCCCGTCATACCAGAAAAACACCATGAACCAAAAAAAAAAAAACTTTAAAACTAAAAAAACAGCCAGTCTAGTGCAAAAAACTGAGTACAAACACAAAAGCAAGTGATCAGACACCCTTAACCCTAACCACTCGAGATCGCTGTCTCAGCCAACAATGCCACCACCCTCAAGAGATCGTCACCACCACACACACAACCAATATATGCTGTTTTCAGTCAGTCAGACTTTCAGCGGACCCGAAAGGGCCTTTGTAAGAAGTTCGAAAAAATCGATGACGATGATTATTAAATCACCAAACACCAAAAGTAAAAGTTTATAAAGAAGAAACGAACTGATACACCCAAAACTGGGTGTGGGTTCGCGCACAAACAAAAAAACGTAAGTAAGTAAGTACGATATGGCAATCCTAGCCATATCAGCCAACAGAAATAGAGCCTCGGCACTCGTACAAGGTATGAGTAACAAGATTTCTCTGTGGTGCGATTACTGGCGGATCAAACTCCACCCAGAGAAAAGTGCGGCGATTACGTTCAGCTGCCGAAATAATCGCCACATCCGTAATCTCAAGCCGATCCGCGTTCATGACACGGTAGTCTTGTGGACCAAGACGGTAAAATACCTAGGTATCACGTTGGACAAGCGACTTAACTTCCACAAGCACAAGAATGGTAAGCGGAAGCAGGCCGCGCAAGTCAGGGGTAGACTATACCCGATGATAGACAAGAGGAGCAAACTTGCCATAACAAGCAAGCTGCTCCTCTACACCGCGATCACTAGGCCGATTATGACGTACGGGGCCCCCATATGGGTGGTCCCGATACCTCAGTCTAATTTCGATTCTAAGAAATGAAGCCGAAATGCCAAATCTTAAAATCTAGAAATCAAGAGATGCTTAACCAGTCAGAGGCCATGCAAGCACCGGTGCGTGAATAAGATATTTGACGTGTTGGCCATGTACTACGGGCGCGTGAGCGATTTCGGCGTCTCAAATCTCGCGACATGTAATATTTTAAGTTGACATTGGTTCACGAACGTCTAGTCCCATCTACGCTCTACCAGGATAAATTAAAATAACCCTAAATTATACTATGGTGAACCAGTAAAAATGATTTCTGTAAAAGGTGTCCAACGGGCGCATCGAGGGCTACCACAATCAATATCAAAATAGAGACTATTTTAACTGGAATTTTAGTGCCTATTTAGTTGGTATAAGCATTAAGGGCTATCGCAAAAAAATGATTAATGGGAAACATGTTTTTTTTTCAATATCCCCTGATATTATTATTTTTTTCAGTTTTATTTTGAATCTTGCGATTTATCGGAATGATTTTCGGACCTCAGGCTGATACGGTTCCTTTGATTACTTCTAGGGAAGAAGAAGATTCATGTATTCTAAAAAATTTATATAATAGATTTATGAAACTATGATAATGAAAATAATGTGAGAAACTATTGTAAAATGTTATTAGATTAAAACTGAATTTAGAAAAAAGTTAACAAAAAAAATAATTGTATACATGTGTTGTGACAAGTGGTGGTAAAATAAAAAAAATTAACTAAAGGCGAGACATGGGTGAATGAAAATAATAATTTGATCTTTATGATAAAATTTATGCCATTTTGGGAGATTTGAAAAAACTTGGCCTGTGGTGACAGAAATATTTTTACGATCCGGGCACTTAAATGGTTAAATATATTTTTCAATAATTCAATACGCATGATAAAGCTGCCGATTGTCACTTTTCTTAACCGATCCGTTCACAGCAAAGAAATTATAGAAGAATTAATGAAAATCAAACCACTATATTTTCCATTAATCCTCATCCTTCCCATTCTCCTCGCAAACCATTTGATATATGCGACCTTTGACTAGTCATTATAATCAACATGTGATTTTCAATTTTCATATGGTTGTTTCCATGACAAAGCAATCAGATAGTTTAAAACAGATAGTTATATTTAAGCCAATAATAAATATTCTAATTATGAAACGGACGAGAGAAAGGTGATTATTTCCTCACCCCTTCGATGGTCGAGACGCAGCCATCAAACAAGCCCCCGTATGATATGGACCCCCATAGTCCATTGATGCCACTGCGTTTCGTACATTACCAAAATTGTAATAATACAGGATTTTTTGTATTAGTTAACCTACAAATTAGGGAAGTCGCCCGCCAAAATTGGCCGAGAGTGATGGACCGGATCACCGACTTCAGAGAGTAGCTGGGCAACATAGACGCCTAACGTGATTGAGGTTAAATTTACCGGAGATGGCAATATCCCAGGGGCCACTCGAATGTGAGGAAGACCAAGCTTCTAAAATTCTAGAATTCCCAGTATAGAAAATTATGAATAGAGATCAACTCATAAGAAATTAGAGCTTTCCTATTGGTCCTCACGATTTTGCGAGGACATGTAGAACATTATTCTAAATACAATGGCATTCGAAACTGTATTGGTGGTTTTAGCGTGGAAATGACGATATAACATTATGTAACAACTTTGTATACCAAAAAAAAACAAACAAACAACAATAAAATAAATTGTCATCATCAGTGCCGCACAGCAGCTACAAAATGAGACTCAAGAAAACAAAAATAGAGCAAAATGTAAAACATCATTATGTTTGCATTAACGATACCGAGATCTAACTGACGCTCTGCATTCTCAGTTGCCAAGTTGCCGTCGGCCAATACAATCATCTCCACTGTGATGATCCTGAAGCACCCGAAGGCCCCAAATGATCTTCTTCACTCAGCAGCTCAATTATGGCCCTGTAAATAACAGAAGCCGGTATAAGCCAGTTCATTTATTTCCATCACAGCATACTATCGCTCATCCAACTCTTTGTAGGGTAAATTTGTTTTTTCCGAAATCAACTGCAAACTATATTATTTCGAATTATATATTGCGTATTGAATTACAATTTCGACATAAAGATAAAAATACAATTGCGGAAAAACTAAAATTTGTGTTGGTTTATTTATCGACCACTGCCGGGGGGATTGGGTGGAATGTTTATTATTTTTTCACGATTTCAATATTACATGGTAACCATGTTTTTGTTTACACGTTATACTTGCGGTTTAAATGTCTGCACATGACAGGCATACAAATCAAATTTCAAAATTTTAAGGAATGACATGATGATACCAAAGTATGATCACATTTATAAATGTGATATCGTAAGACGAGCAGGGTGCACACCACAGGGGATAGCAGTAGATTCGCATAGAGCTAAATATTTATAAAGAAGATGAATCGCTAGACATTTTATTAGGGTCAAAACATAATCAAAAGCTTCACGTAAACAAAACACATCATAACTTACGTGAGCAAACCTCCTTCATCAGAGTCCCAGTCGACAGGTGCAGGAGATTGAAGTTTTAGCTGCAGCAGAAAGTGGAGCGAGTCGCGGAGGCGAGTCAGAATGATCCCAGTAGTCCTCTTAGTCCGCCATTTTCCACCGCCACACGCCAACACCACTTCCTCTGCATCACCCTCCCCCGCTAGCCATAGAAATGCGTACATTAATTAACCCAGTGTTTTTTAACCGGTGTACCGCGGTGCATTTGGTGAACCGTGAGCTTGTTGCAAGTGCACCGCGGAAATATGGTAAAAGACTAAAAAAAATTCGAAAAATGTTGAAAACCGAAAAAATGCTTTGCGAAATTATGATAGCCGATAAATCGATTTTATCTAATCGATCGCATGTGCTGCCCCATGTCGAACGGTTTTCGAAGTGTTTTCAAATCGCCCAAAATGTCATCAATCTTATGATAAAGACCAAATTATTATTTCCATTCATAAATGTATCGCCTTTAGTTGATTTTTAAATTAGTCACGGTCGATAAAATCAACCTTTTGATTTTACCACCAGGGTTGACACAACACATGTATACAATTATTTTTTTTGTTGACTTTTTTAAATTTAGTTTTAATTTTATCGTATTTCACAATAGTTTTTCACATTATTTTCATTATCATAGTTTTAATAATAGTATTTTTTATAAATTTATTATATGGATTTGTAGAATACATGAATCTTCTTCTTCCCAGTCAACGAACCCATCAAAATCACTTCCGAAAGCAGTTAAGTCATCCAGCAATCCAACATCAATCCGATATCACTTCCTTCCGATTCTGGCGTTACAATGAAAATATCGTTCACAACTTGTGGTGTTAAATATTTCGAGGATGATGGTAAATTGCTTTCTCCGGGGGACTCCATTATTACAAAAGCTTTTTACAAAAATATATAGTTTACAAACACACAAAAATGGAGAATTACACAATATTATAGACTTTCACACAAAAAATTAATTTTTGCACAAATTGATGTTTTGATACAGTAACGAACTCGAATTCATAAATATTTATATTTTTACACAGCACTCGTTGTCATGAATGTTTGTGATGTCTACAACACCTTCCCACCCATCCGATCCTCAAAAACGGGGTGTAACGAGAGAGATTAGCTAACCGTTAGTCCTGTCCTTCTATCGCTACTCTCTTTGAAAAAAGATAGGTTGAGCAACTGAGTAACAAGCAGTTCTCATAGAAAACTTCTTTTGAGATACCTCCATTAGAAGGCCATATGCTCCATGTTGAGAGCGGACATGGTAAAAAAATATATCTTTTGCCACTTACACATTATTATATGACTTATTACAGAGGCGATATATTTATGAGTTAAAAAATTTAATGTATCCTAAATACGCTTATAGGTGATATTTGTACGAGAAAATATAGTTGCTTGCAATTGTAAAATCCAAAACAAAAAATATTTAGAAATAAGCCTGAGGTCCGAAAAGCATTCCGATAACAGCAAGATTCAAAATAAAACTGAAAGACATAATAAAATTAGGAGATATTGAAAAAGAAATATATGTTTCCCATTAATTATTTACGCGCTAAAATTCCAGTTAAAATATGATTAGATGTCTCTATCCCGATATTGATTGTGGTAGCCCTCGATGCGCCTGCTGTCGATGCTACTCAATACCTTTGCTTAACTAAAAAATGTTATATTTTAAAAAATAATGTCTTTCCACCGAGAATTGACAGTTAACACCTTAAAAAAAAAAAAAAATATTAATATGGTTTTAGTATTAGCATGGTATTACAACAGCACCTTTTTCTATGTAATGGGCCAATCTTAGACTAATGGGCAGTCTTACCCAAATTGATTGTAAAAGAAAAGATATTCTTAAATTATCTCATGCTTAGAAAATGCTACACTGATACATTTTGCGAACGTATCTTGAATAAAAATATTTTTTTGATCTGTTTGCAGTGAGTTCAACAGCTAGCGACGGATCAATTTACAGCTGTAATCCGCTTCACGACGACGAAAAGCTTCTCAATTCAACCACTCCAACATTACAATTATATTTGTTTTTGTAAGAAGCAATTTCCAAAAAGGTAATTAAGATACCTCTATTAAGAACTAATCACACATCTAATCACAGAAATAAACAATGGGATATACTCTATGTAGTGTAATACCATTTTCTATATTCTTAATTGCCAATTTATGTCGCTTGAGAGTTGATTTTGTTTTTGTGACTATGTTTATTTTAACTACTGTATCGTCGTTGCACATCAAATATGGTCTACGTGACGACTTTTCGAAAATGAGCTAAATATACAGTTTGTTTTTTTTTTCTCCACCTTGTAAAATTCAAACTTGTGATAATAACAAAATATTAAAGCAAATAAAAAACGAACTATGTGCCAGCATTCAAAATTTTTCATTTAAATATGAACCATGTGATCTTACTGCACATGCGCCATATTTAATACATAGCTAATACGGCGTCTATGGTCACATGGTTCTTATTTTATATATAATAACTTTTCCTGTTTTGTGTTTCTAAACAACTGAACTGAAAATATTGCAGTTATCGATTTCAACATTGCCAATCAGAGAACAAAGTAAGGGTTTGTGTTTTAATTCTGTTTATTGAAGAGCTTTTAGATTAGAGACCGTTCCGAGTCTCAATTCACACTTGTTACCAAAATTTATCTTTCTCAGCCCATTTTTATTTTTGAATGAACTCATAAATTTTTAGCCGAGAAACAGATTAACTGGCAGTATTTTTGACTCTTCTTGTAATTACAACAGTTTTGTTGAAATAAAATCCCTCTGCATCATTTTTTCTACCGAAAATGGAATTCTTTTACCACAAAGTTGCATCAATTCATAGTAGTGTTCAGGGATGTATAAATTTTGTAATAATCTCAATATGTTAATGCAAATGTTTGCATAACTCATATGACAAAAATATTTATAGAATCCGAAAATAAAATTATGCTTGGGTATATCGATGTCATAATAATTATTTATGTAAGCTTATTTAGCTTCATATTTTGAATACTTATAACATATAATTTAAGACACCAACTGAGGGTGCTTGATGGAATTTCAATATCAAATTTGAATTGTTGAGATTTTGTACATTTCCATGTATTTTGTCACTAACGACCCTGGTTTCGCCTTTCGGCATTTTCAGGCATTCGAGCACACAACTCGACTCGAATTGACAGACAGTAAACAGTGTGTAACGTTTATATACAAATACGACAAAATATTATTTATAAGATAAAATATTATAAGTCTAGGACCCACACTGATATCTGAGTTAAAAAATTCCGAGAGTAGCCTTAATCTTTGTTAGTAAAACAAATGCATTAACAAAGTAGTGAATTGCCGGTGGCCAACCAATGTCAGAATTACCAGTGATTTCACATTTATAATAGCATTGTGGGTTTTAAAATACAATTCGAAAAAAGGATAAATACAAACAATCATTCCAAATTTAGTGAGTTCTGTTGGGTGACTATGAGACGAATTTATTAATACGGGAATAAGTTGTTTCTTATATTTTTTTAATTTGCTGTTAGAACAATAAGATAAAATTAATGAAGAAGATTGAAAACACTCACGTGAGACGCAAAAGCGATCCCCGAAGAAGAGCAGAGGCAGCGAGTGGGCAGGGGAGGTTTCATGGAGAAACAGTTTGGTGGAGCGCTGCTTCAATCGATAAACGATACGGGAGGCCGGCGGCGGTTCTCGTATGTTCACGCTGCCCGGGTGGATCTCTACGCGGCCGTCTTCTTCGGTATACACCGCATGCCGACCTCTGAAATTCACAACCAGATACATCATATGAGATGACCTAGCTTGTCTCCTCTAGACGAGAGAGAGACATCCTCTGTCCCAGGAGATAGAGCTAGATGGATGGAAAAAGGAAGCTTGGGTCGTCTTCAACAAAGTCGAGTTCGGCTTGTACGTAGGCTCCCAGAGCCTACACATTTATTATGCAAAACACACACACAAATACACCGGACAAGACACATATGACATACAACAGACACTTATTCTATACACGGTGTAATTGTTCAATTCTGAAATGTCCCTCAACCACTAGGTGCTTAGATCCTGAGGGAAGTCCAGCCTAGGCAACCGGTGTCTCTCCCTCATCTGCGAGCCGATAAGCGGCCTCCCAATGAATTTAAACTATTGAGCAATTCACAAAATACACAATCAGACACGTGCACGATGTTTCGGGTGGATCAGATACCCGCCGGGGTGGAAAAACACTGGTCGTCAGTGAGACCGGGCCTGTAGCCGAAGCGCACACGTATACACAAAAACAATATACATCAACACAGGTACGAAGCCTGTGAAACAAGATTCGCAGTGGCGGGTGAATTTATTCGCAGCACAAGAATTTAACTCGCGATTTCCCACAGCGGGTGGAAACGAGTCAACGTGATTCTACACTCTATCCCGAGATCAAAGCAAACGAAGGCTTTTGTGATAGTCTTCAAAAGGACTTTTAACTCAAGAAGCGAAGTTTGTAGGCGAAGAGTCCACAGAGACTTCTTCCCAAAAAGACAGGCAACTCGATCACCCGGATACGACTGGAGTCAAGGTAGGTGTTGCTTGTTCACCCGGAATGAAGCAAGTGACCGTTTGTACAAAATGTACCTGGTATTATACACAATAGAGGGGGGTCGTTCCCTAGCTAAGGGAAGATTTTTCACTGCCCCCGAGTCAATCTGAACGGGCCGTGCACGGCGCTGCATAAGTGCGAGTAAGAAAGCTTTCGGTAAGAAAGAGGCGGCTGTTTCTTACGTGCGAACGAGACTCACATTACGCGATAAAAAGCTGGTTGCCCCTGCTCTGAAATGGAAACGCTGCGCAAAAAATGACGTCCCAAAATTTGCATCAATATATGAATACAAACGTTGCTCAAAGAATTTAATGTTCGTTCATCGTAGGAAAATATTTACATAAAATCTACTGAAATAACGTTTTCCTACGTTAGTCCTGTAGAAAAACGTCGGGATATTCGGTTCGAGGCATAGTAGGGCGGTATAACGAACCACCGAAGTGTGGTGTCGTGTCACATACATTGTTCTACTTATTCAAAAAAAAATTATGTAAACTGCAATATGATAGATGTAGATTTCATATTTTAGAGAAATCGGGCATAAACATTATATTTTAATCAGTTCAGTTATGGATGGACAGGGGAACAATCGCAAAAGTCAATATTATAAAGTTTTCAGTGGACAGTTTTTTCAATCTGGAACATTTTTCCTTGATGCAATTGCTTGATGATAGCATTAATAGTGTTCATCAAGCAATTCAATTTACAATGGAGCTAGATAACAACGGTTATGATACAGATTTAATTGATCGAGAAAAAGAATGTAAATAATTTATGACACTAAAAAATGAATTCATCACAAATCGACTGACCTGAATTTGGCGACATTGGGATAGAGGCCGGCCACAACGAGGGCCTTAAACAAGGCTGGATTATTGGCGTGCCGATTGGAGCTGCTGTCGTCAGGATTGGACGACGAGGTGAAGCCGGCACCGTGGAGAAGCTCCCCAAACTGTTTCCGCATATCGGCCAGCATAGCGAGGGTGGAGGAGCTCAGGAAGTTTTGCTGGCAGAAGCCCCACTGTTCCTGATGAGAGCACTCGGCCCATCTACGCTGAGCTTCTACCGCCGCATACTGGTCTGAGCCATAGCCGCACGACATTTTCATCTTTTGTGCGTCTGCTCGAAATTCTTTACCTGGAAGCGTGCAATACTCGCTGTCATTCTCAAAATCTTATTCGCAATAGGGCACAAAAGCAGTTACCCAAATGAAAACATATCTCATATATACATCCATATAAATTCGGTTGAAGTGGAAGTACCGTAACACCTTGGAATTCATTCTACCATAAATTCAAACCGACATCTGGTCAAAAAAAATTACCCACGCCCACTTATTCTATTGATTGATTTTGAATATTAGTTCTGTGGCGTAATGGCAGATATGTCACTTTTACCTTAGCTTACAGGATAAGAAATATGAACCTTGGCAAGTTATCAAATATTCAAATTAAATGTATAATACACTTATTCAATGGATCTTTTTCATGGATAGTGACTGGCATAGTGAATTGTGCCACCACAGGCTGACACATATTTTTTTTTTTTGAGAATAAACCCAACATGACAAAAACGGATATTTGTTTAAATTAACATTATTTTTCATTAACAGAGTTTAGCTGTGATAGACGTCATCGGCTTTGGTTACAGCGCTCATGGGTTTGGATCGCAGCATGGACAGTTTCATTACATTGATTTTCTAATAGAATTAAGGATTCGTGATGTCTCAAATGCCCTCCCACCATCCGATCTTAAAAAAAGAGTTGCGAGAATGATCAGTTAATGACTAGTCCTGTCCTAAGCCATGTCCTTTAATCCCTAATTTAATCAAAGGAAAAAAGTAAAAAGGGAAATGTAAAATTCTCACCGATAGGAATGAGGAAAGGGTCCTTGAAAGCGGTGACCGCTGCCACGGATGATATGGGACCCACGGCGGAGAGCAGCGACGACAGCAGCAGCATGCGGGCCGCTCCCGGAGCAACAGGTAAGCGCGCCACATGCACTCCCAATGGCGTCAGTCTCTCCATTTCATCTAATATCCCCATCCTGTTTGAGATCATAACAAAAAAAAAACTATTTTATTAATATCTATATATATAAAAATTAATGTCTGTTTGTTGGTTTGTCCGGATCTTATAGGCTCCTAAACTACTCTACCGATCGCGACGAAACTTTCAGGAAGGACTTATTGTGATCATGCCGGGAAATATTATATAAAATAAATGTTTGTTTGTCCTTTACGCGTTCCTTTACCATTCATACGATTTCGATGAAACTTCGGTGAGTTGTGCACACACCCGTGAAGGGTTCTGAGGAAAAAAAATTGAAAATCTAAAATTGAAAAAAGAATCAAACACGTACATACAGCGACATCTAGGAAAAACCTTCTGATTTATTCGTGTACACACCAGACGAAAAACAAAAATATTGTGTTATAACAAGTGTGATATTGAAACTCGGGTTCGGGTCGGGCCAGACCTGAAGATGATGGGCTCGAACCGGGTAAGTCTATGAAATTTCAGCCTGTGCAGACCTCTAATCCAAAAGCAGTTCAATAAACAGAATTAAAACACAAACCCTTTCTTTCTTTGAGTGGTATTGCAACGCTTGCCGGGTACTCACTAGTGTTTAATATAGAGAAATATTTTAAAGGAATATGTTCTACAACAGAAGAATCTGTTAAAGATTCAAGAAGGATCAGCTCCATCGCCTCCACGCCACACATCCCAAACACAAATTTTAAAATGAAAATTCACAGTTAATTCAGTCTGCAATTCAACTTGGGACCTGCCGAATGGCACAGGTAACACTCGCTTAACATACTACAGGGCAACACCGCACTGTATTGAAGCGTGCCCCGAACCCTACATGAGTCACCTTCAGTAGAGAAAACTCACATCAAAAGCATTAGCAAACCAATAAAATTCATTGTAAACTTATTCGCAACAGAAATCATATAGGTTTAATTCATTTCATTAAAATCAATCAATTAATTCAAACCTTTTCAAAGATTGCCAGTCGCTCTCATCGGCCCTCGTCAGTTCTTTCGAAGGTGTTGCCGTCCGCTAAGGTGGGGGAAGCGCTACACCCTTGTGAGTTCGGATGGACCGCCTACTTGCTTGCCAATCGCTTCCCAAAAATTTTACTTGCTAACCGTAATTGTATTAACTTTGTAACTTTACTGTATCAAAATTTATGAAATACTTTGAACTGATATCTGTTTAATATCACAAGAGTGAAATGCTGAGATTTCAAAAATGCTTCCTGCGGCATGACGTGAGGCAAAAGAAATAACTATCACCCATTTCTACCTACACCTAAAACACCGATATTAAGCCTTCGAGTGGTATGTCCGGCCGTACATGTAGCGCGATGTATTGTGGCATCTATTATCTGTTGCCGTTCTCGTCAATTTTTACCCATATCACTCGACGACGCCATGTTGCGTAAACTTCGACCGCAGTTGACAATTTGCCAATTTAAGCTTGGAGAATAAAATAAAAAGCTACCTGGAGAGGAGGACGATGGCGTTGGCGATCGAGGCGGGCTCCGGAGGATCGAGCAGTGAAGAGAGGAAAGGTTGAGGCGGGGAGAGGCGGAGCAGCAGGACAGCCAACAGCGGCTCATGCAGGGGCGCCCGGAGGATTTCCGGAGACTGTCTTTTGATCAGGGAGTCTGCCCGTCGCCGGCTGAACAAATGCCAGCATTGTCCGGCCTGCACTCGGCCCGCACGTCCTCGTCTGTAAATTTCATATTTTAAAAAGATCAAAATTATTTGTGGAAACATTTTGATATGTCGTTTTTCTCAAGAGATCTTTTCATTTCATATCTAAATTAATTAATATTTCCCATGTTAAAAACAAGAATCGTTAGGCAAAACTGGGCTTAAAAAGCACTAAAATGAAACAACATAACTACTTCTTTTTCTTGGACCATATCCGCTTTACATTTGGAGCAATACAGATCGTCCAGTTCATTAGTCAGACTTTACTGTTATCGGTCAATCTGGACTTATTATTTCAAGTGGAGAATATTTTTTAGAATATCAAAATGTAAATGACATAATTCAAAATTACTTTCAAATATTTATCTTGAAGCTTTTACTTCCAATTCGGCCCCAGATATTTATTACGATCATATTGATCATCCAGTTCATAAGTCAGACAGCTAAAAATGAGTTAAACATAGGCTATTTCTAAATATCATTCTACTGACAATATTCGGCAAGCACCTAATTGTAAACACATCTTTGTAGAACGTATTAAACAAAATTGCAATTATTCAACCAAAAATCAATTTTCTAAATACCTTGAGTAAGCGGAGTCACAACAAGCAACTAATAGGCCATGGCGATTGTCATATTATATCTATAATATATATTTAACAAGTGGTGTTAGGGTTGGTGACTTTTATCTGAACTGTGACGATATGGTCCAGAGAAGGCATGGTAAAAAAGAAATATAAGTGAGCAGTCTCACCTCTGATGAGCGTTCGCCTGTGAAACCCACTCCGACTGAAGAGAGCTGACATCTTTCTCCACATCATAATTGACCAGCTTCATTTTGCCTCCGTCCACCACATAGACGACGTCGTCTATGGTGATTGACGTCTCGGCAATGTTTGTCGACACGATTATTTTCCTCACTCCTGTCAAATGAAAGCATGTTTCAGTCAAATCAGACAAATCAGACAAATCGAATGACTTTTAAGGTTTTAACTGTCAATTCTTGGTGGAGACATATTTAAAAAAAAAAAATAAACCCAATTCATTTGTACTACTTCCAAATATGTGGAAGTAGTACAAATGAATTGTGTTTTATATTTTTTTTTTTCAACAAATCAAATGATCAAAATATGTAACGCTTAAAATACTTCGCACCTAAAAGTCTGATGGATTTTATTTAATACTAGAGAGTACTAGGCATGTGTTGCAATGCCAATCAAAGAAAGCAAGGGTTTGTGTTTTAGTTCTGTTCATTGAAGTGCTTTTGGATTACAGGTCTGCACGGGTCGAAATTTTGTAAAATTACACGGTCCGAGCCTGTCATCTTCAGGCCCGGACTGAGCCCGAGTCTCAATATCACACTTGTTACCCGAACCCGACCTGAATCCCAGATTTATTTCACTCAGCTCGAAAAAGCCCAACTTTTTTTAAATATTCAATATAATATTAAATATTTATTTATACTTTTCACACAATTTATGTTATTGTTTCCATATTTCCAATGATACTCATCGCACATGTGAAATAAATTAATTAAGTTATGAATACCATTTCCTTACGGCTGACTCATGCCCCGAACATAGTTTAAAATATTTTTCTTAAATTTGAATTCCTTACTCAGGCCAGGCCTGAGCCCGGATCTGATTTGTCTTTGACCGCCCGTGCAGACATCTATTTTGGATACACAATATTTTTAATTGTCCGTCTGGTATTAATTTTTTAGATTTAAAATTTTTTCTTCAAAAACCTTCACGGGTGTCCGCTCAACAATTCACCAAAGTTTCATCGAAATTGGATGAATGGTAAAGGAACGCATAGAAGACGGACAGACAAACATTCATTTTCATATATATGGATAGATTGAATAGAACTATAGTGCCTACATTTCGAAATAGAATTTGATAATAAAATATCCCGGTGCGATCCTGGCCCCTTCTGGTCCAGCAGCCTGTGCCTGATTCTTAACATCACACACTTGTTAACTGATCTCGACCTGAAAGCCGGATCTCCACCTCGAGCTAAGCTAACTTAGTACTAACTTAGCTCACATAGCTAAGGATCTTTTTCATAGATACATCTTCATTTCGACCAATTCGCATGATTTCGTACATGTAAGTACTTAACGCAAGCAATAACAACCCTTGTGAAATTAAATATCTAGTTTTCTTACGTAATTATACATATCAATAAATGCAAACCTGATGGTGGAGTTTTGAAAATAGCAGCCTGATCGAAAGTGCTGATTTTCGAGTGAAGAGGCAAAACCAAATGCGGCGGCAAAGTATTCGCACATTTCTGTAATCCTTCACAAACGGCCGAGATATCTTTTATGCCCGGCAGGAACACCAAGATGGCTCCGGGGGGCTCCTCGGTTAGAGCGCACACCAATTTAACAACCAGAGCTGTGTTTAAATCTTCGCTAGAAGGCTTCATCAAATTTTCCAACACGTGATCTGAATATTTTCCGCCTCTGTGCAATTTCTCCACAAAGGGCCCCATGAACTCTCGGTGTGACATCATTTTTCTGTGCTCTTCGTGTTTCTTCCACGAGCCCCGGTAGCCTTCAAATGTAGCCGGATCGGAGAAATTCTGAAAACCTGTCAACTCCAGAGCGTCTTCGAGAAAGAACTCCCGCACCGGAAACATGAGCCCCGGTATGAACACCACCGGACATCCTCCGAAGAATCTGCAGAAACGATCGGCTTCAATCGTGGCGCTCATTAATATAAGTTTGAAATCTTTCCTGAGCTCCATTATCTATAAGTGGACAATAAAAGATCCATCATTTTATAAAACTTCAGTTCATATGAAACAAGTGATAAAAAATAATGGGACTGAAAAAATTTATTTCCCTTGGGATTTTCACCACCAAAAACTAGTAATTAATTTGTAATTAGTAGTGTTATGGTAATTAGTACTGTAACCCCACCCTACCCAACATTTTTAATTTAAGAATTAGAATCACTGTTTACGTCAGAAATAAATAACCTTGCGTTGTCAGTCTGAAGACGCTTCTTAAAGAGGCAAAACACGTCATGTCAGTGACAAAGTCAGCGGAATAACAAAGTTATCAATTTTATTCAAACAGATCCGCCATTCTGAAACCAGACTGACAGCAAACAGTTTCCTGCACTTAACACAACATAAGCGGGCTTTGCCAATAAGTCACAGGTACGTGCAGCGGGGGAAAATCAGCGGCAAATGAAAACAAATCAAATTTTATAATAATCGCTCTATCTTCTAAACTAGTGGTTATTTTTTAATGAAATTTTGAATGCATATTTACCAGATGCAGCTGCCTACTACTTTTTTCAACGAATAATTTAAGGTTGCATAAGTATATTAAGGTTATCACACATTCACAACAAATAATTCTTTCACTAAAAATACATATATTATCCCACATAATTCAATCCCCACGTGTTGTTTTTTTTGTTACAAGCACTGGTATCTTGTGTCGCCCATACACAATACACGTGCATGAACTGGCATTTTGATGACTGACTTCGAATCGCTTTTTCGCTCACTCAATGGAAGGGTAATCAAGTATTAGAAGAAACCGAGCATATTTTTGGTATCGTCATAAGAAATAATATTTACATTACTAAAACAAACGACCGACTACGTTTTAAAGACTTCATTACGTTAGCTGAGACGTCGCATTGTCCGCCCACGCACCAATGGGAATTTAAATGCAAGAGGAAAACATACATAATTTAGTACCAAAAACCAATAACACTACACACAAAAGCTCATAAAAAATACGAAAGTATACGTAGTTATACGTAGGTTATTCATATAATATGAAGTGTTGGTGGTAAAGGAAACCAAGTATTATTATTTTTTTTGGTAATGTATGTGCAGCTGTCACTGTCCTCAAGAGATTGGTATATAATAAGGATTTAAAATAATCGACTAGATATAGTTACCCGCCTTTAGAGCGGATCCGGTGGAAAAGGTAGAACTACTCTTCCCGCTCAAAACGTGTTCATATTATGTTCATAGTAACAATTTCAACAGATGATGACAAAATGGAACAAATAAACTCACATGCTTCGCGATACTCATAAGAATGTCGCATGTAGTGTCCCTTTCGTGTATCTCATCCAATATGAGATGAGTGATAGACAGAAGGGCGGGGTCCTTCTGTAATCTTTGCAGAACTATTCCAGCTGTTACCACTTCTAAGCTTCCCCACGGCCGAGGAGGAACACTGCCAACCACATTCAAGTTTTACTAGAAGTGTTTATCGTTTAGATCAGTAGTTAGAAGATGTGTATCAAGTTAATTATAATCAATGTACAGTATATCGATCGTCCAGTTCATTACTCGGACATCTCCAAATAACCGATATTGAGATAATGGGAAAGCAATGTTTAGATGGTCATCATAAATCAAGTATTCTGGAATTGAACCTGAGTTTTACACATTTCACCAACAGGTCTTTGACAATTAGGTACTCTCCAAGCATAGTCAGTAGAAGGATATATGGAAATATTCTTTTACTGACCCAGAAATATCAACATTTTGTTCGATTCTTTAGAAGGTTATCCGCCTTAACATTTTTTTAAGAGTTAGTACTGAATCAGATTTAACATATTAATGCATATTTAACTCAAATTTCAGTTTTTTTGAGTTGTCTGACTAATGAGCTGGATAATCGATATTTTCTAAAAAAGGTAAAAATAGCAACGTATTATATTCCACAAGAATTTTAAAAATTTTTTCATAGCTATTTCGGCAAATGGCATCGTCAAAACTATGTTTTGACTGTATTTTTTTGCCATGTCTGCTCCCCAACGTAGAGCATACGGCCTCCTAATGGAGGAATTTCAACAGAAGCTTTTCTAGAGAACCGCTTGTTACTTGGTCGGTCAACCTCTCTTCTTTCGAAGAGATCAGGGATAATACAGTAATATCATATGTTATATTTAAAAATAATGTTTCCTAAATTGATTGATGGATAACTGAAATATGAAGAAATATAAAACGCTCACGATAATGTCTGTATAAAAGTCTTCAAAACTGTTGCCAAACAATTGTCACAGAGTCAAAGAATGTTGAGGTTTTGCAGCAACTCACCTATCTAAGCGAACAGCATAGCCGACACTGCAGCCGATGGACTCTGCCTGTTCGGAGGCGATGCGGGCCGCCACACTCGTCGCTGCGATACGCCGCGGCTGCGTCACCACTATGGCAACGGTACCTCCTTTCTTTGCCATGCACGCATCTTCCAATAACATCTGTCCGACCTGCCAATTTTTTAATCGTAAATTAAAATCATATTTCAGAATAAAAAAACCTTACTTAGACAATAATTTAAACATCTATATTGAATTGGTATTTAGTCTGAAGATGCTTCTCAAGAGGCGAAACACGTGTCACGTCTAGTAACACACCAATTGCAATAGGAAAGTTATGAATTTCCACCAGGTTACCGCCGAATCCATCAAAAATATGGCATTTAGTTCTTAGAATTCTTTCATTACTCGATAAAAGATAAAATTGGAACACTTCAGGGATGGTTGGGGAACCGGCGATTTTGTGCATGAGAGCTTCTTGGCGGAATCAAAAATTTTCATTTACTTGTTTTCATAATTTGCAAAATGATGTGCATGCATTTATAAATATATCTAGTTGAAGTTTCTTGAAAACGGCGTTATTAGATTAATCTGTGGGCATAGGTTCAAATGTGAACTATTTTTAAATTTGCTAAAAGTATGTGAATGCTAGGGAAACAAGTCGGTTTTTGAGGAGTCTCGAGTCGAGTCGATTATTGGCCACGGTAATCGCTTGGCAAAGATTCGTTCACTCGAGTGACTTTATGCCAATGCTCATTCTGATGAATGTAGGTAATTTTTATAACTTATGAAAACGGAATCGACATATCAATCAGGACTGTAGTTCGCGAACGACAATAAATCTAATTTAAGACATAAAAATAAAGATAGAGTCCACTTTAAGAAAAAATCTGGTATTTATAAATTACAATGCAGTGATTGCCAACATTTCTATGTGGATAAGACCACATGTAGGGTATCAGAACATTTAGCTGCCTTTAGAATAAAAAAAGAAACTTCGAAATTCGCAAGTTACTTGCTATTGGAGAACCATACGTTTAATGTGGATGGTGGGGTTAAATTGTTGCATCAAAACATGGGGGATCATGAATTATTTTATCAAGAAATTTTGGAAATCAATAGAGCCCAGTTAAATTCCTTGCCAATTCTGAACGAACAGCTGAACCTTCCAAACTCCCCGTTGCTGTATCCTATACGTTGAAACACCTAACAGATGTCACTAAATGTGGAATGATTGTATATATTTATCCTTTCGTTGAATTGCATTCTGTCGAAACCCACAATGCTATTATAGTGTAAAATCACTGGTAATTCTAATAGTATTTGGAAGGCGACAATTCGCCACTCTGTTAATGTGTTGTTTACAAAATAAGGATTAAGGCGATTCTCGAAATTTTAACTCAGGTATCAGTGTGGATCCTAGACGTATATTTTATCTTGTAAATAATATTTTTCGTATTTGTATCTTCTATATAAACGTTAGACACTGTTTACTGTCTGTCAGTTCGAGTCCATTTGTGCGGTTGAATGCCTGAAGATGCTGAAAGGCAAAACCCGGGTCGTTAGTGACAAAATACATAGAAGTGTACAAAATCTCAATAATCCAAATTTGATAATAAATCAATTGATAGAATTTTGAAATTGAACTTAAAATCATTCATTTACTTGGTAGAACTCCATCATAACAGCATAAAAAAACCGAAAGTATTCAGTTCTAAAAGAATTTATTGATAGCTATTTCACTTCACGCTATCGTCCGAACTATGTTTATACAAACTTACTTTAGCTTAGCTTTATATACTGTTTTAGAAGAGATGGACAATATTATATAATCTTAGGCAAACACTTATTCCAACATCATAACTATTATTTATAATTAAAATATTCAATGTACTTATTGTGTTTTTGAGTTGTTCTAGGAAAGGTTACATACATGGTACTGTTAATTAATCTTTTAACAAAGTACGGTAAAAGGTACAATCATGGTCCATGCTACAGTGATAGGCTACTCAAAATTACAACACAAAACATATGTATTTAAAAAGATAAGTTGTAGTTATTTGTTCCTAAATGTCACTCGCAACAGGATGTACTTCCGTTCTAGCCTATCGTTTGCTGTGAAGGTGGCATCACTGACCCTAGAAGTGGTCATCTTGTAAATCGAGTCGCATGTTTTGCATTTTCTCTCTAAATTGCTTAGCTTTTTGTTAAGGAAATAACATACTTTAGAAGGCAAGATTTCTTCAACTATTTAGTGTTTGTACTTTGTATTTATAACTCGTTATAATGGATGTGTAAACATGTAATTCTATTATTTAGTCAGCAACTATTTTACATGAAAGTGACACTGCACTAAATATTTGTAGCATTCGTATGATGGGTAGACTGGCCCATGGTTGAAAAAATTGTTTTAAACTTTTGATTGATTTTTTTCTCTCAAAATAGACTATTTGAAATGCATTATGTGTATCAGTGTTTTTATTTTAACAGTCGTTGGCTACATGACCGATCACTGAATTGGTACTGGCTGATCTCTGTATTAATGGTTTAATAAACATTCAGATTTACCATTTCATTCAGAATCTCAAGATGCCAAATAATTCAAGTTCAAAATATGATTGTCGGCTCCGTGGCGCAGTTGCTAATGTCGTCAGCTACGGTTACGGAAGTCACAGAAGTTACAGGTTCAAGCACCGGTGCGGAGAGTTCCATAAATTGATCTTTCAATTGATTTATTGATTTCTGTTCGTAGTCTGAATGTTTGTGATTTCTAAAACTCCCTCCCACCCATCCGATCCGTAAAAACGGGGCGTAGCAAGAGTGATTAGCTAACCACTAGTCCTGTCTTAGTCTTCTATTCTTAATCTCTTCAAAAAAAGAGAGGTTGAGCAACTAGGTAACAAGCAGTTCTCATAGAAAACTTCTGTTGAGATACCTCGATTAGAAGGTCAAATGCGGCAAACGTGTTTTACAAAGAGTTCCATTCGCAGTTATGTATCATAAAAAAAATGAAAACAAAAAAAAATCAGAGGAAGATAAAAAAGAAAGGCAAAAGCAATGTCAAATTTGGATTATTGAGATTTTGTACACTTCCATGTATTTAAAGCATGTACAAAAGCAATGTATTTCAATGAGGGAATTGAAAGCAGAAGCGACCAAAAACAAAAGGATTTTTAAAAAAATGGAGAGAAAATTGTTTCAAAGTTAAAATATTAAACATCTGTAAAGATAGCTTTCATTCACACTGCGTACTGAAATCTCACCAGATCCATGTCCCGATTGAAATTGACGATTTATTTTTACATCAAAAGTGCTTTATGGATAGTTCAAACAGTGACTCGAGTGACGAAGAATTTAACCGACAGGCCGATAATTTGTCACTTTGCTTACTTCAACAGTGAGGTAAAGGAGTATGTCTGTTGATTATATTGTAAGAGTAGACAATATGATTAAATATTATATGAAAAATAAGCCTTAGTTGTTTCATGTATGCAGAAAAAGACCGGTGGCCCATCACTGTCTGAAAAGTGACCGATAACTGTCTGAGAGTGACCGATCACTGTACTTTTTGCGATATTTCTTTCAAATATTTTTTTCAATAACCATGTTTGATATTATACTATATGTAAGCATGAACAACAATAGACATGCTTTCTAAATACGGAAAAAAATTATGTTAAAAATATTAATAAGATTGTCAAATTTGGATTATTGAGATTTTGTACACTTCCATGTATTTTGTCACTAACGACCCGGGTTTCGCCTTTCGGCATCTTCAGGCATTCGAGCACACGAATGGACTCGAACTGAGAGACAGTAAACAGTGTCTAACGTTTATATAGAAGATACAAATGCGACAAATATTATTTACGAGGTAAGATATTATACGTCTGAGAGCTACACTGATACCTGAATTAAATTATATAATAAGATTGAATTAAATTATATAATAAGCTTAAATTATATAATAAGATTGTACTGATCTATCAGAGCAAACCATACCCTTAACTGGCCCATCACTGTACCTGTTACCCTAAATGCGTTGAAATTTTATTGATTATGCGTAATTACGTGATCTTGTAATGGAACTGAATACTTTTTATTTTTAACCTATGATAATAAAGCTTGTCAGTTATATTTGGTTTTATAAGCAAGTAACATTTCTTCGATTCGCAAGTTGTGATTCCGTGTGATTTAAGTTAGACATTGTTCGTATGAGCGGCTCTTCGCGACTCGTACAATTCAAAGTTTAGGTCGTCGGATTCATCGGTTTACAAACGACGCATGCCTATGATGTTTTCTTCGCTTTCAAGCATATGTTTCCAAATTTGATAATAACAAAAGCGTAAAATTTGACGGTGATATATATAACCTGAGTTGTTTTACCGCAGCCAGTTTCTCCGCATATGACCACAACCTGATTATCTCTCACGGTACCCACAATGTCTTGCCATTTTTTGTATGCGGGTAATTTTTTTCTAAACTCCAGCATCTTATTATATTGGGCGTCTTCAGTTTTCAACAAGTAGTCTTCGTGGAGTTGCTTGTTGAGCAAGTTCGTGTGGCTGCTGTGGTTTTTCGTCAAATAAAACTCCATCGCTCGATGTAACCTCTCGAAATATGATACCGATATGAGATCCAAATACTCGTCACTGAAGAAATTCCGACTGCCCTGCTCCGAGATCATGTAGTTTTTGGATACCAAACTTTTCGCATCAAACTCGCCGTCCATAGAATCCAGCAGAACCTCAATTTTAAGACGGCGGCTTTCGGGAAAATGAAGGAATGCCTGAAACAAATATTAAATTATTATACAGTAAAACCTGGACATAATGGACAAAATTGTTCGGTCAAATGTGAAAATTGTTGATTACTCGTTTAATTTCTAGTATCACCGCTTGCAAACAATGGTCTACGCATGGGATGATAATCACATCATACCGCTCATAGACCGAACATAGAACTGGTGTTAGCGACACTGGCCGCTGATTGGCACAGCTGGATGGCAGTTTAATTTATTTACTTGGAGGGAATGGATGCATCAATGACCCCAATTCAATAAGTTTAAATTGTAAAGAAAAACAACAATCCGAACAGATGGCCGAAAGGATTTCTAGAATATGACTATTCGTCAGATCACAAAATTCAACTACTGTCCAACCGGCATGACTGTATGGTAATGGTCCCCAAACTGCAGAGAAAATACAAACATGCAATCAATATAAAATAGGTTTATAAATACTTTCAACTGTGTATAATAAATATTCATTGACTTTCATGACTCATGGTATGAGTTTCATTATATAGGATCTTGATTATTATAGGATATGTTGTATCGCGGTAAAGATGTAAACTGTTAATTCTTCGTGGAAAGGCATTATATTCTGAAAATAAAACACATTCTTTGTACTACTTCCAAATTTTTATAATGATCAACATAAAAATGTCGATTGATTCATAAAATTGAGCATTATAAAAATGTTGAAGGAGTACAAAACAAATTGTGTTTTATTTTTAAGATATGTTATAAGTAATATTTTTGATCATATAAAATAGGTAAACTTCCGTATCAGCGAACGTTGCCTAAAAATGCCAACACAACCTAAGTTTCGGGTAGTTTTCATTGTAGAAATTTTTAGGCCACATACAGTAAACAAATATTGATCATAAAACAATGAAAGTAAAAAAATATTGGTGAATGCAGAATATCTTAATTTGACAACTCTAAATGTTGTTTATTCATTTTATATTTTGGTTCGGTGACAAAATCCGATTAACAAACATTTTCTTATGATTAATAAATGTTAAAGAAAATTTTATCGAGAGAAAATATTTTTGGTAATTTTTAGTTTTTGGATTTTTAAGTGAAAATATTTAACCACCCGATAGTATGGATTATATCATTAAATAATATTTACATTATAAATATTGTAATCGGTTATAATAAAAACAAAATCTTTCTTAAAACATTGAAATGGATAATATAGCAACATTTTCCGGCCCATTAAAGCTTGTTAGATGTTCACAAATTAAAATGTCAACATTTAAAAAAATGCCAAAAGCCTTCCATGTTAATTTGGCTAGTGATTCGCGTAAAAAATAGAAAACAGAAAATATATTATTTCATCTTTGAGAAGCAGCGCTTGCACAGCTTTAGTTATCTTTTATGGATTCTGCCTCTGAGTTTAATTAATTAAAATTAATAAAGAGGTTCATATAACAATGCCACTAAAGACATTTTGAGTGTATAAATACTATGAAAAAGCTATTAAAGTATTAAAATCTCCATTTATTTGTTAGGTGGTATTGCTACATATCTAATGAAAGTTAAAAATGTTTTGCCAGTTTTGATATTGAAATAATGCCTATGGTGGCTACCTATCGATTTCGACCACTTCTAAATGTATTCTGAAGGTCAAATAGAAGTCATGCAAACCTACTTGAAGCTTTTAATAGTAAAATATAATCAGAATCTTTTTAAATTATTTTTATTGTTACTCAACCACAGCACCATCGATATCTTATCCACGTGCCAACACTGGTTATGTGTCACGTGTTAACAGAGCTTCAGTCGCCTTGCTCTTAATACATGTTTTGAGTCATGTATCTATTAAATGCTGCATAAATTACTGTCATCTTTTGAGTCGAACAGTAAACTAACATTTACAATTCAACACTTTTATATTTTGTATTCTTGTTAAGGTTTAAGGTTTTTGAAAAATTGCAAGCTTTTGCAAAGCTTATGATATAATTCAGCATTTAATGTGTTGACAAAAATATAATTCACTAATCAAACGGTTAATAATGTAACAATGGGTAAAAAAAATCCAGCCATTTTGCAATGACTACATAAAAATAATCTTCATCGATGAAGTCCGATTCAGATCAAGTGAGTAAATATCATGATTAACCCGCTAACAACTAACATCTCAACTGTTGAGATGGCAGATTTCAGTGTGTTGATAGCTGAGACTCAAAACAAACAGTGTTAACAGTGTTAAAACTTTTGGGTACAAGCTGATTATTATATAAAGATATAGCTTGATTTGTCCTGATAATCTCCATAAGTTTGATTAACACTAACACTATTGAATTAATTTTTGAAATATTCGGTATTGGAATATCCTTTATGCTCAGCAGGGAAGCCTAAGTAACTACGTAAATATCAAGTATGTGACGCAGTGGTCGACGTCGTTGACTATGGTTCTGGATGGTTTGGGTTCACGTCCCGGTGCGGACAGTTTAAAAATAGATTTTTTTTAATCGGTTTATGGATTCCTGTTTATTTGCGATGTTTAAAATAACGTCCTAAAAACGGGGCTTAGCGATGGCGATTAGCCAACCACTAGTCCTGTCCTGCTATGTCCCTATCTTTCTACACATACTCACTTTGAACAGGTGAGGTTGAACAACTGAGTAACAAGTTATTATCGTAGAAAACTTCTGATGAGATACCTCCATTGGGAGAGCATATTCTCTGCATTGGGAGGGGACACGGCAAAAGCTACATAAGTATGAAACATTATATTAACAGTCAATATTTTATCATAAAATTCCTCACCAGATCTTGATAGCTGGGCGGTTTGTTCTTATGAAGGTCTCGATAGAAGAGACCAATTTGCTTGCCGTGTAAGTGAGGAGGGCATTTAATTCGCTTGACATCAGCATCTCCGTTTACTCTTGCACGCCAACCTCGCTTCTTAGGTTTTCGAGGATTACTTTCCCCCACTATCTCAGTGTCGCGGTCATACGACATTGTAGCCGATTCTGCAAAAAATTAAAGGTACCTATACATTTTTAATCATTTACCATTTACATGATTTATTTCAACATGATTATGTTTATTAAATTCGTAATTTTTTTGACTGGGTGACTTGTAATTTCAGAAAGAGATTTACTATTTGGCCATCCAACCTGTTATTTGATTCTCACATTTAAGTTTTCACCTTACACAGTTAACACCTTAGAAATGAGTTTCCTTACGAATTTTAACCTTGTTCAAATTCTAATGTAACTTTAGTTTTTTTTTCACAATGAGACTTAATGCAAATGAAGGGATCTTCTCTTTGGCCCAATTATTATAACACTGTTTTCTCCAATTTAAAAAATGCTAGTCCTTTGTTTCAATGGCAGTTAAAATTACAAATATAAAAATATGTAAAATATGCCATACAACTGCTACTTCTATACACGAAAATTAACTAAATGCCTCTACGGACAATTCAGTTTCAGAGAAAATTCAATTGCTAATAGAATAATATCAAATAATCAGATGGGAATCAGAAAAACTGGTATTTTACGCAAAATATTAACATCATATCAATGTGAAAAATCACCATCATAATGTAAACTTTGGTAAATGTTCGTATTGGTGGACGTTGCCTAAAAATGGGTTTTTTTCGTCAAAAAGCATGCGAAATGAATTGTTTTAGAGTAGAACAGTCTTTTATCAAGCTGAATATATGGAATGCATATTTTTCACCAAAAAGTGCGCGAAATGTTATGTTTAATAATGATGAAAGGAAACATTATAACATTGGTTTATCGCATAATAGTTGTGTATGTCACAAACTTCGCAACGAATTCTCATGGCGCGCGCGCATGGGAATATGAGGAAAACGTGAGAATATTCATTTAAACTCTTGTGTTTGTAATACACATGAATATGTTAGGTTTTTAGGTTGGCACTGCTGACTTTATTCCAATGTGGCCGACAAAATTAAAGTTTGTTACATACAACTATTATGGAATAACCACTGTTACAATGTTTCCTTTCATCATCATTAAACATAACATTTCGCGCACTTTTTGGTGAAAAATATGCATTTTTAGAGAACGTCCACCAATATGTACATTTACCCAAACTTCTTGAAACAAACCATTTTGAAAATTAAAATCGTGTAAAAAATTAGTGGTCGTAGAAATTTAAAATACATTTGAGATGCAGACTGTATCGGTGAAAGTAGGTAGACTGGTCCCATTTAAAGTCAGCACAAAAGTTTTCAGCGGACGAAAGCTCAGATCACCATCCAGTCGGCAATCAATTAACTAGGAATAAATACAGAAAAAAGGAAGATCCGAAGCAATGTTGGCACACTATATTAAATAAACCACAATGAATCCCGGCGGTCCACTAAAAAGTTATTCGCACGCAAATAATTTTATGAAGCGCACGATCGCATGGCTGTTTCGACAACTGAGAATATAACGCCACCTCATTGAACGACATGATATTTTCGAGAAGCCCACTGCTATCCCCACAGACTTGGTGATCCCTTCATCTAAGAATAAGGTAGGCAAAAAAATGTGACAATATAACTTGGAAATGGTCAATATATGCAATACCACGTAGTAGGTAGATATGAAAATCTAACAATCAACTGTATACAAGGATTAACGTGTGGAAGGTAATTCAAATGTTAACAGTGAACATAGGCATAGACAATTATTCACAAATTCGTACAAATGTGGCCAGCACACGAATAAATTTTATATTTTAGGTAAATTTTTGCTTTACAACACGCTATTTTTTTGTGTTCAGAAATTTAGTCAAAAATTAATTCCATTCCATATGAAAATTAATTGCTAATAAGAAAATAATAATAAAGAAAACATTGTAACATGTACCTATGATAATTTGACCTTTTCCTATTCATTATTAAATATTCTACAGAGGTGCATCGTATTAAAAGTAGGTACCCATTTAGAAGAAAAAAGATAATGTAAGTACAAGTAAACGTCTTTCAAAATTAACGTGAAAAAGTATTTATTCAAGACTGAAATAAAATATCGTCGTTGTTCTGGAAGAAGACACTGAAAAACAGTATTTTTATATTGAAATTAATTTTATATTAAAAAATACAAGTTCGAGTATCGTCAAATGGGGTTACTCTGCCTACCAATGGGTGTTTCTGCCTAGTCCAATTTATTTTTATAAAACTGCTCACAAAGTACTTATTTAATGTGTATATCAAAGATTCATGTAAAACAATAGAAGTAAAAGGTAAAACACACACCAACCATTGAGCAAAGAATGTTCGTCATGACATGAAAACCATTTAAAAAAAACTGTGATGTTTTTTCTGTGAAATGATTTTAAGCAGTAATATCGATTCATAGAACTGTATAAAACAAATTCATGAAAAAAATTGTGTGGATAGAACTCTGGAATACAGCTCACTCTCTCATTGAACAATATATGACTCTGAAATCAACGTATATGGTAGAATGTAGCTAATACAACATTTTCCGATCAAAAGGTCATTTTAGGCCAAAATGTCAGTTAGAACCTTTTCAAAGTAAGATAACGCATTTTTTCATTTTTTTTTTTGCTCTATCCAGCAAGCATACTTTTTGTTATTGTACAAAACAGTTTTAAAGTAAAAGTGATATTTATAAAAATAGCTTTGTTCTTTCACACGGTAGAAATTGAAATAAGGAACATTTTGACTCAATATCTCATTTTTTCGATTTAGTGTTTTCTTCCAGAACAGCGACGATATGTAGTTCAGAATTCTAAATGCCTAGGTATTTAAATTTGTTGAAACTGTTCATATTATTTAGTTCTAAATCATGGTGATAGCGATTGATACTTTTATAGCCTCACAAAAACAGACACTTTCATAAACTTGGTTCATATTGTCGTTTTCAAAATGAAAAACAATGATTGTTTAAGGATTAACTATTCTATAGCTTTCACTATTGATAAGATTCTAGTGCAAATTAATAAAAAAACGTTTTATTGATATGCAGTAAACAAATATTTTATTTTTTTAGAACCTATAAAAATTATTAATATGTCAGATGAGAATATTTCAGATCAGTTTTAAGCTTTTTATGAACAAATGTCCAGACGTGTTTACTGACCAATTCGATTGAAGTAGTAACAGTATTAAAATAAAATAATAGAAATATCTTGGAACGATTATCGTACTTAACAGTGAACTCAGGTACTCACAAAGTATTGTACAACCAGTTCCGCCAACACATAATGACATTATCAGCGAGATGTTGAAACAACAAAATGATTCTAACTAATTCATAACCGATTATGTTTTCAAGTTCAACAACAGCAAGGAAAATATTCTTGCTGGTAGATGAGTAACTGCCTATTTATACGTTTGGGAAATCGTCTTGCGATATCTTTCAAGTGACAGACAAATACAACAATTAATTCACACGCAATAATAATGAAAACAATTCAACTTACCGGCCTCCTCAACTCAAGTACGGGTCAATACCCGGGCTATTCAAAAACTACACATCGATGCTTAGTGTTAAAAGGTTGTGACTCCATAAATCATAATATTGAGAAAACTGAAATTGAAAGTTTGCAATCCTTGGAAAAATAGATTTTATGATAAATAAATTGCATTTAAGTACCATTTTATAGTTTATTTATTTAACTTCCTTATTTAATAATAAAAAAGTTTTTCTTACACTGCTAAATGTAAAATGATTAAAAAAATAAATATTGGTCATGGAATTACAGTATTTTGGCATCTAAATTAATATCAAATGGCAGATATAACATTTGCATTTATAATGAACACAATTGAAATATAATGAAAAATTAATGTTTTATCGACAACAAGTAATATAAAAATTATGGTTGGGGAATTTTCGTATAATTTCGACATTGAGTTAATTATTTTTTAATATCTGTCATGTTGGGGGGGGGGGGGATTGTAGGTATATTATTGCATTATGAGTGGATATTTGGAATAAATTTTGTCGCTATAGGGTGGGGAGTGTTCGCGTTGCAAATTTCCGTTCTTTTTATAAATATTTAACTATTTCAACAGTGAGCTTTTATTGATAGTTAGTGTTGATTCGATTGTTGATCATGGGATTTGTAATATCAACAGTTGGTGATTTATTTATGTATGTCGTTTGTGGTGGAGAAAGTTGGTATATTATTGAATTTCAAATAGATATTTGGATTATGTTTTGTGATTTTGGTGTGGCGAATGTTTGGATGTCTTAATATTTAGGTATTTCAACATTGGGTTAATTAGTTTTGGATTAGTTGAAATTTCTCCGGTCCAGCTATTTTGGCGTTTTGAAAAAATCGTAATATAAATTCTTAGATCACAGGTAACTAAATGTCAAACAAGCTATCAAACCAAGATTGTCACTGACGCTATTGCATTTTCAGTGTTATCAGTGTGTACATTATATTTATGGTCAAAAACATAGTATCTGATGTAAATATAACGTTTTGACACGATTTTTTTTTGCCTAGAGGAGTTACAATATAATGTAATATGTGTATAATTTTATAACGATAAATGTAAAAGATGCAATATTTTAATTAATAAAAATTTGGGCCATTTAAAATATTTAATATATTCCAGTACTCATTTTCCACCAAAGTTGGAGTTACAACGTTCTAACTATAAGTCATCGACATGATGATCTCAGTTAAAAATTCGTGCTCCTTCCTAAAGTCGGCCGTCGCCAGTAGTCGAGCCCTTTGAGCTTAAAACTTAAATAATAGCGAATATATTTAAAAAAACAGATTTTTTTAATTCGTGTAGGTAGTCTTTCCACGTGCCAATGTATATCAGCACTATACTAACCTATATGATGCAATACGCAATTAAAAAATCACATTTTTACTTCGCAAGTTTCGACAAATTCATGTTGTATGGAGATCGTCAACAAATAATAGCCGCTGTGATCAACTTGAAAAGGCATGTTTGATCTACCATTTCTTGAATTCTGAGTGTTAAGTGCTTTTGTTATACACAATATAGTATTTTACAGGGGTTTGAGATAAAAATATGGAATAACCTCAATATTTAATTAGATATTAGACGGCCGACTACTGGCATAATGAAATCCACTAAGTGTCCTGTATTCAGCCCCTCGGCTGAGCATTATTAAATTATCTAATCGACAGTATGTCTAAATATATAGAAGATGTTCGCTCTTGACATGCGTTCCACCAGAACCAAATTGGCCTACCTATTTATTTACGTATCTTTAACAGATTCTTTTTTAATGATATGTTTTCGTTACATCGTTTGCAAAAAATAGAAAGGTATTTGACCATTTTTATTTTCGAATAAGCAGGGATAAATCGTCAGTTGAATGCAGAATTATGTTAACTAGCTATTTTTAACTATTTTTAAGATTAGGTGATAATTTATAATGTGTCAAAAGTGTTTCATTATAATTTTTATGTTTCTATTGATTTTCTCTATTGAAACGAAGTATTTCTGATAGGGAGATATAGAAAAGTTGTGTCTTGAAATAGCTCTCCGGCATAACTTACAAATAAATTACATTACTTTGTAATTCATAAGACTTTCTCGCCGAATTCAAATCGATCCAGAATTTTTCACGTTTCTCTAAGAAAATTACTTTCCGTGTAAATGTTCGTCTATTTCCGTTGGTAATCATGGTTTTAAATAAATATAAATATTAAATAATGATGACTGATAAAAAAATAAGCACATTGTATGGATATTACGAAAATTTGTCAGTTAAAAAAACTTTTGAACATATGTAGATAAATTGGTTTTCGATTTGGCCCTGTTTGAAAGTATGCGAAGTGACACAACCGTAAGTATGTAGAGGAGAACCGATAACGTCTTATTTTTTCTCTCTTTTGCTCACATCAAAGCAGAACGAGAGAGAAAGAGAAAAATTCATGATATCCTTTACCCCGATATTCCTTTTGAGGGCCGAGCACTGGTGACATAGGGGGCTGAGCTACGTCTAGTACTTAGAGGGCCAAGCACTGGGAGAAATGGCACTTCTATTACTTTATGTTTGGTACAATATTAACTATTTAATTTTAAGTTATTTATTGATTACATTGCTTAATCCCTGTTTAATGGAATAACAGCAAAAAAAATATATATTTATCATTTGACTGTCCACACTTGGATACTCAGTCTAGCAACTGTTTGTCTACACTAAATTCATGCCCGGCTGTATAAAAAAAGGTTCTAAATAATTTCACTTTGTGTTAGATAGTATTCACTTACTGCGCTTGAAATTTTATTTCGATAGTTTGCAGTTTGGATTACATATTATCAGGGCTTTTTTCCATTTAAAGCGGTGGAATTTTTATTTTTTTATTCAAAATTTTTTTTTTTTTTTTTTTTTTCAAAATTTCAAAAATGACAAGTGTACTTACATTGGCTTAAAGAAGAAAATAACATCTACAACCTTTTTATTGGATCTAGCATTGTTGTGCGACGTTCTCCAAGAATTGTCAGAATTAAGTTTGGATCTACAAGATCGCAATGTGAACCTTTACATTGCAAATCGAAAAATAAATGAACTCGTTCAAGTTTTTGAAGAAAGAAAACAGAATTTTGCACCCTATTATAAATGTGCTGCAGCTGCTGTATGCGATCTGCGTTTTTGTGGAGTTTTATTTCACGAAAGAGTTTCAACAAATGATCCTCCCATTGATCCTAAAATATTTTAATCCACGTTGAAAGAGTCAACTGAAAAAAGGCTGCTAGTTACAGTGCCACCATCATATTAAGACATACACGTTATCACGGTCGTTCCTGGAAGTATCGCCCACCCCTCGCATTTACTCGCCCCGCTACTACATTCCTCGAGCCTTGTCAGTCATTCCATGCTCATTATCGGTGCGTTTCTCTTACATTAAAATGCCTATATCTTTACGGAAGCAGACGAAGGGCATTATTTCTAATATATTGAAGTATTGTGAGGTGGAGGAACAGAAAGGAAAGCTTTTAATTCCACTCAATAGTACCAGAGATAAAGTATTTGCTATGACAAGTAAGACACGAAGGAATTTATCAGTGTGACCAGAGTTGCAAAATTTCTCCAGTTTCAGGGGAAATATTGTCGCATGCCACTCAACCGAAAATAGTGTTTTAAAAAATAAAACACAATTCATTTGAACTACTTCCACATATTTATAATGATCAGGACCGGTTTCGCTCATCACGAGCATTATCAACGAACTCAAAATTGTTTTTAGAAAAAGTATAATTCATAAAAATAAGCATGTTTTTGCATATGGTAGAGCTTGAATTAAGGAAGATTTTGGCATAACTAACTCAATATGTCATTTTTTCGATTAAGTGTTTTCTTCCAGAACAGCGACGATATATAGTAATAAAGTATGAACAAGGAAAGGGGCAACATTCAAAAAATTACAGAAGGTAATTAACTTAAGAACTACTAATTTAATACACTATTTTCGCTTTTAAGGTGTTAACTGTCAATTCTTGGTGGAAAGACGTTATATTTTAAAAAATAAAACACAATTCATTTGTACTACTTCCACATATTTATAATGAACAGGACCGGTTTTATTATCAACTGATAAAAATACAAACATAACAGGCTTATTTATATAAAATTGAGTGTAAAAATGAAGGTATATAAAACTGATGGTTCATGAACTGAGACAATAAAATACTGATTAACAAACAAATTATACATAAATCAAACGAAAGAGTCTACAATTAAAATGTTATGAACCTCTTGCAAATCATTAAATACTAATCTACGTATCTGAACCAATACACGACATTCTTGAAAAGGTCTAAATTACTAATTTTTGATTCTATAAAATTCATGAAGAAATCTGCCAAAATTGGGGACAATTTATTGGGGATTATTTTTAAGAAAACTAAAAAAATGCTTGAAAAAAAATGATTTGCAAGAGGTCCATAACATTTTAATTGTAGACTCTTTCATTTGATTTATGTATAATTTGTTTGTTAATCAGTATTTTCTTGTCTCAGTTCATGAACCATCAGCTTTATATACCTTCATTTTTACACTCAATTTTATATAAATAAGCCTGTTATGTTTGTATTTTTATCAGTTGATAATGAAACCGGTCCTGATCATTATAAATATGTGGAAGTAGTACAAATGAATTGTGTTTTATTTTTTAAAATATAACGTCTTTCCACCAAGAATTGACAGTTAACACCTTAAAAGCGAAAATAGTGTATTCAATTAGTAGTTCTTAAGTTAATTACCTTCTGTAATTTTTTGAATGTTGCCCCTTTCCTTGTTCATACTTTATTACTATATATCGTCGCTGTTCTGAAAGAAAACACTTAATCGAAAAAATGACATATTGAGTTAGTTTTGCCAAAATCTTCCTTAATTCAAGCTCTACCATATGCAAAAACATGCTTATTTTTATGAATTATACTTTTTCTAAAAAACAATTTTGTACAAATAAACAAAATGAAAAAGGTAAAGCATTTCAGACATTTGAAAAACTTCAAAGTCCAATTACTCAAAACTAGTATTTTTCAGTTAGTGTCTTCTTCCAGAACAACGAAGATATGAACTCACGACATTTACGGTAAGGTTGTACAGTGTTCATCGATGAAACATGAGAAAAAATGAGTTTAAAAAAAAAACTTATTTGTGTATCAATTATATTTGACATTCTATTAGTGCTTAGTTTTTATTTATTTTTGGATACAGATGTATCACTTCAAGCTCCATTCAACGTATTTGTGGAGAAATAAGTACTGGTGATGGGAAGGTTCAATCACCCAAGAAAACAAAAAACAGGCCAAAAATAAAATATTAGATTCTTTTGATCTGTGTGCCTGTGTGTCTGTGTACAGAAAGTGGGTTTTTTTACGAAACGAAGAAAGAAATCCCGACACTCAATACCATTTTACTGACCTTAAAAGGTGGTATGGATTATCAAGGGGGAGAGAGCATTTGAGAAAAGTCGTACATACGATAGAGTTTGAGTTTAAAAAATCACGCTCAAAGAGGACTTATTTAATAGAAAGGTGTGATATCATAGCATGGCGAAAAAGATTCCTTAACTTAATCAAAAATAACAGAGACACTGCCTCCTTAAAATAAAAAAATCAAACACAACAACAGACGGCTGCTGGTCATCAAAGAAAGCAAACCAATTGACAGGTCATGGGGAGGATGGAATACATAATGGAGGCACTGCGTGGTGGCCATATACTTCACATAGTGAACGAATATGGTTAAGAAGTACAATCCTTTTTAAGACATATGTTTTAAATAATATTGTTTAGGAATATTTTATTTAGAAGTATTATTTATAATATATTGCTTTAACGATTACAATTATTTTCAAGTATTATTTATAATATATTACTATAATTATTTTTATATTATTATTTTTTATATTATTACTATATTATTATTTTTATATTATTATATATTATTTTTTGGGATTGAATACTGGCAACACAGGCGGAGCGAAAAAAGCATTCGACGTAATAATCTCGGCGTTTGTAGCGCTATGACGTATAAGTCTAGATAGAGCGGTTGAACACTAGTAAAGATGTTGAGTTTGCACTTTGGGCTCGCGTACTCGACCGAAAATATTGGCCTGAAAACATTGATAATCGGTTAACATTTGGAGAGAAAAAAAAATCATTATTCGTAAAAATCATAAAAAAAATGTTTTTTTTTTGTGCACTTCTTGGCATAGGAAAAGCTACTTTAAATTTCATTTAAGTGATATTTGAATATAGTTTTATTTAGTAAAAAAGCTTGACATGAAGAGTTCCGGCACCTTTTTTTTTTAAAAAAAAGCCCCGGATAGTATTAAGTTAGTACACTCAAACTTTGGTTTTAATAGTTTCCACTTAGTCACGGATTCTTTTAACAAAGTGAGTTAAGTTGTACCAGGCTATGTAAGGGTTGGTCTGGTTTGGTTTGTGTAATGTATTCTATTGCGTGGAGCAAAGACGATATAGGCAAGCAGTAAAGAATAAGTAACATTTGACACACCCTGGTTTTTCTTAAGTATAAGTGTCATTAGTGTCCTGAACTGAAATCGGCCTGCGGCAAACAGCAATATTTTGCAGAATACGCTCTTTCTTGTTGTCAGGCTTTCAAATTGCCCCCGGCTTCGGCCGCTGGACGAGTCCATTTTTTCGGAAAGGGGTAGCTCCAACTTTGCACGGAGTTTTTTTAAATTTTTGTAGACAGTCGATTACGATCCGCCGAGTGGGACGAGCGAGGTCTCGTCGCGACGAAGGTGACGTGACGATGTGACCTGTTTGTTTTTGTGTTTTGATTTGCGTTGGATTTAATTAAAATTCGTTGTGTTATTTGTATTATAACTTAAAGTAAATTCAGTTGCTAAGTAAATGTAAATGTAGAATCAATTTTATGTGTTAGGATTTATATATTTGTGTAATGTTAAACCACTGCATCTTGAATGGAAAATAAATAAGTTTTGAACCGGATCTGAAATGGTGTTTGTCTGAGATCAGCCCTTCCAGGACTCCGGATAACCAGCCGCTCGCCTCTCTTCGATCCGAGGTCCTCTCATTTTTGTCGCCCAACTTAGTGGCCATTGACGGTTTGTGACACCTCAGGATTCACCCCCTGAGGACTCATGCTCTGAAGATTCAGTGGCTTTGAACTGTGGTTCATGGCGCCCAACCGAATTTTAACGTAACTTCAAGAATTTCAAATCGCCGAACGCACACTAAGAATCCGGACCCTGCCCTGAAAGTGGACTTCAAGATCGGGACCAGACAACCAGTCAGCTTTCCGGCGTCTTACTACGAAACCCCAGCTTCAAAGGCGAAACTGGCGGGAGTCGTCGGTGAAAGGTGACTGGCCTCTGTTACTTTTCACGAAGCCCTACTTCTCGACTGGCCGCTCTTGACGTCGTTCGTGCTGACCTAGGAGGCCTGCTGGGCCTGTTGTGTTTTCAACCAGTGAGGCCTACTGTGGCTGTTTGTTTGCAATCCGCGAGGCCCGCTGTGCCTGTTAGATTTGCAACCTGTGAGGCCTGCTGTGTCTGTTTTGTTGTCAACGAGTGACGCCTACTGTGGCTGTTTGTTTGCAATCCGTGAGGCCCGCTGTGCCTGTTATATTTGCAACCTGTGAGGCCTGCTGTGCCTGTTTTGTCTTCAACGAGTGAGACATACTGTGGCTGGTAGATTTGCGACCTGGGAGGCCGTTTTGCCTGCCATGCTGCCTGTAAAGACGAGAAGATGCTAATAGACCTGCCCTGCCGTACGAAAACGCTGCGGATGCCTTCTCGGGAGAAGATGAGGCCGTCTGCCTGTGAAGAGGAGATGCTGCCGACACACCTGCCCCGCCGAGCGGGGACGCTGCGGATGCCTTCTCGGGAGAAGATGAGGCCGTCTGCCTGTGAAGAGGAGATGCCGCCGACACACCTGCCCTGCCGAGCGAGGATGCTGCGGATGCCTTCTCGGGAGAAGATGAGGCCGTCTGCCTGTGAAGAGGAGATGCTGCCGACACACCTGCCCCGCAGAGCGAGGACGCTGCGGATGCCTTCCTGGGATAGGAACAGGACGCCTGTTGGCGTGGGAAAATTTGCACCACCGCCCGTTGTGATGCCGATCGCGACATGACCTGTGTTGTGGCCTCGTGTGTGACGACCGACGCGCTGCCACGCGTTTGTTTTTAAGACTTGATTTTTTTGTGTTCTTTATTGTATATTGTATCTTGTTTTTGTGTGAACCGGATCTGAAATGGTGTTCGTCTGAGATCAGCCCTTCCAGGACTCCGGATAACCAGCCGCTCGCCTCTCTTCGATCCGGGGTCTTCTCACATTTCATTACAGGCTCGTGCTACTCTCGATATCAAAGTAGTATTTATGGGTAAGAGAGTGAAAACTATTTAATCTACGTGGAAATATTTTTTCGTAAGTGTAATATATTTCTTTAATATTAAAATATATTTTATTATGTGGGATCACTTTGTTTTTGGTGAAAGAATTTGTTTTTTGTGGAATGTATTTGTTATAAGTGAAAACTATTTTAACGAAAGTGTATATGATCTAAACAAAAATGCTTTTAATTGCAAGTCATAAAAAATACCCAAAGACTTGTTACGGCGCCTTCCGTACTTTACAATGTTGCTACTGTTTCCTAACAAATTTCTTGAATTTGGATTTAAATTGAAGCTCTCCTTACAGACTGAACAGCTTACCATTACATTTCGCATCACGCCATTTCTCCCCTGTTGCCATACCAAAAGGGACGTTTCCCTGGCGGTCCAGGCACCTCAAAAAATTAGGTTATTGGCATTTGTTTTCAAACAATATCAAACACACATCGGAATACATCGTTTAGAATAATTTTGAATTAATTTATAAATTTGAAATAGGCAGGTATTTTTTTGCTTTGTAAATAAATTTGTGTAGGTACCTATTACAAATTTCAATTGAATGTAGCCAATCCACAATAATATCAAGCCACCGTATGAAAGAACACACTTATTTATATAAATTATACTTTTACTTAAAAATAACTTTGTGCAAACAAACAAAATGAAAAAAGGACAGCAGGACTTCTAAGATCAATATCTCAAAACTAGTATTTTTCAGTTAGCGTCTTCTTTCATAACTAAGACGACATAAGATCATTCACAGTTAGTTTTGTTTGTAATTGTAAATAGAATAGTGCGACTACACGGGCCGAAATTTGATGAAATTACCCGGCCCCGATAAAAAATTACGGTAGGTATCATAAAATTGATTGACATTTAACTCGAATGAAATGATTTCCAAACATCACTTTTAGCATACTTCTTTTCAGGCAAAATATTATAGTAAACACTTTTCAACTTTTTCTTTATATCGTTGAAACTCATTTTTAACGAATCTATTGTATTTTTTAATAATTAATATTCTAGCACGCGATCTGTCAACTATCAAAAATATATAGAAAGTGGACGACCCCAATGTTTGGGTATGCGATTCTATCTCTTCAATGTACCACGAATGGACGCCCGCACACTTCTATAGAACGAAACTACCTTCAAACGATACCACCTATCAAAAGCCAGATCCGCGCCTGCTGGTATCGACTCAGAACCAACCAGACAGTAACCTGCTACATTGGTCCAGTGACAGGTATAAAGACAGCTGCAATTGGCTAGAGAGTCAGTGGACATTTGAGTGGCGAACGGGACACACCTTCTTCGTGGAATCGCTGGGTGGTCTAAGGATCTTAAGAAGTGGTTTCGCAGACACGCCTTCGACTGTACGCCATTTTGTAGCCGAAAGTGAATCGCGAAGCAAAGTGGAGACTCCCGCCGAGTTGGAGTGCTATTCTCGAGCGTAAATTTATTGTGCGACCTCAGTACGTGTAACAGCCAGTGGCGTAACCATTCGCTGGGGTATTCGACGCCCGGTATTGAAGTCGGTCCTAAAACAAGATTCCGTGTATACGTGTGCGATCCGACTATAGGCCAGAGTTTTTTCAAGGAGTGGTTGTCTCGCCCTTCGGGGATTCAGTCCACCGAAACCCGGTCTCGTAGTCGCGCCGTGCACGTGCTGTGAGTGTTTGTAAATTACGCAACAGAAAATTCAATAGTAAAGCCGCGTAACGGCTCACAGATAAGGCGGAGACACTGGTTGCCTAGGCTGGCTTCCCATCAGGATCCAAGCGCCGCCCGTTCCCTCGCATAGTGGTCGAGGGACTTTTTAATTGGAATTGCGTAATTTTCCTTTCACCTTACCGCTAAAATTCATTTGTGTTGTTTTTAATAATTGTGCGAATAAATGTGTAGACCCCGGGTGGGCATACACGTACAAACCGAACGCGACTTTGTGAATGAAGACCCTTGCTTCCATTTCCCCTCCCTATAGCACTATCTCCTTCTGAGGTAGAGGCCGTCTCTCTCTCGTGTAGAGGAGACTTGCGAGGTCTTTTCAATTGTCGCCCAACTTAGTGGCCAACGAGGTTTGTGACACCTCAGGGCTCACCCCCTGAGAGCTCATGCTCACAAGGTCGCGTTCGTGTCTGGGCCAGAATAGGCTCAGTGGCGCCCAAGGACAAACTCTTAGTGTTAGAGAAAAAACTGTGTTGAACAATATGTGCACCAACGGCCATGGGGAAGATCACGAGCTCTTCCAGGACACGGAAGAGCTGGCGATCCCAGCATCAGGTGTCGCAGCAGCAGCGCCCGCAGCTCTGGGAGCGCGGGCAGAAGACCGGCTCTACCGGGAGCCCCGATGGCCGAGAGAGCCCGTGGAATTTGGACTCCTCTTCGACGGCAGCCACCGGAGTAATGTGAAAAAATTCCTCGCCGACTGCGAGGAATATTTTGCAATGGCCCACACCAGAGAGGAGGGCAAAGTCGCAAGGGGATCTCCGCTCTTCGCGACGACGCAAAGCGGTGGTGGATAAACTTAGCGGACAAACCGCACGAGTGGGCAAACTTTGCACATTTCCTACAACGTAAGTTTGGGAATGCGGATAGGCGGTATCGGCTCGAGTGCGAGCTGATGACCATCGAACAACGAGTCGGAGAGGACCTCGTGTCTTACCTCGATAGGAAGCGAGCCATTGCCAGAGCTTGCGGCACGACAATAGATCCCAAACATATCGCAAACAAGGTGCACCAGAAGATGCTTCCTTGGGATCAAGCCCGCACAAGCCGGCTTACGTGGTCCACCCTCGACGAGCTGATCCAAGCGACCATGGATCTTCTGGTAGATATTGCGCCTGATCCCGAACCCCAACTGCCAACAGCACGCGATCGCCCGCGCGCAAAATCGCCAACCCGGCGATACGACGCAGACGAAGTAGAGGAGCGGTTCGACGAAGATGGAACGCGCTACTTCGTCCTTCGAGCGGCCGATCACAGTCGCCAGCAGTCAGTGCCGCCACAATCTCGCGGTAATGCACGCGGCCCTGTACCGCGCGACCAACCGCGGTACAATGCACCGCAACAGCATCGTGATGCACCACAAACGCGGTATAACGCACCGCAACAGCGGTACCCCACGAAACGCGAGCAGCAAGTGCCGCGGATACCGCAGCAACAACGAGAACCGCAAGGGCTGAAAGCCAACCAGGGCCAGAGCCGCGCCCCTGTAGACTGTTTCCGGTGCCAGGGCCCGCACTATATCAGGGACTGTCCGGAACAGAACGGAGACATGGCACAGCGACGTTGACGCGATCGCGGCACGGAGCCGGACGATGAGGCGACGGAGGAGGGAGCCCCGGCAGCAGCCGCCAGGCGCCTACTGCTTACCTGCACCTCACCGAGTCCCCCGCCCGCCATCGAGACCGGACGTGCCATTGCGCTGGGCGACAACCAGCGCAATGCGGAGTGCGACGCGTCAACGAGTGTAGTGCCTTATAAAAAACGTTTTTTTAATAGTGAAAGGCTCGAGCCTCCGCCTCAGTTTTGTGACGAGACACTGCCCTTGAGTGCGGAGGTTCGCGACCTCAGTGCGATAAACAATGAGACGCTAAGTGTAGTGTCGGGAGAGGTAGCTCTTCTACGAGAGGAAGCCCCCCCTGTACCTCCGCCGCGGTACAAACGTAGGCGGAACAGGGGGAAGAAAAAAACCTTTGGTATACACGCCGGTAGTAGGCATAGCGACAGCCTCGGTAGCGGCGGCCACGACGCTGTTACAGGTTCCGTTGTCGCTGGAGAACTACAAGCAACCCCTGGTGGCGGTACTGGACAGTGGAGCCACACATACGGTGGTCCGTGCCACCCTGGTGCCACCACAAGAACGAGGACCCAGGGGGCCCCGATTGCGCCTAGCTGGCGGTGAAACAATGGCCACCTACGGACCAGTGGTCCTGCACGGAAGGCTGCAGGACGAGCCCTTCACAGCCACTGCGTTGGTGGTGGAAGGGCTTGAATACGATCTTCTCTTGGGGCTAGATTGGTTTAGGAAGGAGGAAGCCAATCTTGACTTCAAGAGAGAATGTCTTTATTATGGGCAAGGGTCGCGGCACACGGTACACTGCCTTTCCGCCGCCGCGCCCACTCCATCCCTGAAACCTGAACTCCCGGAACTGCCGGAGGAGATACCCGCTCACGCCCGCAGCAGCATCACACAAGTGCTGCGGGACTTTGAGACAAGGTTTGCCGCTGCTGGGCCGAAATGCCGCACAGCGGTACACGAAATCCGCTTGGTCGATTCCAGCCCGTTTCGGGTGGGGCCGCACAGGCAGTCGGAGGAGACTAAGCGGATGATACAGGAGGAGGTGCGGCAAATGCTGGCTCTTGGGGTAGTGGAGCCCAGCAAATCAGAATACAGCTCTCCGGTCGTCATAGTGAAGAAGAAGGATGGGACTCCCCGCTTCTGCGTTGACTACCGGAAGCTGAACACCGTCACGAAGGACGAGGCGACACACCTCCCTCGAATTCAGGAGACCTTGAAGGACCTCGGTCCCGCAACCGTCTTCAGCTCGTTGGACTTGAAGACGGGTTACTGGCAGGTGCCCCTGCACAGAGAGACGAAGGCGCTCACGGCCTTCAACACGCCTGACGGAGGGTGTTACCAGTTTACGGTAATGCCCTTCGGCCTGAAGGGCGCGCCGGGCACCTTCCAGCGGCTCATGAGCCAGGATGTTTTGGTGGGTTACGTCCAGCAGTTTTGTCTGGTATACTTGGACGATATAATCGTATACAGTCAGAACTGGGAAGACCACGCCCGGCATCTGAGACTCGTGTTCGAACGGCTCGAGCAACACGACCTTCGAGTCTCAGCCACCAAGTGCCAGATTGGACGCACTACGGTGGATTACCTAGGCCACCAAGTCACGGCCGAGGGTAATATGCCCCAGCCAAACCACTTGCGCGGGATCGAGGAGGCACGGTCGCCAACAACCCGGCGAGAACTGCGGGAGTTCCTGGGGCTCTGCAACTGGCTCCGCGAGTACGTGCCCAACTTTGCCGACCTTGCAGCCCCCATGACTGACCAGCTTCGGACCAACGTGAAGTTCCGATGGACGCAAGAGGCTCAGGCCTCCATGCTCAGGGTTAAGGAAGCCCTAAGGCAACCATTACGCTTGGTCCGGCCAGACTTTAAGCGCCGTTTCGCACTGCAGACGGACGCGAGTGGCATCGGCATCGCCGCCGTTCTGTTTCACGCCCGAGAAGACGGGGGACGGGACATCATCTCGTATGCGAGTTCCCGTCTCGGGGAGACGGAGCGGCGATACCATAGCAACGAGCAGGAGGCGCTCGCTGCAGTGTGGGCCATCCGACGGTACCGGGCGTATCTGGAAGACAGGCCCTTCACGTTGATAACGGACAACAAGGCGCTCACTTGGCTCAACACCGCGAAAAACGAGCGAGCCAAGCTGACACGTTGGGCCATCTTGTTGTCCGAATTTAACTTTACCATAGAGCACTGCGCTGGTAAGCTCAATCAACTCCCCGACGCCCTGTCACGAAACCCCAGCTCCGAGCCCGGACTGGAGGAGGACGTCGAGAGGATGTGCGTGCCCCGGCCCGGTAGGCCTACGGTACTGGCACTTGAGCTCGCCACTGCATTTGAGACAGTAGTGGCCGCCCAGAGAGAGGATGCCACGATGCAGGAGCGTGTACGCATCTTGACGGCCCCGGACGCCCCTAGTTGTCAAGGGACCGCTGTTCAGGATGGAGTCCTCTGCCATGTAGAGAGGAGCGGCAGGCATCTCACCACAGTGCCACATGGTTTACGCACGGACGTCATCCGTGCGTACCATGACGACCCGAGTGCGGGTCACCCCGGGGCCAAGGAAACAAACCGAGCCATAAAACGACTCTATTACTGGCGGAAGCGGAGGCGTGACGTAGAGGCCTACGTCCGTCAGTGTGAAGTGTGTGCAACCCGTAAGAGAGGTGCCCTCCAGCCTGCTGCTCACCAACGCTCTCACACCGAGGCCAGCCGCCCCTTTGAAGTCATCGCCCTTGACTTCATGGGCCCCTACCCTGCTCCATCGGGACGGCGAAAGACCTTGTTGGTCGTGACGGATCTCTTCACTCGCTGGGTGGAAGCGTTCCCAATGACCGCCGCGACCATAGGGAACACCGTCCCCGTACTAGAAAGGGAGGTACTTGGACGCTTTGGCTATCCACGAGCCATATTAACGGACAATGGGCCCCAGTTCCGGCACTCGGCTTGGAGGAACGCGCTAGAAAAGTGGGGTTGTGACCACTGGACGACTCCAGTATACCATCCGCAGGCCAACCCCACTGAGAGAGAAGGAATCAGGAGATAAAAAAGGCTCTCAGGATCCACTTGCGTGACGAAGCGCACGCCCGGTGGGAATCAGTCATCCCGCAGATACTGTTCTCACTGAGGACTCGAGAGAACGCCGCCACCGGGTTCACTCCCAGTCACGCCCTGTTGGGCTATGAACTCAGCCGCCCCGGTGAATGGCGAGCACAGTTGGATCCCGAACCTCCACGATTTCTCGAGCACGAGCGCGCCGAGCCCGACGCCCGCCTCCTGCAACGGCAAGATGCGTACTTCCGACAACGTCGGGGTGCCAATACGGGCCCCGCGCCGCCCACTTTCCATACGGGAGAGAAAGTCTACTCTCGTAACCACCCCCAGCTGGGGAATACGCCGGGAGTTGCCCCGGGATTCACAGCTAGGTGGGAGGGACCTTACAAGGTGATCTGTGCGGTAGGCCCCAACACCTACTGGATAGATCGACGTGGCAAGCCGCTTAAAATGCACGTCGATCAACTCCGCCCGGTACCCAGACCCTTTGAGGAGCCTTTACCCGATGCGCAATCTCCGCCGAGGCCCACTAGACCACAGGATTCGCTGACGACGCCCCCGTGCCGACGACATCCCCCGTGCCTACAACGCCGCAGCGTCCCCCGCCCCGGAGGGCGAAGTCGCTGTAGGGAGCCTCGAGTCGGGACCGTGTAGTGGAAAGTGCACCGGACGTTTTTGCGGATAAGTGTAGTTGTGGGAATAAGTGTAGATAGACTGGACTATGGTTACGGAATAATGGGTAAATGAGACAATACGAAATGGACGTTAAGAGTGTATCTGTGAGTGGTGAATGCTGGACATTGGGGAGATGAGCGTTTTGTTGTACATTTAAAATGTCATGAACTGTCAATATGTATGTGTTTTTCGGTTTGTTAGATTAAGCTTTAGATAACTTTGTGCTTGTCCTGGAAATACGAGAGTTTATGTTGGTTGTATTGTCGGTAGATGGAAATACAAATAAGTAACTACCCTCATTAGAGTGGCCATTGGGCCCCTTTTGTTTTGTAACTCAAAGAAATTTGTTTTTCGGAATCTGAACTTAATTATGCATTTTGCTGTCTGTTAAATTAAGTAGGTTAATTTAATTAAGTCCGTAGCACGACCATTGGGCCCCGCAACCAAGAGGTAAATAACTTCGTAAATACCAAGTAGAGAGTTGCTGGGAGGTTATGTCCGGGTGGCTAAATAAAGGAGGGGGACTCCTCCTAACTGTAGCTTGTTGATGTTTGTTATGTAAGGAATTTGTTTTTATTAATTTGTGCTGTATGATTAGCACTGCCAGGGGGGCATGGGCTCATCGTGGGAGGGCACTTGCCCACCAGCAGCTTAGTCAGGTATTACTTGATATATGTCTAGCCTTAAGCAATATTTTTCTCTTTTGTCATTAATGGGTTTGGTCATTACTGTGTAATTGTCTTGTCGTACCGCGCATACCGTCGCTCTTGTAAATAGATTTGCTTATCGAGTATGCCGGTACCAATGCTGTAGTTGTCGGCTGAATGCGTTTCGGAAGCGCCGCGAGTCCATTCGTGGGCATTCGAAGTGGGGGATTTGACGCGACCCCAATGTTTGGGTATGCGATTCTATCTCTTCAATGTACCACGAATGGACGCCCGCACACTTCTATAGAACGAAACTACCTTCAAACGATACCACCTATCAAAAGCCAGATCCGCGCCTGCTGGTATCGACTCAGAACCAACCAGACAGTAACCTGCTACATTGGTCCAGTGACAGGTATAAAGACAGCTGCAATTGGCTAGAGAGTCAGTGGACATTTGAGTGGCGAACGGGACACACCTTCTTCGTGGAATCGCTGGGTGGTCTAAGGATCTTAAGAAGTGGTTTCGCAGACACGCCTTCGACTGTACGCCATTTTGTAGCCGAAAGTGAATCGCGAAGCAAAGTGGAGACTCCCGCCGAGTTGGAGTGCTATTCTCGAGCGTAAATTTATTGTGCGACCTCAGTACGTGTAACAGCCAGTGGCGTAACCATTCGCTGGGGTATTCGACGCCCGGTATTGAAGTCGGTCCTAAAACAAGATTCCGTGTATACGTGTGCGATCCGACTATAGGCCAGAGTTTTTTTCAAGGAGTGGTTGTCTCGCCCTTCGGGGATTCAGTCCACCGAAACCCGGTCTCGTAGTCACGCCGTGCACGTGCTGTGAGTGTTTGTAAATTACGCAACAGAAAATTCAATAGTAAAGCCGCGTAACGGCTCACAGATAAGGCGAAGACACTGGTTGCCTAGGCTGGCTTCCCATCAGGATCCAAGCGCCGCCCGTTCCCTCGCATAGTGGTCGAGGGACTTTTTAATTGGAATTGCGTAATTTTCCTTTCACCTTACCGCTAAAATTCATTTGTGTTGTTTTTAATAATTGTGCGAATAAATGTGTAGACCCCGGGTGGGCATACACGTACAAACCGAACGCGACTTTGTGAATGAAGACCCTTGCTTCCATTTCCCCTCCCTATAGCACTATCTCCTTCTGAGGTAGAGGCCGTCTCTCTCTCGTGTAGAGGAGACTTGCGAGGTCTTTTCACGATCCAAACATAGTCCGAAATATTTTTATGAAGAACAAATTCGTTACCCGGGCCCGGCCTGTGACTGTTACACAATATTTTAATAGTGTTTATTAAAGGAATTTAATGTTCAATAAGATTTTACCTATATTGATAACTGTATTACAAGCTGCCTGCAAGTTATCCGGTAACAGTTTTGACATTTTTAATGATGTCTCTCCAAAATAAATGATTCTACGCCAGCTAAAAGTTGTATCATTTGATTGCTATCGTTCTAATACATGATTAACTAAATCTTAGATTTAGTTAATAAAATACTTAATCTTAGATTATTTAATATTACAGTTAAAGAACATATAAGATGTCTCAAAAGTAATAATTTGTCAGAGTTTGCGAATCATTTAATTGAAAATGATCATAATTTTAATAAAAATAATAACGTAGAAATACTCCATGAAGTAAATAAATGAGGTATTAAAATGAATATCTTAGAGTTTTTAGAAATTAATAAAACCATTAACAGTAATGAAGGATTAGTAAATAACATGTCAAACAGAACAGACGGCTCACCATTATTAAATTTATTTCCCTTGGGTTTTTCATCACCAGGTACTAGTAATTGATTAGCAAATGGTTTATGTCTTACCCCCTCCTGGCGTCCAGTAGAATGGAATAAAACCCACCCTTTACCTAAGAACTATATAACATTGCCATATGGTCAGTCTGAAGATGCTTCTTAAAGAGGGAAAACGCGTCACGTTAGTGATAAACCATCTAACTAACATCTAATAACTAAGTTATTAAATTAAACTTTACACAAGTCAAATACCATAATTGAATCTTGAAAACTTGTGCCAGAATTCAAATACACTTGGGCCTCGTATAACACGGTTGATGAATTGTGACATATTTTTGTACAACACGCTTTATTTAACACGGTTTCAGCATTTTTTTATTGAAAATGATCCTATAATTGAAGGAGGTTTGAAATTCAAGAAGGAATAACAACAGATCAAATACGTAAAGATTTATACGCTAAAAGCAAACAATCGCTTATTACAGAATTTTAAAGCCTCAATCAAAAAATACTCCAGAGTCCTCCGATAATGAAAACTTACAACCGATCTTGAAAATATAGAATTGTAAATGATAGCGATGATGAATGAACGATCTATTGTATGTCGGTAAAGTTTTTTTCAATACATACGTCAGTGTATATTTTTTCGATTGCCTATTAAAAAAATAAAGGATATTAACAAACTTCGATATTTTTTTGGAACGCATAACTACCGTAATATTAATGAACTTCAAACCTCTTATGACATGGCGTTTTTGTGGAGCCATATTACTTTATAAAAAAGCGACGATGGAGCTGGCTTGAACATGTGCTGCGGATGCCCCAGGGGAGCCTGAATCCTGCCTGTCTCTTCTACCAACCGGATGAATTCCGTCGCTCTGGGAGGCAGCTGATGGCCATCCATAGGATGAATTCGGCGGAGCTACGGGACTCTGGGATGACCTGGGAGGAAAAGTGGACACAGGCTGGGGACAATGAAGCTCGGAGGAACCGCGTGATAGCCATATGCTCCGAATAGGGAGCGGATATGGTTAATATATTTATATATTACTGGGTTATACGAGGCACAAGTGTGTCCTAATTTAAAGAAAGCTGCTAGCCGATTATTTTCTCACCTAGTTGTGAATCGTTATTATACTCCTCAATGAAGTTGGTAAATTTTAAAAAATAAAACACAATTCATTTGTACTACTTCCACATATTTATAATGATCAGGACCGGTTTCGCTCATCACGAGCATTATCAACTGATGACATTGTCAAATGCTCGTGATGAGCGAAACCGGTCCTGATCATTATAAATATGTGGAAGTAGTACGAATGAATTGTGTTTAATTTTTTAAAATATAATGTCTTTCCACCAAGAATTGACAGTTAACACCTTAAAAGTGAAGTTGGTAAAAACAAAAAATCGTTCACAGCTAACAAACGAGCATTTTTGACAGTTTTGCTGCGAACGGCTGTAAAAAAATTTACACAAAATTTAACAGATTTAGCTAAAAATGACAAATAAATTTAATTTAATTTGTATTAATGAATTTTGATCATTTTTTATTTTCCTATATTTGTATTTTTTATACTTTATATATCAATTAATATTTATATAGAATTGACGACTCCGTGGTGCAGTGGTTAACGTCGTTGATCACAGTTACGGACGCCTCGGGTTCAAATCCCAGTTCAGACAGTCTCATAAATTGATCTCTCAATCGATTTATGAATTTCTGTTCGTAGTCATGATGTTTGTGATGTCTAAAACTCCCTCTCACCCTATCTATCCTCAAAAACGGGACGCAGCGAGACCCATTAGCTAACCACCATTTCTGTCCTAGCCCTATCCTTCTTCCCCTACTCTCTTCGAAAAACGAGAGGTTGAGCAACTGAGTATCAAACAGTTCTCATAGAAAACTTCTGTTGATATACTTCCATTGGGAGACCATATGCTCCACTGTGGGAGCGGACATGGTGAAAAATGAATGAAACGATACTCTTGAAATGAAACATTTAATACACTAATTTTCGTTTCATGTTTCATGAAAGACTTTTTATATCAGGCTGAAATGTTGCTGATTGATATGTGAGGGAGCTGCTGATTCTTTCTTTGCCAATCTATTTCTAGTCTTTGAATTTACATACATGATTCCATATAGAAAAAAATAAGCCTAAACATAGTCGATTAAATAAAGAAAAAAGGATAGGACTAGTGCTTGGCTAATCGGTCTCGTTTTTGAGGATTATATATTATTATTGCTAGAGATAAATTATAACTACGAGATATTTTGTTCAATGATCCACGCTTAAAAAGATTTAGGCCAGCAGCAATCTGTTGAATTGTTTCAATTTAAAAAAAAAACCATAATGAATTAAAGGATGTCACAATTAGATCTTTCTGGTAAGTGTACATGTAGATGAAGAAAAATATGACTATTGTAACTATCGTGATTATAATTACTTGCCACAAATTTGTTTTAATTTAATTAATGGATGCAAACATTAGATCACGCTTAAATCAAAGCTGAGAATATTTAATTTCCAACAAAATAATAATAAGCGCTGATGACTTTATTTTGTTAAACCAGTTGAAATATACACAAGAATGTTCTATCGCAGCGATTCCCAAAGCTGTGCCCGCGGGTGTCATTGCTCTCGCTGACCGATTTATGTTTGCATTCGACCGCCGCATAATTTTTTATTTAAATTTTATTTTAAAGAGTTTCTAAAATAATTGTTTATAAATATCTAATTCCAACTCGTTAGTCTGCATCAGTCGACATGTATATGTTGTCTGACTACTCTGCTAGAGCACTGGATGGCAGGGGAGGAACTGTTTCAGCTAGAGATTTTGAACCTTCAAAATGATATTATACTGAAATCCTTAATATCTGATGGGATCTTCTGGAAAATAGAAGTAAGAAAAAAGTTTCCATTCTTAAAAAAGTGTCATAATTTTTCGGATACACACCTACCATTGCGAATCATTGTTTTCAAAAATAAATTTATTAAAATCAATATATAGATCTCGACTCACCGATGATTGTTTTCTAACATGAATAACATCATCACACTCTCATTATTCTGGGGAATTGGCCGATGAAATGAAAAGCCATTAGTCAAAATGACTGAGATCGTATAATTATTTGACACACCCTGGTTTTTGTTAACTATAAGTGTCATTAGTGTCCTGAACTGAAATCAGCCAGCGGCAACAGCAATATTTCGCAGAATAGGCTCTTTCTTGTTGCCAGGCGTTCAAATAGCCCCCAGTTACGTCCGCTGGACGAATCCATTTTTACGGAAAGGGGTAGCTCCAACTTTTCAGGGAGTTTTTTTAAATTTTTGTAGATAGTCGATTACGATCCGCCGAGTGGGACGAACGAGGTCTCGTCGCGACGAAGGTGACGTGACGATGTGAAGTGTTTGTTTTGTTTGTGTTTTGATTTGCGTTGGATTTAATTTAAATTCGTTGTGTTATTTGTATTATAACTTAAAGTAAATTCAGTTGCTAAGTAAATGTAAATGTAGAATCAATTTTATGTGTTAGGATTTATATATTTGTGTAATGTTGAACCACTGCATCTTGAATGGAAAATAAATAAGTTTTGAACCGGATTTGAAATGGTGTTTGTCTGAGATCAGCCCTTCCAGGACTCCGGATAACCAGCCGCTCGCCTCTCTTCGATCCGGGGTCTTCTCATATTTTTATATGACGATTATTTGTTTTAGACAAACATGACGTGTATTCATTTTATAGAATGTGAACTATAATTTCACTCTTCTAAAATTATTTTTTCGTGTATTAATTTAATAATGACCATGTCTAACCGTAAATTTGATTTGAAAAAATAAACGGTGCCCGCGGCCTTATCGATATTTTAGAATGCGCTCTAGAATACAAAAATGGTTGGGTACCCCCGCTCTCCGTGCTGGTAGAACGAGTGAAGTCGTAGAATATAATAACTTTGAAAAACAATAGTTTTAAATCATATAGTGGTATGTTTATTCTGGCAAAAAGCCATGATATAACTAGGTATAACGTATAACTCATCGATACAAGATTTTTCTTGCAAAGCAATTGTACTTGGGAGAGAGTACTTTGAAAAAAATAATACTCGAAATGAGATGATCTCAGAACTTGTTTTTATGACTTGATGCCTTCTGTCGGTATAACTTCGATACATCCACATACTTTAAGAATAGTCAAAGATTCTATTATTTCTTGCTGTCGGGTATTATAAACCTTCATATTTTTTCAATGTACATTTCTCTAAGCGCGTCGCGAGTGGTAAAGTTAAAGAAAGAACTCAGAAATTGCTCCCACAAAATGCAACAGTGGTAGGTAATAAAAATTCTTAAAAGCAAGGCATTTTCAAGAACAAACCAGAAATTCTCAATCGTTTTCATACTAAGGTCTGGTATTTCTATTGTTTTTAAACCCTCCTCGTAGAATACAGCCACCAGACGGTGCCTCCGAGATTCTTTGCAAACCGCCAGTCTGTACAGGTGTCCCGTAGTACCACTGAGTGCATCCTATGGATGGCCATCATCCATCCGGTTGGTAGAAAAGACAGGCAGGATTCAGGTTCCCTGGGGTATCGTTTCTACTATTCAATATAATAAGGGGATTGAGGATTTAGTAGCTTTGACGTTTGTTTACCAAATTAATTACACTACAATCCTAACAGATACGTTTTTTACTATTTTCAAATTAATTATTTATGCCATAAAACGGTAGCATGAATTTGGAAATGCATTCATCGAGCATTGTAGATTCAACGTCTTATAATAATTATGATAAAAATACATTATAAATATGATTAACGTCTCTGAAACTTCAATTATTACATTGATTGAATCGGCATATACTTAAAAATATCAAAGTATTCAGTTCTACAAAACATTATTATTTTGTTGATAGCTATTCCGGCCTAACGTCATCGTCAGAACTATGCTGAATATATCGATGTTAAGTCTAAAATATGATTAACAAGAAACATCAGCAATAAATAAATGTAAATTTTTCGTTTCGTTTCGAAGCCAGTTTTGATCATTATAAAAATGTGGAAGTAGTACAAAACCATTTTTTTTCATTCTTGCAATAAAACTCGGGCTTCCAATTCCGGGATCCGGATCCTGAAATTCCGGAATCCCGAGCGCTTAATCAATCCCGTAATCCCTGAATTGAAATAATACGAATTCCGGGATTTCGGGATTCGCTGAAATACAAAAAATTTCGACGACAATAAGCGCGCAATTTACTATAAATATTCTGTTTGAAAATTCTTTTTACGAGAAAGAGATCGACAATAAAGGGAGTCTAAAAAGTGAGAATTAAAAAGTTGGATCTCTTGAAGGTCTTCATGTTCAGATGAATTAAATTTATAAAATGAATATAATATAATATCTAAGCATTTATAATTTTAAACAACATTTTAATAGACATAATTACAAGATAAGTAAGTGTTTCTAACATGTCTGAATACAAAATAATTGTATTCGCATCTTCGAGTATTCGTGATACCTTAACTTAAACCTCTATTCGTTATTATGCCAGGTCTCATTGTATTTAAAAAACTCTTTTCTGTGTAAATGTAATAAATTTAATAAAATATCATTGACATCGTGTGAAATTTATTTGAGTCCAACAAACAACAGACTCACAAAATCTCAGCACCAAAAAATCGAATGAGAGATACCAACATATTTTAAAAAATAAGTAAATATTCTTTTATGTAATTGCACGTGTTCATAATTATTATTATTTTGTATTATTTTATCGGCGTCCGTTGGTAACGTGGCTACGGTTACGGATGTCTCGGGTTCAATTCCCGGTGCGGACAGTTTTCATAGATTGGTCTTTCAATCGATTTATGGATTTCTGTTCGTAGTCTGAGTCCTCTCTCCCACCAATCCCATCCTCGCGGGGCGTAGCGAGAGCGATTAGCTAACCACTAGTTCTGTCATAGCCCTATCCTTCTATCTCTACTCTTTTCGAAAAAGAAAAGAGAGGTTGAGCAACTGAGTGACAAGCAGTTCTCGTAGAAAAAATTCTGTCAAGATACCTCCATTAGGAGACCATATGCTCCACATTGGGAGCGGACATGGAATAAAAAAAAAAAATATATTTTATATTTTGATTCTAAATCAATAAAATCATAGTATAACTAGATGTTGTGTTCTTTCATGCGTTTTTACCTAGAGTACCTATCCTCCTATTTTGTATGAACTACAAAAGCTTTTTCACTGGGTTTTTTGAACATTCGTAATATTTTTTCCGTGGCTTCATTTACACGGTTTATCGTGGAAAATTTTTTTGACGATTTCTTTTTTTTTCAATCCCAGGATTGAAATAATGTCAATCCCGAAATCCCGGGATCAGAAAAAGGGTCCGGGATTGGATGCCCTAAATACAACAACCTAATAATAAGTAGATGAATTATACTTTAAAATAAATATTTGTGTAATCTTTATTACATGAGAAGACCCCGGATCGAAGAGAGGCGAGCGGCTGGTTATCCGGAGTCCTGGAAGGGCTGATCTCAGACAAACACCATTTCAAATCCGGTTCAAAACTTATTTATTTTCCATTCAAGATGCAGTGGTTTAACATTACACAAATATATAAATCTTAACACATAAAATTGATTCTACATTTACATTTACTTAGCAACTGAATTTACTTTATGCTATAATACAAATGACACAACGATTTTAAATTAAGTCCAATGCAAATCAAAAAAACAAACAATTCACATCGTCACGTCACCTCCGCCACGAGAGCGCAGCTCGTCCCGCTCGGCAGATCGTAATCGACTGTCTACAAAAATTAAAAAAAACTCCCTGCAAAGTTAGAGCTACCCCTTTCCGTAAAAATGGACTCGTCCAGCGGACGTAACCGGGGGCTATTTGAAAGAGAAAGAGCCTATTCTGCGAAATATTGCTGTTGCCGCTGGCTGATTTCAGTTCAGGACACTAATGACACTTATACTTAACAAAAACCAGGGTGTGTCATACAGTTATTTGTATTTACAAATATTCACACAAAATGTAAGAGAAACAATTTGGCAAATGAACCTTTTCTACGACCCCTAAATTGCACAAATTTCAACTAAACATAATATTTAGTGAGATTAGAAGAATGAATATTATTTGAAACAATATGCACTAGTCAAAGGACGCGTTTTTCTTTTGTTCTGTATTATTTATTGCCTATATGAAGCCAGCACTGTCAAAGCATGTCCGCTTCTAATTCAACAACTAAACTACGCTGAAGTCAACCTTATTTGCAAAATAACTCTCTACTTCTGAGAAAACAATTGAGGGTGGAAGTAAGACATTTTAACGTTGTTATGTAATATTCAAACAAATACAGTAGAATCTTTAAGACCTTTCGAAAAGTAATCTCATTTATTTTTTCCTCAAAGATTATTAGTCCCTCGCTAGTCTTTTCGCATCCTCCCAGGTCATCCCAGCGTCTTGTAACTCCGAGTACATCCTGTGGATGATCATCAGCGGCCTTCCACGATGACGGAATCCATCCAGCCGGTAGAAGATACAGGTAGGATTCAGGCTCCCCTGGGGCAGCACATGTTCAAGCCAGGTCCGTCGTTTGGATTTTGGACGTAATAAGGGGCTGGTACCACCGTACCCCAAGAATCCGCCTCAAGTATATATGTTTTCGAAGCACAGTATATGGTTACTCCGGTACTACGGCTTCCAATTAACTGCCCAAAAAGTCTAACCGGTTTTCGGTTTTTTTCTGACGAAAAAACCGGCTAACCTTTTGGTACCATGATGTAATAGTGTAACGATTGAAAAAAAATGTATTTTTCTTCATAAAATTTACGAATATGAACTAATAGGTATATGATTTAAGACATCGACTGAGGGTGCTTGATGGAATTTCAATATCAAATTTGGATTATTGAGATTTTGTACACTTCCACGTCTTTTGTCACTAACGACCCTTCTCTGTTTCTGTGTAATATATGTTTAATTATATTGAGCAACTCTCTGATATATGAATAGTAGATTACATATATGTATATATATAATTTAAGACGTCGACAGTTCGAGTCCATTCATGTGCTCGAATGCCTGAAGATGCCGAAAGGCGAAACCCGGGTCGTTAGTGACAAAATACATAGAAGTGTACAAAATCTCAATAGTCCAAATGTAATAGGTATATATTATACCAGAGATTCCCAAGCCCCTTGCCGGCGGAAATGGCGCCCGCTCACCGATTTGTGTGAGCTCGGCGTTCATCAATTTGATTATTTGTTACTTCAATTTTATTTTCTCAAGTTTCTAAAATACTCATTTGATAAAAATGTTATTCAAACTCATTTGTCTGCATAAGTCGAAATGTTTATGTTGTCTGGCTACTCTGCTAAACACTGGTGGCATCTTTATGATTGTTTACTGACAGGAATATCACCAAGCTCTCCTTATTATGAGGCACTGGCCAATGAAATGCAATGCCAAAGATCACACTGATTTTGAGATTGATAAAATAATTTTTAATATATTTTAATAATTGATATAACAATGTACTTAAAGGCTGGGAGCCCCTGTATTATAACATACAAGTGAATTAAATATACACCAACACAAATACAATGCACCATAACAAAATCTTTAATCACAAGCAAAATACAATTGGTAATAATTCAATTGTTATGTTAACACATTGATGAGAAATATACACACAATGCAAATGCAAACAAGACAAATGCATACATGACAATTGCGCACGGAGTAAAAAGAATACATATTTTGTATGTATTATATTTTAAAGAAAAATAAAAATATGCTAGAATTTTATATACTTATATTAGGGATGAATATTAAATAATGTATTACGTTTTCAATGTAGAAAATACTATTATTTTATTAATTAGTAATCTTGATAAATTATAATCTAAATTATTTTTATTTCATTATTATGTAACTTAGAGTATATTATTACAAAAACAAAATAAACTAATTTACTCTCAAATAATAACTGACATAAAATTTACATTTTGCCTTTACATCAAATTATTAATGTCGCTTTCGTTCAAAACTTTTTTCATTGAATGTATAAATACCTATATTATTTTATATTAATTGAGTGGTCAACGTCGTTGGCTTCGGTTGAGGTCATAAAATGATTTTTCAATCTATTGATAGATTTCTATTCGAAAATACAGTTGCCTCCTATGTCTAAAACTCCCTCCCACATATCCAATTCTTAAAAAGATATGTAACGGGAGCGATTAGCTAGCCACTAGTAATGCCCTATCCTTCTATTCCTGCTCTTTTCGAAAAAGAGAGGCTGAGCAACTGAGTAATAAAGAATTCTTGTAGATACAACTTCTGTTGAGATAAACTCCATTAAGAGTCCATATGCTCCACATTATGGTTTTATGGTTTTATTTTTATATAAAATTGTTACTGTATGCATATGGCTTTGGGGCAATAATTGTAATGTGTGTATTATATAGAACCAAAAATAAGTATTTAAACAGATACCATAATAATTATTCATGTGTATATTTTCATATTTATCATAGGTACTATGATTGTATGTTCCAAGAACATTATTTTGCAATTTTAAACCATTTTTTCTTTATTGCTTAAAAACTCTAATGCACCTTGCATCTAGTGTTTCATTAAACTACGAATATTTGTGAGACATTATTATTATTGTTCCTTTCGCACTACACTTACACATTTACAAGTGCTTCAGACTAAAGTTGAAGAATACTAAGAAAACGATATCTTATGTATGATTTATGACACTTATTGTCGGAAATACCAAAGAACATGCTTTACAATTGAATTTTTGTGTTTCCGTTGACTTTATGGATATAGAAACATGTGTTTGTTGATTTAAACTTTTTATTTCCAAATAGATAATAAAACACACTATCCCGTTTGGCTTAGAAATCACCATAGCTTTTTTTTTACACAACTTTTTCGATTTTTTTTATTGGGTAGCAGTTATGTTAGATGTTGATTCAACATTAAAAAATATCGAACGACGAAAAATGCTTCTAAAAATATTTAAGTTGATGTAATGGGTGTCGACGTTCGTGGCGCAGTTGGTAACGTCGATGGCTACGGTTACGGATGTCTCGAGTTTAGGCGCCTGAGCCGAGAGTTCCATAAATCGATTTCTGTTCGTAGGAATGGATGTATGTGGTGTCTAAAACTCTCTCTCACCAGTACGATCCTAAAAAAGTGCGTACTGAGAGCTCTACTCCTGTCCTAGCCCTATCCTTTTATCGTTACTCTCTTCGAAAAGAGAGGTTGAGCAACTGAGTAACAAGCAGTTTTCGTAGAAAACTTCTGTTGAGATACCTCCATTATAAGGTCATATGCTCCACACTGGGAAGCGGACATGGTAAAAAAAATGCGAAATACAAGATAAGATAAGCAATATTATGTTCCTCGTTATAAATATTTTTTTTACAATACCAAGCTTAGGTAGTTATCAGATCTTTCTAATAAAAATTAGAAGTAATCGTGAAAATTTATAAAAAAAAATTGATTATAAATATGTATATTTTTTTATAATAGTACCTACAAGGGGTATTCAAAATTTTATTTGCATCTGAAAAATAAATAATAAATGTAGATCTGCCGTAAGTTCAATAAGAGCTATCGTGTAACACTAGTTTTATTCTCATCGAAAATATACTATGAGAATCCTTTCGAATTTTGAATATTAATTTGTATGTAACGTCAAATTGATTAAAAAAATTATTGTTGTTCATAATTTTACCTCATTTATATTGCAGGAACTAGATAATTGAACAATATTTATATTTTTAAATAACTGATAACTCTACATATGAATAGATGTATTAAACCTTATTATATTTAATATGGAAAGAGAAATTTCTAGAAACCCCGGTTAACCGAGGAAAACAAACCGGGTTTCGGGTTTTTTCAAAACAGCCAATAAACCGGCTTGGAAGCCTTACTCTGTACTTTAGTGACGTGCCATGACTGGCCACCGCAAAGCAGCACTATTTTTTCACTATTTTTTTTTGACTATTTGTCAAAAGGATAGTATAGATTTGTAGATGGAATTAGTGATGATATATTTCTACATTCACAAATATTTAAGCGACCATCTCTTGTCCGGATTATGTACTTGAAAAAAATATTGATTCTGGTGAAATACCTACCACTGTACGCCAATTTACTGATTAAAGTCCAATAGTTATCTAATGACATCTGGGATTGTGTTGAAAAACCAAAATAATATTGTTAAAATCTGGCGAATTATTTCCACGAAAACGTGCTTTGTCTTTCGTGAGAAATCTACGATTTTGGCACATTTGGGGCTCCCTCAAACAGTCCTCAAGTTGAGGTTGGAGAAAATCAATGTTGCCGAAATCGTCTCATTGAATTTTAGACATCTGCGGATGTAAAGCGAATGACAATCAGGATAACATTCAGAATGGTAATGCTTGAAGCAATGACAGCCGCCATTGTATACCAATGACATTCCGATTGATCTTGTAAGGTCCGCTTAATACCGACTAATACAATATGTATTATGTGTACAAAATAAAACAATTATTTTTAATACTAGCCTCTCCACTGGATTATAACGATCAGGACCGCTTTCGATCACCGCTAGCCTAATAACAGTTAACACAAGCATAAAGTGTTACGAAACTTTCTTTTTAATTTTCCCATTTTCTGACCTAAGACATACCGAATCAATACAAAATTTTTAGGAAGTATAAAACCCGTTTTTATACTTCCTCATGGTTTATAATGATCAGGACCGGTTTCAATCATCGCGATCTTAATGACAGTTAGCAGAAGATTTAAGTCTTTTAAAATTCCTCATTTGCTATTTTGGCTAATGAATATTTATGAATTATTTTTAAAATCATTATATTTCTCTCAAATAATTGATTTTTAATGTGGTTTAATTTTATATTTCAGATTAGTATTTATTGATTTGTATGAGGTCCTTAGCATTTAAAATGTGGATTATTTAATTTCATTTATAGGTATATAATTTGTTTTAATTCTTGTCGTAGTTCTTGAACTGACTGTTATATAAATAGCCTAATTATGGTTTTATTTTTATTAGTTAATAATGCTTGCGGTGAGCGAAACCGGTCCTGGTCATTATTAAACATGTGTAAATAGTACAGACAAATTTTGTTTTATTTTTAAAATATAAAGCCTTTCCACCAAGACAGTTAACCACATTAAAAGTGATTGATTCAATATGTTTTAAAGTCATATTCAAACAAATACAATAGGACCACTACTAACTACTAATTCGTTGTATTCCCTTCGTAACTTCTAAAAACCTAATGTAAAACATTGTATCGTCGCCGTTTAGGCAAAAGTCACCAAACCCAAGTTGTCGCAATTTGAAAGTTTAGAGATGAAGGAAAAATCAAACTTTCATGTTTTAAACTTTTTATTTACCTATATTACATAGCTCCGCGGCGTCCGTGGCGCAGTCGGTAGCCTCACTGGCTATGGTTAAGGATGACCATCGCTCAGGTTCAATTCCCGGTGAGGACGGTTTTTATAGTTTGATCTCTCAATCGATTAATGGATTTCTGTTCGTAGTCTGAGTACTCCCTCGCACCCACCCATGCTCACGGGACGTAGCGAGAGCGATTAGCTAACCACTAGTCCTGTCATAGCCCTATCCTTCTATCCCTACTCTCTTCGAAAAAGGGAGGTTGAGCAACTGAGTAACAAGCAGTTCTCGTGGAAAAAATTCTGTCAAGATACCTCCATAAAGTGCCATATGCTCCACATTGGGAGTGGACATGAAAAAAATGTATACAACTACTATGCGTTAACTTTTAATGCTAAATAATACATCTGCTAGGTTTTGAAGGACGCTCCAGTGAGCCATGCAGTGAAAAACAAATAATTCGGATTTAAGCACATTAACATTTACTGACTTATGCACCGTTGTGACTTTTGATGCATTTGAAAGAACATAATTTGACGCTTCGGGTGACACACCTAATACATCATCAACCCAATGCCGCCTTTTCAGGGTTGGTAACTCTTGCCTGAATTACGACGATGTAAATTTACACGAAGGGTCAGTTGGTTGGCCATATGGTTACTCACCAAAGTCAAAATTGTTTCCTTTAGTCTTCATTTTTGGAATTATTACTTATATATGCTCATTTTCCGACAATGGCTATAATATAAAACTTTTTGATTCTGGTTTTTCCCGCAAGAATTTATTTTATGATTTTTAATAGTTATTTTTAATGTTCATTCTACTCACACGCTAGCCAATTGTTTTTCTATGTCTGCTCCCAATCACCTCCTAATGAAGGTATATCAACATAATCTGTACATAAATAAACCAAGGTCCATGTTGTAGTTAACTAGGAAGTATTTCATTTGAAATATGAATTATTTTTGTAATATTTACAGTGAATCCCTAAATCCTACTAGGAATTACTAATTGACCGGGCTTGGAAGCAGGGACGGCTCTTGCAAAGGAGCAAATGGTGCACTGTACTCCCATATTCAAGTTATTATTATTCATTCAAGTAATAAGCGATATTATACAAACATAGCAATTCACTCATTTTAAATTTTCCCGCGTGTTCCCCATAAAAAAAATATTGCATCAAGCGATGATTCACAACAATGCTACCTCGTATTCCGCGCCAGAAAAAATAGTAATAATAATACGTCGAGACGGTGCAATTTTTGTTCAGCGCTCCTTGAGTGGAAGGGATTTCTTAGGAAACTTTGGTTTTTTGTGACGTCATCTGTGTCACACGTTCGACTTTCATACGAAGTTTTTAGTTATTCAAGATCATTGCACCAGTTTCCGAATTATGACGACCGTTCCCGAAAGTATTCAAACTCGCAGAGACCTGTCGCATATGTTTAGTACGTGCGTCGAAAGGACCTCTAGTATATTGAGCCTGCCACAAAGAAGCGCATAACATCAAATTTATTTACTTTCTTTAACATACGTCTAATATTTACGTGCTTCAATAATGAATAGTGCATATTCTGTCTCATGCATTAAAGAAAATCGTCAGGATTTTTCGAAAAGGATGGAAATTAAAGCAGCAGGTCGTCCTATGCCAAGCTTAAATTTATTTCAGAAGTGTACGCTTAATAATAAAGTGTTTACTCGTAAATTTAATGTAGAAACGTATAAAAAACACCATGGCTATGTGGCTGTACTAGTTTTAATACAGTATTCTGCTTTCCGTGTCTGTTGTCTGGAGGTGAATCTAACTGGACTGAGAGTGGAATTAAGGACCTGGTTCACCTATCATTCAAAATAAAAAAACACGGTAGCTCTCAAAATCACATTTTAAACGAAATGCAACTTGCGGTATTGGTATCGTTAGATATTCGTTCCCAATTGGATGCTGGGTATCGTATGTCAGTGAAACAAATTAATGAGCGTGTAGATAAAAATCTATATATTTTATCAAGGTTAATTGACTGTGTGAAGTTCTGTGGTGCATTTGAATTAGATTTAAGGGGACACGATGAAACTGCAGATTCCCATAATCCAGGTGTCTATCGAGGGCTTATTGATTTCGTCTCAGAGATTGACATCGCAATGAGCAGCAGTGTTTTCAAGGGAACTTCAAAAACAATTCAAAATGACATTTTAGATTCAATTTTGGAGGTGTGTCGCAACGAAATTAAAAATGAAATATCGCAGAGCAAATATATCGCTATCCAGGCGGACGAAACAACTGACATAGCCACTACACAACAACTCGTTTTGGTAATACGTTACGAATTGCGCGGGAAGATACATGAACGTTTCTGGAAATTTATTATCCCAAAGATCATACTGCGGTAGGTATTGCATCTGAGATTTTGAAGGAACTGGAATTTCTCGACATTAAACCAGCACAATTAATCGGGCAGAGTTATGATGGTGCATCAGTGATGAGTGGGCGATTAGGTGGTGTGCAAGCTTTGATAAAAGCTTCGTATCCATACGCACATTTCATACATTGTTATGCACATCAATTGAATTTAATAATGGAGATAAGTGGTTCAGCCAACACTATGGTTCGGAACTTTTTTGCAAATTTACGATCTTTTCCATCATTTTTTTCGAGATCTGCGAAGAGAGCTGACATTTTAAAAGATATAGTTCATAGAAGAATACCTTCAGCACCAATAACTAGGTGGAATTTTAATATAAGAACAGTGACTTATCGCGAGCAGTTGAAAGAGTGTATGGAGCACATCTTAGAAACCGTAAATTTAGACGCTGATACCATCAATCAAGCTGGAATGCTGTTTCGATATTTGAACGAAGATCATTTCAATTACTGGCTAGATTTCTTTGCAAAAGTTATGCCACACTGTGATATACTTTTTATGCAACTTCAATCTAGGTCGAAAGATGTTTTGGAGATAAATAAGGATATCGAAAGTTCTACGCGTTCTATTCAGAATATCCGAGAAAATACCCAATGTCACTAGTCCAACCTACAAAAAGACGTAGTCCAAATGACTTACCCCATTATGTCATTTGTAATGAAGTATGCGATACTTTAGTGAATCAAACGAAAGATCGTTTCGCATACCATGATCATTTAGTAGCAGCTAAATTGTTTTTTAGCGAAAAATTTTCGGATTATCACAAAAGTTTTCCTTTAGCGGACTTTAATATTGCAACATCAACTTAACTAAACACAACGCAACGACAAACTAAAGCTTAAAAATGAATTAACTGTCATATACAGTAGGGAAGATTTTTACGTCACCGATGGAGCATTGTCCATACTTCAACTTTTTACAAACAATAATTTAATCGAAGTATTTAGTGAAAGTGTTAAGTTATTACAGATTATTTGTACAATACCGATGACTTCAGTGGAAAGTGAGCGTTGTTTCTCAACATTAAAAAGGATCAAGTCATTTTTGAGAAATACCAAGACAGACTAAATGCTCTTGCGATGTTAAGTGTAGAGAAACAATTGGCATCGTCAATATCGGATTTTAATGTTCGTGTTATTGAAGTGTTTTCAAAATCCAAGAATCGGAGGATGGATTTCTTTGAGTCTTTTTTGCACTCCCTATTATTCTTGTCACCGGCCGCCACTGCTTGGAAGCCCTATTATTAACTTAGTCAACACAATACGTTTTAATTTAAGACATCGACTGAGGGTGCTTGATGGAATTTCAATATCAAATTTGAATTATTGAGATTTTGTACACTTCCATGTATTTTTTCACTAACATCTCGGGTTTCGCCTTTTGGCATCTTCAGTCAGTCGTGCGCTCGAATGTCTGAATATGCCGAAAGGCGAAACCCGGGTCGTCAGTGACAAAATACATGGAAGTGTACAAAATCTTAATTATTCAAACATAGGTTTTATACGAGAACTGCTTGTTACTCAGTTGCTAAACCTCTCTTTTTCGAAGAGAGTAGAGATAGTAGGCTATGGCTAGGACAGGACCAGCGGTTAGCTGATCGCTCTCGCTTAGCCTCATTTTTAGTATCGGATGGGTGGGACGGAATTTTAGACATCACAAACATTCATGCCTACGAACAGAAATCGATAAATCGATTGAAAAACCAATCTATGAAACTCGCATCCGCATCGGAACTTGAACCCGGGCATCCTTAGCTGTAGCTTACGACGTTAACCGCAAAGCCGACAGACAGGTATATAACTAAAACATGATGAATTTATAATGTTTTCATGTTTCTTCTCAAGTATATTAGGTATTTTTTGTGAAAATTGGCTAATAACTCCTTTATTAACTATGTAGAAAATATGGAGTCCTATCGGAGTTTATCTTAACACATATATATTTTCCGAGAACTGCTTGTTACTCACTTGACTATTTCTGAAACTGCGTAATTCGCTAATAGTCGTTATTTATTTTTGTCCTAAAGCTTCATTTTTCTGAACAAAACTTATTTTTGTAAAAAAATAAAGCGAGCTCTGCTTAAAGTCGTGTCGCTATACAAACAGCCAACCTCAGGAAAAATACTATGCTAAAAAGAAATAAACCAGTGTAATGACTCACATGCACAAAATAATTGAGGAAGACGTCACTCATTTTAGTTCCCTTTACACCATAGGTTCCCAAAGTGCTCCATACCCCTGGGGTCCATTAAATTAAAAACATCTCTTGGGTGTTACAAGAAGTACGGTTCACAGTGATATTTTCAATTATCAACAAAATATCGTCATTAGCTAGATAACGTCTAAATGACCTCACATAAATTTCCTCTATCTTGGGCGAAGCCTGGTATAAAATATTAGTATTTTCATAAAGTAAACGTAGTTCTCTCTGTTTGTATGCAACTTAAACCTTCTGCATCGGACACTAAAGGCGAATCGATATTCAAGGTTTGAAAGATTATTTCATGGAAAAAATCGATTCCTTTATCAAATATAATATCGGCAGCAACAGATGGATCACCAGCCATGTTTGGGCGTTATCGCGCTTTTACAAGCCTTTTAAAACAAAATATACCCGGAGTGCTTGCAATTCATTGCGTCATTCATCGGCAACATTTAGTAGCTAAAAATCTGATGATCTCTTCAATCCGTCATAAATGCAGTAAACAAGATTCGTAGTAATGCGTCGAATTCTAGGCTTTGCTCAATTGTGTGAAGAAAATGGAGAGGACTTTCGTAAATTACTCCTTCACACTTAAGTACGCTGGCTCTCGAAAGGCTTATGTTTGACAAGATTTTTTCAATTTTTGAGATCGTTGTAAAGTTTTTGGAGGCAAAATATCCCATTTTAAAAGAAAATATAATCAAATGGCCACCAGATATTGCTTATCTGACAGATTTGCTTACTAAATTTAACGAGGTTAGCTTACAGTTACAAGGCGACTGTCTGAATTTAATAAAAACAAAATTCATCGTTGCAGCTTTTCATGCCAGAATGAATATATATATATATATATTTTAATCCATGTCCGCTCCCAATGTGGAGCAAATGATCTCCTAATGGAGGTATCTTCACAGCTATTATGAATGCTCTTAGAAGCCTGTATTCCTACATTTTTGTATGCGTAATGCTTACATTATGACTGGGATGTACGGCCCCTTGTCGCCGCAGCAGGCAGCTTATAGTTTACATCAAGGGCTCCCAACCACTTTTGTCAAATAGTACACAAAAAATGATGTACATGCCATGGCTGTCTCATACGTACAAAGTAAACGTTAAATAAAAATATTATATCAATCTCGGTCAGTGTGATCTTTGACATTTCATTTTATTAATCAGTGCCTCATAGGTAACAACAAATAAAGACGCTCATTGGGGAGACTCATATGTTGATTTTGTTTAATTCATATTTGAAAACAATGATTTGCAAAGGTATGTTGAACCGAAAAATTATTCTATCTAATATGCCCATTATTTAAAAATTAGGAAAGTTCTTCTTTTCACTATGTACCAGAAGTTCTCACCTGACATTAAAGATTATGGCATAATGTCATTCTGAAAGTCCAAAATGTCTAGCTCCAGTTCTCATTCCGTCGTCCAGTGCTATAGCAGAGTATCCACACAACATGAATGTGTCGAGTTATGCAGACAAATGAGCTCGAATTACATTTTTATTAAATAATTATTTAAGAAACTTACTGAGGGAAAATTGAAATTTTAAAAAATACGTCGCTGAAGAATAGTGACGAGCGTACACAAATCGGTCAGGCACGGGAAAGAGTTGGGAATAGCTGTTTTACATGATATATTATTATTGCGAGAGATACCTACATAACTCCGAAATTACTACAGTTTTCCACGTTAAAAAAGATTTAGACCACTAGCAAATCCGTTAAAATATTTTAATTGTTAAAACCTTCGATGATTTAATCACTTAATGAATGTAATAATGAGACCCATGCCAGGTAATAATATTTATACTTGCGATAGAGAAAAATTATTATTATTGAATTAGCATTACGTAGGTACCTTTATTTTGTTATTATTTACCTAGAATCTTCAATTATATTGAATACAAAAAATAGATCAAGCGTAATCAGAGCTGGGAATTTTTCTTTGTAACAAAATAATACTAATCGGTAATGACATTATGCACGCTCATGTTGAAACTAGAAAGTTAAAAATATCAGTAAGGACCGCACTTCATGTTACTCCCACAAAATATATTCCATCAATTACTGATAATGTTCATACTAAAACAAAAGCCTGAATAACATGTGAAAATTTCACGTTGCTACTGTTCACAATTTGGTACGTGTTCTTGTAACAGACACAGATTTATACATCGGTATTGTAGTACAAAGATATATGTCCAGTTCTGCTTTGTTTAAGGAAAAAAAAAAAAATATGTCAGGAGACACAAATTAGCAATTTATACACAATGTTTAAACATTGTAATGTTATAGTCAACGTATTGATTTAAAAATCATTAATTAATATTATTGAAATTATTTTTTAATTCGCAGATGGCGGAAGATGATCAGTCCTGGAGATACCGTAAGAACAGCTTTTGACAGGTAAACTACATCTACTATTTGACCGTGTGGTGGCCATGTGTTGCTAGTGGGGAGCGGGTATGGTTAAAGGAAAAAGGTTTTTATGTACGCACTGCCTGACCTTTGGGCCGACTATAGAAGTAAGATTATTTTAGTAAATTGCGGCTTCACACTTTGAGCTGAAACCCTGTAATCCAGAGATGGCGAACCAATGGCACGCGTGTCACAGGTGGCACGCGAGACGATTTTGCATGGAACGGGAATGTTTTATTATGAAGATAAACAAATAAAAGTGATTTTACAAAAAAAGATTAAGAATAAATAATAGAACGATTTGAAAATGCGTTAGAAGCAAAAATAAAACCATTTCCGAGAGGGTTTGCTCAGTTTTGACAACTTGAAGAAACTGGAAAGTTTTTTACCCATACAGAAACATAATATACGTATCAACAGTTAAACTTGACAATGTTTTAATTCATGGGGCCAAATGATTTTGAAATGGAATTGGTAGATTTTCAGTCGAGTTCGATATGGACACGAAAATTTATGAATTATTTTGTAAGAAATTGATTCGTTGGACCAGTTCAGAGGAGTGCCGAAAATGAAGTGCTAACAACTTGGTTATCCATCCCGGAAAATTTTTCTTATCTTAAAAAAATAGCAATTGGCATTTTAACAATTTTTTCATCGACTGATTACTGTGAATCATTATTTTCTTCAATGAATTTTATTAAATAGTAGACTAACAGACGGAAGTAGTACTTCTTGTATTCCATTAAAAGCTACCAATTACGAACCCGATATAAAACATTTGGCATCTAACATCCAACAACAAAAATCTCACTAATAATGAAGTTTTGAGTCTTTTATTTTGCCTTAATAAAAACTAAATTAAACATTTCGATGTATTAGTGCTTTGTTTACATTGAAAATTTGAAGTCAGACAAAGAATTGATTGAATTTTTTATTTCTATGGCATGTGGCATGCGAAATAATAATATATTGAAAACAATTTTGGCACGCAGACTCAAAAAGGTTTGCTACCAATGCTGTAATCTAATGCCACGCCAAGGATTTTTGCTCGTTAGGTATTGTGCCTTCCGAGACATGTCATTATAAAACTTATTTATTGGGTTTTTGTGATTGCTTTATTGCAGAGGAGCTCCAGGATTTTAAATGAGTCAAAAACAAATGTAACTATTGTGCTTTCATAAAAACTGTGGCATAAAGCAAAAGCTATTAACACATCAAGGCACGGAATTGAAAATGACACTGCTATTTATAAATAATTATTACCATGCACGATTTATCGCACTAGAGCAAAATCTTTGTTTTATTTGTTTATTTACCATGTTCGCTCTCAATCTTGATACACAATTTTTCTGAAATAAATATAAATAATTAATGTAATGATTAAAAAAAAATGTCTTTTAAATGTACCCACAATTATTTAAGTTTTAAGCTCAAAGGGCCGACCACTGGCGACGGCTGACTTTAGGAACATTCGCCCTATCATTTTTTCGATTTAGTGTGTTCTTCCAGAACAACAACGATATTGTTTTTCTTCCGGATCAAAAAAAAAATGTACCAAAGGTCGTATTAAAATAATAATGTTGATAATGATCCAATACCGCGATTTAATTTTATCAATAGAGATTAGCGTATCCCTACTTTAAATGATTATGGATGGAAAGGTATAAAATAGCCAAGTATTTAGTTCCATAGTTGATAAAATAGATTAAAAAAATTAATGCTACTCTGCATCATTAGAACGAATGGATCATAAGGAATTTGGGTCCAATAATACGTAATAATACGAAAAAAAAATTTCCGTATTGGTATTTAAGCCCAAGATGGTACTGTTGCCAAGTCTGGCACATTCTGGCACAGTCTGGCACGACGGCCTTGTACACAAGCTCGTCGTGACCAACACCCCTCTTTACATCTCCAAGATCATTCAGGACTACCTGAAAGATCGCACCCTCTACGCAGCGGTTAAGAAGGAGAAATCCTCTCTCCGCACAGCCTCCGCTGGGGTACCCCAGGGTAGCCTCCTGGGACCTAGGCTTTTTAATCATTTCATTTATGATCTTCCAAACCCCAAAAGCTGCTCTGTCGCCCTCTATGCAGACGACACAGCAATCACATCCACCCACAAAGACCAAGACGTAGCGCTACTTCGCCTTGAGGCTGGCACAGCCCAGCTGACTGACTTCTTCAGCCGCTGGAGACTTAAGGTCAACGGTGCGAAGACAGAGGCGATCCTCTTCACTCGCAAGACCGCCAACAAATCGTACAAAGGGAAAATCACCGTATGTGATATACCCTGCTCGTTTAGCCAAAAGGTCAAATATCTCGGGGTATACTTGGACCGCTCCCTCACCTGGTCTGCTCACATTGCCGAAGCAAGACGCAAAACTCACGTTGCGATCGGTGCGTTGTACCCGATCTTCAACGCCAGAAGCTACCTCAGCGTGGAAAATAAAAAGGAACTCTACAACATGTTCATTAAACCGACCATGCTGTACGCCTCCCCCATATGGTCTGTAAATATCTCCAACAGCAACCTCCTTCTCCTACAGAGGGTCGAAAATAAATGCCTGCGCATAATCTCAGGCTCGAGGAAAAATTCCAACACACGATATCTACGTGCTTGGTACAAAGGCCCCGACATTCTAGAGACCCTAAGTCTACACCACGCCAGCTTCATGCAGAGATTGAAGCAGGGGCCTCACCTCGCTCCAACTCTCAAAGCTGAGAAAATTCAAAAATTTAAGCGTCAACTTAAAGCCTCCAAGAACCTCGTCAAGACGATGTCCAACTCCTTATGCTCCCGCTCCCCCTCTCTTACAGGAAATTCTAGCGGAGGTGGATGCGGAAGAGGCCGACGGCCACGCCGGTCTTCAATAAGTCGCCCTAAGAGATAAATCTTAAAGTAACGAGCCAGGCTCGAACATTTTAGTTAGGCAAGTCTTAAATAAGCTAAGTAAGTTCTTCAAACTTACGCCAACATTACGAGCAATTCTGGTTAAGAATTGAACTTTTGTTAATTATTCAAAGACAATCATTCTCGTATGGGGTTTTTTCTTAAATGTTTTCCCCACACAAAGCCTTCAGCTGACAGAATCTTTTAGACAGCAGTACGTAGCTAGCTTACATGCGGGAAAGGGATATAAAGACTTAGTCTGTACCCACCCTAGCACTGACTTTAGCCAGGAAACTAGGAGCCCGCTTCGCGGACTCCACATAATAGTTTCAGTAGGAAAGTAGAGGTAGGAAAAAAAAATAAAAATGTTGCCAAGTAGTCAACGTCGAACTCTTCAGCTGCGATGTACACAGATTTAGTATGTAAAAAATACCTTTTTATCTGTGTTTTCTTTTTTTTTTTACATCATTCGTGTGTAACTCAATACTGAAAATAGAAGGAGTAGAAGGGTAGGAATAACGGTTCGCTAATTGCTCTCGCTTCGCCCAGTTTTTATTATTAGATGGTTGGTAAGGAAATTAAGTCGTCATATACATCCACGCCTACGAATAGAAATCCATATATCGACTGAAAAATCAATTTACGATAACGTCCTTTCCGGGATTTGAACACGAGCGCCCCGTAACCGAAAAAAACGACGTTGACCACTGCAACACGGACCCAAGCCAATATAACCGATCTATAATGCCAGGTAACACATAGTAAAATCAGTCGATATGTTTTTACTTACATTAGTTACTTAATATTTGTGAAACTGTCCGTACTGGAATTTAAGCCCGTGAAATTCGTAGCCCAAGCCAACGACATTAACCACTGCATAACGTACCCGACATACATAAATAAATATAATAATGCAAATCGTTGGCGCATTTAATAATGTTACGGTCGGAAATTCGATTTTATTTTTGAGTATTTGAAAAGCTCACCACAAATGTTCTGTATTAAAAATATTAAAAATATAATTATTTAATATTTATCTTTAAATTCCTAAAAATGAGCGACTGCTAAATTTAAGATTTAATTCTAAATTAATTATATGGATGACGATATTGTGTTAAGTTTCTACATAAAAGTTATTACAGCCACATGTGATTGACTGGAAAACCCATAAAATATATTTCAGGGCTACTTACAGCGCGGCCCGTTTACCTTGTTTGGCCATGATGCATTGACCAATCGGTCGTCCAGTTCATTAATCAGACAACTTGTAATTTGTATTAAATATGCAGTTACATTAAAAATTTGATTGACTAATTAATTCAGTACTCAGAAAATACACAAAAGCCACCAAAAAATGCTCAGGCAGATGGGCTACTAACGAATTAAACAAAATCTTGATATTTCTCAATATCCTTCTGCTGACTATACTCGGCAAGTACCTTAATGATAAATATCTGTTTATAAAATGTATTAAACTCAGGCATAATTGAATAATAATTTATTAATGGTAACCATTTGAATATTGTTTTTCCTATTATCCCAATATGGGTTTTTGTAAATTTCTGAGACGATCGCAATATCGCTTGTTTGATTCGAGTGTTTCACACATTTTAAGTGTACATAAGTAAATATGACAATACAAATTATCACATTGAAAGTCACAAAGGATTTTTGTTACCAAAAGTTTTTTTAATAGTTTTTTGGCATCTTACTATAACGGAAAACACAGATTCAATCAATACAATGTTTTTTTGCTTATATACAAAAGTGACGATTTTAAATTAATAACATTTGATGGCAGAATGTTGTGTTGAAAAGTTGTTTTTAATTCACCATTAAATGGTAAGCGACAATAATTTTTAATTGTCAGTGTTTACTTTTTAGTAATACAGTATTGCTCCAAAATGTGTTTCTTAATCATTGTTCCATACGGAAAGATTATATTTAAGTGTTTTTGTCAAAAACAAGTCATTTTGGAAAAGTTTAAGATTAAAATTTCAAAATGTATGTTATAAAAACTTTTTCATCCCTAAAATTTACCAAATGCCGATAAAAACTTTACAGTTCTGTGGGAAATTTGACTACGAATAGAAAAATATCAAATTATAATAGACGGGAATCAGGAAAACCGATAATTTACACAAAATAAGAATGTTATATCAGTATGAAAATATCATTAAAAAGCATAGAGACAAATTTGATTATATTATATTATTAAAGAAGGGATACTGTTTCCAAAAATATATGGAGCAGTTTTCACAATACTCCCTAAATATAAATAATCTCTTTCTCGCCAGGATTTAACATTAAATATTCTACTTTAAAATTACTCATTCAATTACTACTGCGACCTGACAAGAGCGTTTGCTTGACAACCTCATGTCGCCATACTGTGGAAGGTTTTATGAGCTTGTAGGTAGAATTTTTAAGTCGTTCGTTTCACCCACAGTTTTACTATTCAGTCGAATTTCAGGATTCACGACGTCAACAAGTGAATTATCGTCTCTGTTATATCGACGTATTTCTGTTAAATTTCTCTTAGTTAAGTATTTTTCAACTAAATCAGTGTAGTTACTTGTCCTGTAGATGTGTTATTTTAGATAGTAATTGATATTATTGAACAAATACTATATTTAAAGTATATTTAACTTCTCAATAATATAAGTACCATAATTCTACCACGTTTTTGAAGTATCTAATACACCAAATAATCGTTTTTAATTATTTTTTAAGTGTGACTCGTTTATAAAACAATCTGATATTTATTAATTAGACCATGGCTGTTTTATCTTCGAATGTTATCTTTGACAACTGATCAATTGTTAATGATTTAACGAGGAACAGAATCTGCCTTTGTCTAGTTTATTAAACTTATTCAAATTATAATCTTGTGTATTGTTCTTATTTAAAATTGTGTGAGTGGTTTTGGGGAGCAGGGCTGGCAGTTTATTGGTAAGCGATTCTTCTGTTTCTCAATACAAAATACAATAACGGTGGCCATAACACATCAATAATTGATGGATTTTCTTAAATTTTACACGCATTGCCAAAACCGAGTTGGCGACGACCGACGAAGAATAGTCAAACTAAGCTAACTTAAAAATTTGGCTGCTAGGCGACGTTAAATAAAACAAAAAACGTTCCATAAGATATCTGTGTGTACTTATTTTAGATTAGACTAGCGATTATATGGGTCCAGGTTCAAATCCTGGCATATTTTAGATTTTCCTAACACTTGCCATTTGGAGTTGCATTTCAAAATTGACATCTGGTTAGGCATCTGGTGACATCTGTTGAATAATTAATCCAAGGAAGACTTGAACTGACTTGAATTTCGTTGCGAGGCATATATTTATTTTTGAGTTCCATGCGGGTCAAAAATTAAATAGGTCTTGAGGCTTGGAAGCTTTCTTAAATTATTAATAAATTTCGTATCTCATGTAAATTTATTTACCAAAATAAAACAATGCACAACATGTAGCACATTGGCAGTTCATTATTAATTTTTATGGCCTATATTTTCGTTCTCTTATAAATAAAAAAATTAAAAATTCTCTATATTGGCAGACATTGCAAATGGTCACCGAATTTTGTATAAATTGTATCGAATTATTGTTGCATGTTAAAATCTTATTCAAGTGAAACATGTACTAGGAAATATTTTTTTCCAATATTACCAACAGGTCCGTTAACTGACGTAATATAATAATATATAGTTTGTGAGACTACAGATAAAAAGTGTGAACTAACGTATCGCCTTTGACATTAATACAATCCCTGCAAAGATATATCAAGGAATCTTATCTAGTCTTCTTTGTCGATAAGTTATTATATTACGATTTCATACCCTAATTCGTTACAGTAAATATTATACGCTGTTTAGTCTTATTTAAGATGGAAACCTTCGTTGAAATTGACGTGTCAGACGATGAATGGATACCAACATTTGACAATGATAATCGTGGAAAGAAGAAGCGGTAAAGGTGATCAAATTAGAAGGAAATTGGAGCCATCACTATAAAAATAAAACTAGGGGCAGCAATGCAACGCTGGTTTATATAGAATAAGGAATTACTTGATGAAACGATCCGGTCGTCGTAGCCAACAGGTGACAAATTAAAGAACTATTTTAGTTGAGGGTTAGATCTAAGATGTTCGAAATTTTGACTAGGATAGGTTTTAAACTGAAAAAAGAAAAAAACTGAGGCAAAGCTCGACAATAATTTAGTTCAGTTGAGAAAAGGCGTACGGGTCGACTGAAATCAAGCTCGGCGAATTGGAACAGTGGCGTTATGGATCGGGACAAGATTCCAGAGTCGGAAGACTCCGCTTATGTAGTCGTGTACCGAATTAAATATGACAATTGCAGCCTCAATGTTGAGAATCGTCCACAATTTGGTGTGTTTACCTCCACGAACCACTTATTGAACATTCTTACGTACGCTAAGAACGTCCACATCGATGCCACTTCGTCATGCCAAGGTCGTGTGGGTGGGTATGCCTGAAGTGGAGAAGGGTCTCGGAGACGAGGCTGTCAACGATATTGACACGTTGCAGCTGTCTCCGAGCAAAGAAGTATTCTGGAAGGCGGTCAGCTTATTAATTAAAAAATAGTAAGAGAAAGGGCAGCTAGAATTGGTGCATTATATGAGACTGCAGTGGTTGACGTCGCACCACAACTGGTACGAAGGGGTCGCAAAGCGCAATTCCTTTTAATCGTTCCATCGTCAGTTAGAAAAGGAGGAAATGTTTGGAGAACGGCTGACTTTTAATAGGTTTTTCATGTCGATGATTAGATTCACGGATAAATGGTAGCACAATTACTTGATCAACGTCAATAATTACAATTCTGCGATGAGTGTTACTTTATGCCATTGGACAGACGGATATAAGTGGGTAAAATGTTCAACTGAGGTGCGTTTCGATCAAAGAGAGGACTTCGGTAGATACTATTGCCCCCTGCGGTGCGTCAAATGGTGTCGGAAGACGATATACTTGCCATTCAGGATCCTCGCTGGGCTACGTTCGAAGAGTTCAATTCCATGGCTTTCAAAGTGTAGAATGTGGACCCTCCGTGTGAGGATTGGGTGAGCTGTTGTTGCACTTGACCAATGTATTTCAAACAATACTTGTGCAAGCATATCGTAGGGTTGGCAATACGTTTGAAATATGTGAAACCTAATCTGACAGCAGGAGTGAAACGTTGGTTCATCATAGGAAAATATTCACACAAAATCTACTGAATTTACGTTTTCCTATGGTGAAATTTATTTAATTTGTTTTGATACATATGCGTGTTATCTTATAGAGAACCGTCGCAATGTTCGGCTCGGGGCATAGTAGGGTGGTAAAATGAACCACCGATGATTGGCGTCGTGTCAAATGGTTAGAGAATGGGCAGTTAGAATTAGTGCACTATATGAGTCTGCGGTGGGCGACGACGTACCACAACTGGTACGAGGGAGTCGCGAGGAGCACTCTGTTGACGAATAAAATCCTCGAATTGTTCCATAGTCAAATAAAAACGGACGATTCGTTCAAAGAACGGCTGCCTTTTAGTAGGTTTTTGATGTTGATGATTGAATCCACGGATAAATGGTCGCACAATTACTTGATCAACGTCAATAATTACAATTCTGCGATGTTACTTTACGCCATTGGACAGATGGGTACAATTAGTTAAACGGCTAAACTCGGATGTGTATCGATCACATCGAAAACCTCCTCTGACAGCCAAGCAAATTCCTCTTGGCAAAAAAGCGAAAGCAGGGGAGGCCCAAGATGGCGACCAGAGCCCTCATGAGAGATTAAATCAGTTGTGTTGAATATATTGAAATATTTGCAAATGGTTTTAGCGGTTGTGAGTCTTGTATATGTATTATAAGCTTGTTAATAATGTATTTATAAGCTTGTTATTAATAAATGTTTTAATTGATACTCCGGCAACTTCGCCATCTATCAATGCTTCTGTAAAGCGTATTTAAAATAACTTGCCAATGTCTTTTCAGATTTTGCCAAATGTGTATTGTCAAAATTCTTAACTTTGTAAATAATAATTTTTTATTTGTATTGCACTGACCTCTTAGTTTAAAGCGTTTATGAATTTTTATGGGTATACCAGGTGTTCCTTTATTTAACTATCATTTATATTTTTATCTCATAAATTCATATTTTACAACCATACTGTATTATCAAATGTATTCTATTCTTTAACCATTCCTTTTTTTCCTTTGTGTTGTAGAATTTCTCAGGTACATACATTTTTACAAACCTTACAGACAAATGTAACACACTTACAAATATTTAATTGCAATTTCTGTGTCCCTTATCTCGTATGAATTTATTTTCGAGAAGCATGTCGTGAACGAGCAAAATTGTTTTCAGGATCCAATTTCAAAGGTTTTCTTATGGTACCTTTTCTATGTTATGTAGCTCATGTACATATACATATTATTATAAGGTAGTTTTACTATGTTTTTCTATGAAAGCTTATTAACCCCTTGCAATGTGTAACACTCACCAAGTCAATGTTTTCACACCTAGACTCTGTCCAGAATTAGGTTTATTAACCTGTGTCTTTATTGCATGTATTAGGCCTTGGGTCTCATCCTAGACATGGCCCATCAACTGAATATAGAAGTTGTTGTATGAGTGATTTCTAATCATACGTTTGTCAACCACGGCTGGGAGTTGATCAGCCCTTGAATGTATTAGTTTAGCCATGGCTTAATCGTCCTCTACGTGACCTAACCTAACATTATCTTACCCTGTGAAATACACGCGTACAGAGTGCAAACTAGATGGTGGACCTAATTAATGATTTAATAACGTATATTTCATGGTTATTATTATTACCATATAATATTCATTAATTGGGTAGCATCTGTCTTATTTATAAAACTGTATTAATTATATGTTACGGATAGACATCAGGTATGCTACAGATACAATATGGGTATGGATAATACTCTATGGATTGGTTACAGAGCAACGTAACAGATGAAAAGCTCTTTAAAGACATTAATTCATCAGTTCTTTCAATAGAGGTCTTCGTAGATCTAACTCTTCAGTAGAGAATCGCCTGGTAGCCTACAGCACACACATCAGAATTCCAAATTTGCATTTGTCATTTGGCTCCCATGCGAGTCTCTACGACTGTAGTCTTAGTATTCTTATGTAGTATGGAGACATTTTTTACCATCAAATCCACTGCGTTTCATAATGTTGTAACCAAATAAATGATGTGATTAATATCAGAATATGATATTATTTTATAAATTTGATTATTTTTATGGTCTAAAAACAGCTCAGAAACAATTATCAATTGATTGGTTACAAGTCACATTTACTTATGGAATGATACTTACAATGGTGATAAATGTACTGTGTGTAGTCACATTATAATTATAAACTTTATGATGCAAGTCCGAAGATACTTCGCTATGAGGTTTCTTCCACCAATGAAATGAATCAAATTCAGATGACCGATAAGAAAAATTCGCATTCTGAATGTCAAATATCATTAGGTATGTAAGTTTTTTTTTACTTTACTATATCATGGAAAACCTGCAATCTGTATCCCAGCTTATGGCATTTTGGGAAAACTAAATCAATCTATCACGACATCTATGTGAGCAATCTCAAAGTATGTGCTTAAGGTTAGGTGAAAAAGACAAATCCCTCAATGATAATATCTAAATATTATTTAATTAAATATTTGTTGCATGATTTCCTTTAATTTTCAATTTCAATACATGCTTCTGCCGACCACTTCAGGCAAAATGTGTTCTGATATTCCTGCTATCCAAGTTTCAGTTACCAATTCAAAAAAAATAAAATATTAAATTGTATAAAACATTCCATTAATGAGATACGTGTTATAACTTAATTTTTAGTATAGCGGTAGGATTGGAATAGATCTTAATATTTATTCTGCTTGACATTTCAGGAACGGGTGCCATAGTAACCCCTACTTTTATTGTATTTCGAGTTTATGGCCATGATGTGACTGGCAGCAGGCAACTATCTAGAATATTCAGATTGAGCCTGGCACACGGTCTCATGATAATGAAGTCGAGAATCTAGCGCTTGCACTGCCATCTCAGTACCATAGGTATATTTTTAATTTATATTTTTAAAAGAAAAACAGCATCACAGTTACAGCTACATCTGACCTAGGTGTAAACCTTCAATACTGTCCATCGGAGATAGAGATGACATTGAATGAAGCAAAGTGAGTTGACACGAACGAGAAGGAATATGATAGCAGTAACCGTGTCATTACCATTGTAGATAAAATGCTAAAAGTAAGTTCAACAAATCACATTTGTATTCACTCTATCGACTTGATAGTATCGAATATTGTCAATGTCTGAAGATGCCGATAGGCGAAACCTGAGTCATTAGTGACGAAATACATGGAAATGTACAAAATCTCAACAATTCAAATTTGATACTGAACTTCCATCAAGCACCATCAGTCGACGTCTTAAATTATATAAATAATATTGTGACCTTGTTCACAATTTGCAATCCTTTCACTGCGATGCGCTTGTACACATAAAATTCTGTTGATAGGATGTTTTCAGATATGCTCAACCCAAATCGGTGTTGCCAAATTTCAGCCCCCACTCTGATACCTGTCACATATTGGAATAAACACTAAATGGTCACTGCATAGGTGTAACTCCTACGTGTACTGTGCGCTGACTGGGGTTCGAGTCCCCATGTATTGTATTTCCGGCACCGGATTCTCCACAACATTTCAGCTCATCACGAAATTCACTCGGCTTTCCTATTAGAATATTTCAAATATTCTCATATTTAAATCACAGTTCATTTATCTAACTAACATGTACTGTTTAGTATTTTTCATCAGCATCTTCAGAGGGGTAAGAACCTCGCCGAAAGTGTAGATGAAAAATGTATTCTTATGTCAGGTATCTCTTGAGATGAATGTTTTAATGATGGTAATTTTGTTATAGTCTATATTTGGCATTGAAATGCAACCAACAAGTGTGGGAAATGTAGATCTACCATGTAGCAAAAGATGATTAGCTTTACTTACTCCCTCGCGCTGGATCAATTCGATTTAAACCAAACATAAATCCGGAATTATTTACGTACTTACTGTCGCACCAGACCATACAAGTTCAAAGCTGGATCTCTCGATCCGTTGGTTTTTCTTTCAGCGAGACTGGCATTGTTTGAGACGGCGGAGGAAGTCGAGTGCCTGCTGAGTTTCCATTATCGTCACTAAAAATATGACATATACATCAGACGTGTCCATCGGGATGTCCGTGCAGTACATACACCCGAGTCCCACCTTGTCCTTCTGTGGAGCTCAACGTCAAAAGCAAACAAGGTAAACGCTTGCGCAAACATGTCTGCTAATTCACTCTTCTCTAAAATTGCGTTGTATATGAATGAAAACTGAAGTTGTAGTTATTTCTATCTGGAGAAATCTACAAAAGCTGACAATGAAGCATAGAGCGAATATTTCTAAATTATTGCGTCCTTTACAACCTTTCACATTTGTGTATTTGCCGCAGACTTGGAGAAAATTGTAGGTATATTTTCCCAACTTTCGTGTCCTTTTTCTGATTTTGATTTCAGCCATTGACATCAACATGTGTGAATTTTCGAATGCTGCAAACTTGCTAGGAATACTTCATGAATCATGGATGTGTCTAAGATCGATTTGCATCCAGATGCATGTCTAGATCATCACTGGTGAGTGTTCAACTTTATTATTATGCATATACGGACATGAAATGATTTATGGAATGGTTTTAAGTTGCTCACGTATTCGTAGCTGAGGGGCAAATGTTAGCAGAGATCTTATTCAATAGGCATGCACAAACATTGCATGAAAGGTGATCACGTAAGGTTTTTTTATTGGTGATCATTGTTTAGGTGTATATGGTTATTGTTCTGTAGCATTACATACAGTGTGATGATTAAGAAGAAAACTGACATCCTTATGCTTCCGTAAAACAAAGATCCACCCTTCCTTTACCTACAGAATTATTTGTCACACTACATGTAATAAAATGGTCATCGGCATCAGTCACGGCGCTCGCAGACTCGAATCCCAGTATGGACAGTTTCATACATTGTTTTTTCAATTATTGATTTATGGATGACTGTCATTCTTTTCCACCCATCCGATCCTAAAAACATGGCGTAGTGGTTAACTCACTACTATTCTAATTCTTCTATCCCTACTCCATATTTGTAGCGAGCGAACGTGGTTTTATAAAAAAAAAAAACAATAATGACCAATCCTAAAATTTCCCTTTACATCCATTGATATATTCTTTACGGTTTATGGTGGCATATTTTCGGTTTGATAATCGCAAATTTTTCGCAAATTACAATCGTGCTTATTGTCAGTTTCACCATAATATGAGAACTGCTTTACTGTGTACATTTTTCTGGTGGATTCAGCAGCCTACCATAACAAGACATCGGGGAGAATAAAGCGGAAAGAACACCTCAACCTCAAGTACCCTGCTTGCCGTGAAGGACAGAAGTGGATGAAGAATGCTTCGTATTGATAAGTTAATAAAAAAAACTCTCGTCTTACCCTTATTTCATCCCTTAATACCCATACATAAAAACAAATTGGGTTCAGTCTGCCTTTTAACTTTATCAGTCTGTATTCACTACTTCATACAGTCAGTCTTGTATTCACACTTTTTAATCATCGCCGCAGCTAGTAAGATTCAACTCCTGTCCGCGGTGCGAAATCGTCATGTGGGTAAAAATCATTTGTCAGTTGTGCTTGCCGACTTTCACTCGGAGAGCTTTATCCAGCCGGCCCAATATCATGGCCCTCCTTCGAGCATCCCATCGATCAGAGCGTCGCGTCTCGGTATGCCTTCGCAGTGGAAAGAAGCGACACCTCGTCTTGTGATATTCATAGATTATCCACTCGGACGGAAGCAATCTATTGTTATATTTTCAATTTAGTATTAATTTTGAATCACGCTTTTACTAACTACTCATATCGCAGCTGCGCTTTTATCTCGTTGTAGTGAAGTGTAACTTCCATTGACTGTTAGAGGTGGTTAATCACACACTGTAGCAAGTTAACGAATTCTACAACGGACTTAATACTACTTCTACTGGCACTCAGGAATGGATGATGAGGATTTTGAAGACAAGGATAGAAGATTGAATTTTCTGCGCGTCTTCGAGAATAATATATTACTTAGGTTTTGTTTTATTTCACCACCCCTCCCCTTAGTATTCCTTAAATTTCTTCAACGCTTGTTGTGCGTCTTACCTGTAAAAGAATTTTTCTGATCAACATAAACGGGTCAATAAAGAAATTTAAATGTTCAAAATTTGAAAGAATATCCCTGCGTGTGACACCCACGTTGCCACTATACACCCACGTTGCCACTATACACCCACATGAACATTATATGATTTTTTTTTTTTACTCCTTACGTTTGAAGATTTTGATGGTATTTTATCACTGTAATTAGTGTCTTTTATGGATGATTTAGCATTTCAACAGTGGTTTATTTCCTTGTTCTCCCTTATTTTTCAAGATTTTGAAGGTTTTCTTTTTATTTAGTGTCTTTTATGTCGACTTTTGTTCCAATTTTTGCATTTCAACAGTGGTCATTTCTTTTTTAATCCTTATGTTTCGGGATTTTGAAGGTTTACTTTTAATTAAGTGTCTTTTATGTCGACTCTTGTTCCCATTTTAGCATTTCAACAGTGGCTTTTTTCTTTCATCTCCCTTATCTTTCAAAATTTTGAAGGTTTTCTTGTTTCATTTATTTAGTATGTTCAGTGTCGGATGTGATGGATAGGCACGAGTAAATCACCTGAACGCTTTTGAATGTATTGTCCAATACGCTTAAAGGTTCGAAGTGGTTATTCATGTAGCGGTTGTCTGTGGGGAATGTCTGGTCATCCTGGCCATTAGTTAAATGTGTAATATGTTGTGAATTTAGTGCCTATGCTTCACAATAGGTACTTAGGCACATTTTGTGTTTGTAGCAATAGATCATTTCCACCTGGAAAAGTTTACATATTTGTCAGAGAGTGCATGTTTTTATTTTATGTAGACTCGATTTAATTACTTGTTACTAACCTCTAATTTATAAATGTAGAATGAATAGTAGTCTTATTGCTAACCATGTTTTTGAATTATCGGATCTTGTACAAAGACATGCTAATAGGGACAGCTTGCTATCCAACAAGAAGAATTCTCTCAGATGGAAGTAAACGGACATTCTACCAGTGTGTCTGCAAACTTAATGACCACTTACAATTGGTTTGTCTGAAAAGAAATGTATGTTAATTTTAAATTTTACATGAGGCAATATGTATAGCTGTCGAAACAGTATGTATTGTATTTTTAATATTAAAAGGGATCTTTCCGTTGTGGTATTATTCCGTTCTAGTATTATTTCATCTACATTGTTTACATGTATTTATTGATAAGTGGCGTATCTAAACTACAACTTACCCTTGCATCTTTATGGTTGGTAGTGTTAATAAATGTAAATTATGTGTTAATTAAGAAATCCGGAAGAGAATTGACTGAGAGAATTAGAATAGACTTGTCTCTATTACAGCAGTGTAGATTCCCACTGATTGAATTTCAGTATTCGTCGCAGGTAAGAACTCCATAGCTGTCATGGCATCTTCACGACCCGTGATCTTCCGCCGCCTGCGAAATAAAAAATTATTTAAAAAATAAAAATCCTTGTTTTCTTTAAATCTGCCAAAGCCGGTCCCAAGCCCGTGTTGAAAAAAGACGAGGGAGGAGAGTTTGGAAAAATTTTATGGTTTTTGATCAATACATTGACTGTATAATGTTTTAATTGTATATAACTTGCGAATTTGTGCCTGCTTGAACACATGGTGCCTCAAAGATTCTATGTCCCCCGCCAATGAACCGTCGCAACTGTAAAGCATAACTGTTAAAATGTATACGTCTTTCTGCATACGTTTCTAATGGTTAACTGAGAAAATGGCATGAATAATTGATTCTTATCATTTTGTAACATCAGCCTGCCACTGCCCTTGTGCCTGCGTACTGTGTCCACATTATAATAATGATCAGGGCTAGTTTCGCTCATTGCGAGTATTATCAACGGAAACATTGTTCATTATGCAAGTGCTAGAATATTATTCTGTGTGGACTATCGAATGCTGTTTATTTAGATTTAAGATTTATGTTTCTAGATCTCGCTTGGTAGAATACTTAATCAGTAAATGTTTAATTTATATTAAGATAAATATGGTCGGTTGTAATGCTTTGTTGTAAATTTTAACCATAATATTTATTGACGGTATTATCATTTTTTATTAAACAGCTAAAAACAAGGAGGTACAAAACAAGCTGTACATGAATCATAGTAATGGTTGGTTATTTCGGCTTCACGCTATTGTCAGAACTATTATTAGGGGTATGTCCACAGAGCCATTCTCTGCCCGCTCTTTGCATATGGATCAATCAATGACTATGGGTTTCGTTCATTTTGTCATCACCACTGTTGAAATGCTAAAATAGGTACAAAATCACCATGAAACACACATTTTTACATAAATGCCAGATACCATATAAAACACGACAGTTGAAGGAATTATTTATAAGTATCTCGCAAGAATGCCTTGTAATGCTCCAGCAAAAGAAACGTAAATCTCCAAAGTCCTCAAAACGGCAAAAAGAACGTAAACATTCAAAGTCCACTTAAATAAAGCGTAGTTCTAATACATGATGCAGTTGCACTCGGTGGTTCAATACAGTCAACCGTGACCGATCATAACCTTGTCGAGGGTCGAGATGCCTCCGCCAGTGCTATCGCACAAATGCCGTCATCTATAAAATTCCAACGCGTCGGATGTGCTAAAGTGTCTGAAGTGGCTAAAGCGGCTAAAGCTAATGGCAAACTTCTTATTAATTGTCATTCTGTCGACATTCTCGTCGTCATCGTTGTCTCCTCCTCCGACTTTAGGCATTGCTCGACACTCTTTTGCTGTTTCTACTAATCGTTTCGCTTTCTACTGCGCCCTTGTTATCATAAGTCGCTAATCATCTGTCAATGTTTTATTTTATGCCATTCTTTATTTGAGTATTTAAACATAAGTTGATTTGCTTTATTTTTCAAGGTTTTTATGATATTTTTGCATTTTTGACAGTTTTCTTTAAATTTGAGCATGTCAATATTGGTTAATTTGTCATTTGTGTTGTCTCGAATTCAAGGCTTTGATATTTTTGCATTTATTTCACTAAATTAGTGTCATTTACGACGTTGGATTGCCGATTGGCCATCATCGAGACCTCATTTTGCGATTTCTCATCGTCCTTGCTAATCATAGCCTGGGCGCCACTACATTCAGAATCAAGGGTCACTCGCGGCCTTTTTTGCATGGATCTACTTCGGAAGGGATAGGATTTTAATATTTGAGGAATAGTAAAAAAAATATTCATAAAACTTTTTACTACTGAACAAGGCTTTTCCTCAAGCTTGTCATCATCAATTTATTTAATTGAGGGGGCTCGGTCCCAGCTAAGGGAAGATTTATCGCGATCCCTGGATCGGTCTTAGCGGCCCGCATACGGCGTCGCAGTAGTGCGAGCGAGACTCACTTTCAGTAAGAAAGAGGCGGCTGTTTGTTACGTGCGAGCGAGACTCACATTTCGCGAGAAAGAGCCGGTTGCCGAAATGGAAAAGCTGCGCAAAGAATGACGTCCCAAAATTTGCATCAATATTTATATATATATATATATACAAACGTTGCTCAAAGAATTGAAATTTTAGTTCATCGTAGGAAAATGTTCACACAAAATATGCTGAAAACGCTACGGTAAAATTTATTTAATTTGTTTTCCTTCGAACGTATTTACATTACCCTCTCGACTAGTGAAACTAAATTACTTCACCGGCCAAGGTGAGAATAGTGTAATTTTCTGACAGTAATCCTAATCGATCAATAAAGATGAACCTCTGGATAAAGAAAATTTACTGGGAAAATCTATTATGAAGGTATATAAAACTGATGGTTCATGAACTGAGACAGTTTTATATACCTTCATTTTTTCACACAATTTTATATAAATAAGCCTGTTATGTTTGTATTTTTATCAGTTGATAATGCTCGTGATGAGCGAAACCGGTCCTGATCATTATAAATATGTGGAAGTATTACAAATGAATTGTGTTTTATTTTTTAAAATATAATGTCTTTCCACCAAGAATTGACAGTTAACACCTTAAAAGTGAATAAATTCAATATTAGGTAATTATATAAAATTATCTGATAAGCACAATAATAAATATTGCCCCAAGATAAGTGTGTATATAATGACAGGAGAAATGATCTAGGTAGCAAAACATAGTTATAATTTATTGCAAAAGCATTCAGCTGTCAAAAGAAGCAAAAAAATAAAATCATGCATGTGTGTAGCATATATAGTACTATACGGGTGTGCGTATGTTGGAACTGTGTTGGTGTGTGTGTGTGGACGTTTCTATATCGAATATCAAATCGGTTGCGTTGCATTGCCAAATTTTAAATTTGAAAAATTGAACTGATTTCGCCTTTTTTCTTAATATCTACGATAATAAATTGTCTAAAAATGCGTTTGTATTTTTCTGATTTATTTTAGATTAATATCTACGAATCTGGATACTCTTAATAGTGTAATTCAACAAAGACTTTTGGGCTTCTCTTAACCTTAATGAAAAAAAAAAAATTTCTGCCTGCGGCGCAAAGGTCTGCTTCATATTGGTTTATGGTTACAAAAAAAATTCAATTAGGTTTTTTAATAAATGCATTGGTCTAGTATTTTAAATCATGGTTGAAAAATTTGGTGCGGCCACGAGACATTTCCAAAAGACCACTGATGTTCGCTATGCGGCCACGGAGAAATTTCCGTGAGAACCACTGCTCTAGAGAGTGCTGAAGGCATGATTACTTAAAACTAATAATAAATGTAAGAACAGGATGGGGAAGTTATCTGACCAGCTCCAGCTTGAGACACGAGTGACCTTATAAAATACATTTATAAATACTACAACATATCTCTACGATCAAGGAAGAGATTGCCCTATTTGGGGTGAAACACATTCTAGACTGATAATCTTTACCGCATAGTAGAGATTCTTAATACTCAGCAAAGATTTCTGCATTTCTGCATTTAAATAGATTCTAAACAGGAATTCTATTTATTTACTTGGAGCTCTATATTCTATTTATAATATTCAATTAACACCTGAATTTAATTGTTGTACTGGATCTTCTAAAAGCCGCGTCCACAACGGTGAGGTTGTTTAATATATGCTAATGTCTATTTATATAATTCAATTTTTTAAAACTAGGAAATGATTCGAAATAGGAGTACTTCACAATTTAGAGAATGCAGAGAACTCTGTGGGATTCAGTGTGAACTAAAATGAATTTAATTTAGGTCGGTTAAGTAGAGCCCTCTATATATGATTGGCGACAATTCGCCAACTTGCATATAGATGGCGCTGTCTATTTTATTGAATTTATTCCTATGAAATAAGATTTTCCTAAGGATTGTCTTACTTACTGCTTACTTAGTCCTTAATTAAAAATACTACATTATCCTTGATAATATCAGTGTAATGCTTATTTAATGATACCCTCTTTTCTTGCTATTATAGTGCAATATGCTGTCTTATAATTTAAATTATTTCCTGTACCAATTTACATATAATTCTTATCAACTCAGCCAAGAAAGGAAAACAATGACGTTATCCATGTATTATCTTTGCAATTACATTTGGATATACACTCCCCTTGACCATTACTTCAGAAATCGACTAGACATTTCCCCTGTTGAAACAATACTAACTACGTACAATACATAACACATTTGGATTATTGAGATTTTGTACACTTCCATGTATTTTGTCACTAAAGACCCGGGTTTCGCCTTTCGCCATCTTCAGGCATTCGAGCGCACGAATGGACTCGAAAAATCTCATTTTCTTGTTTTTTAAAAAACTTTTTTAAAAAAAATTTTTTCCCCCTTTTCAAATTTTAAAAAAATTTTCCCAATTTATTTTTTTAAAACAAAAAAACCCCGGGTTTTTTTTAAATTTTGATTTTTAATTCCCCTCCTTATTTCGAAATAAAAGATTTTTTTAAAAAATGACACCCAAAAAAATTTGAAAGAGGGTTTTTTTTCCTTTTTTCCCCTTTTGGGCCGATCCTTCTAATTTAAACCCAAAAGTTTTAAAACTAATTATAATTTTGAAAAATCAAAAAAAATAAAATTTTAAAAATGTTTTAAAATTAAATTTTTTAAACCTTTTTAAAAATTTTAAATTTAAAGGGAAAAAAATTTTTTCCCTAAAAAAAAAATTATCCGCTTTTTTTTTTTTTCCCTTTTTTTTAAATTTTTTCCCATTTTTTTAAAATTTAAAAAAAACCTTTTTTTGTATTTCCTTTTTTTTAATTTTGGGTTTTCCTTTTAAAAATTTTGCCAAGAAAGGAAAACAATGACGTTATCCATGTATTATCTTTGCAATTACATTTGGATATACACTCCCCTTGACCATTACTTCAGAAATCGACTAGACATTTCCCCTGTTGAAACAATACTAACTACGTACAATACATAACACATTTGGATTATTGAGATTTTGTACACTTCCATGTATTTTGTCACTAAAGACCCGGGTTTCGCCTTTCGCCATCTTCAGGCATTCGAGCGCACGAATGGACTCGAAAAATCTCAATAATCCAAATTTGATATTGAAATTCCATCAAGCACCCTCAGTCGATGTCTTAAATTGTATAATACATAACACATTTATAAAACCGTTGCACTCTCAATTGTGATATAAATATAATGTCTTTCCACCAAAAATTGATTGTACTCTCAAAAAGGTTAAAAGGTAATGATAGCCAGAGCGAATGGTTGGTTAGCTGAAGGCATTTCACTACAGAATCTATCTGAACATTCATCCCTCGTTCTTTCCAATCTTCATATTTTTATTCCTCCAATGGTGATTTACCAAAATTAACACGCAACTACCATTTTTTGGTGATGTCCAAAAATTATAATTTCTTGAGCGATAGTGCTCAATTTCTTGAGCGATAGTGCTCGATTTCTTAGCTTTAAACCCAATTTAATTGCGATTGGATTTCCTCCTCATTCTATAAAAGCTAAAATTACCCCTTATCGTAAGCTTATTTTCTAAATCGCTCATCACGCTCATCGGTTTGGCTCATCACGAGCATTATCAACTGATCAGCATTATCAGTTGATAATGCTCGTGATGAGCCAAACCGGTCCTGATCATTATAAATATGTTGAAGTAGTAGGTACAAATGAATTGTGTTTTATTTTTTAAAATATAATTATATAATATTAATACTTTTCATACACAGCCGTTAAAACAAGATAAATATATAAAAAGTGTATAAGAAGTTGTATCCACATTTAAAGCACCATTTTTTATAGTAACATAGTTTTCTTTTACCATGTCTGCTCCCAACGTGGAACATATTACCTCCTAATGGAGGTAACTCAACAGAAGTCTTTTTATGAGAACTGCTCGTTACTCAGTGAGCTAGGACAGGACCAGCGGTTAGCTAATCGCTCTCGCTACGACCCGCTTTTACCGATCGCATCGGTGGGAGGGAGTTTTAGACATTGCAAACATTCATGACTACGAACAAAAATCCATAACTCGATTTAAATATCAATTTATGAAACTGTCCGCACTGGGACTTGAACCCGACTGAAACCGTAGTCAACAACGTAACCAATTGCGCTGCGTAGTCAACATTGTTAGACAGTATTATTATAAACAAATGTTTTTTTTTGTGATTTATAAATATTTTTGTTTTCAATGTCCGCTCCCAACGTGGAGCATATGGTCTCCTAACGGAGGTATCTCAACAGAATTTTTCTATGTTATTTTCTATTGTTACCCAACCTCAACCTCTCTTTTTTCGAAGAGAGTTGCGATAGAAGGATAGGGCTAGGACAGGACTAATGGTTAGCTAATCGCTTTATGAAACTGTCCGTACCGGGACTTGATTAAAAAATAGCCAACTACAATACCAACTCCGCCACGAAGTCGACATTATTACACAGTATGATAAACAGAAATTTTTTTTTTGTGACATATTAGTTATATTACCATATAAATATAACTTCATAATACCTACAAAACATTTCAGCGATAGTCCAAATAATAATGGTGGTAATAACTTTATTACTCTGCTATTTTATTACGGCTGCATCCAAGGTTGACTATTTTAACTGTTATGTGTGTCCCAAAAAGTTTCCAATAACCAGGTGTGGACACTCGGAACCCTGCTCTAGCTAGATCGCTCTAGTAACCTATTTGTGTCCAGATGTGGACAGCGTTGACACTGCTCTAGACACTGAATGTCCAGATGTATGCGTAGCTTTACCGTTTGTCGTATCAGGTCCAAACCCATCTCTCACCTATTCTCTTACTGAGCTTTAACAATTCAAAATAATTACATTATGACATTTCTCAATTCCTAACACTTGAATTTGTATAGGACTTTTTCCCATAGGAATATTCACAATTGGGGCTATTCCCTTATAACTTATTTATTTCTATACCGATTCTTAAAATTCTAACGGTCAGAGCATAGGCTTTCAACCCGTCACCTATGAACTTTGTGTTAGGACTTCTCATGTTTCCCAAAAAAAAGGTTATTTAGGCAGTCTGGTCCCTCATAATTCGAGGTGGTGTCAAAACGTCTTTTTTGGGGGGGGGGGGGATGTTTAGGTTATGTATAGCAAAAGTATAAAGGTAAAAGCGTCCAAAGGTACAAGACTTGCCCCTACTGCATCTGTGGCTGCCAGCTACATTAATCTTTCATCCTTCCCAAGCCCCCCATCTGACGTGTAATCAACGGTTTACCTGAAATGTAAAATTATTTATTTATTCAAATGTTTTTGCAAAAGAATAAAATGTATATAAAATTGATTAGTGAACCGAGTAGTACAATGACAAAACTTATAATTGAAAGTTTCAGTTGAATGATATTACATTAAATGAAAACTGTTTTTCACATTATTTAATTTAATTTATTACAGAATAAAAATACTTATGCAGCATGTGTTTACTTAGCTCACTTCATTTTTATGATACTTCATGACATGACAAAAGATCAGATGTCTTACTTCACTGCTCATCGGCTCAAGTCTGCATGTATAAGAATTAAGCAATAATTATAGGTTTATTGACTCAGATTATTACTGATTCTTAAAGCAATATTCAGTGTAAGTGCAATATTATTTCCTTTCTCGAACTGAAATTCGCCAAGCACTGTGAAATGTGTCACACCTCAAAGTGTGACGTGATACCTAGTATAACCAGTACATTTTACATGCCAAGTTAATTAAATTTATCAATATTTATATGAATTGGATACGGTTTCGGTATTACTTTCATAGCTTTAATAAGCTGTCTGTGTAAGAGTCTTTATTAGAGCACAGATGTTGATTGATTTAATTAAAGCTATCCATTAACTTCTGATTTGAGATAGTATAAATGCGGATTTTTGAAGCAGTTCTGTTTCATCCTTACTTACAATTTGTTAACTTGACAACCATGATAAAAAAAAATACATTTCAATTTTTTTCTACTGCATGTATAGCCGCTGCAAACCATATAAAGTAAACGTCAAATTTTACCATATATTATCTATACTGTAGTGATAATCCTGTACAAATTGTATCGACAAATTACAATATGTATTCAGTGAACGTCTTCAACGACGTTTCTGGCTCAAGTAACAAAAATTATGATAGACCTAACAAATAAGTCAGATATTCTACTAAAACACAGTCCATATAAGTAATATTATGTCTTTCTTCTGTTATTATAAAAGCTTTCATGGCATTTAACAAAACAGAATGACTGATTAATAATCTCAAGTTATGTAAATAAACAAGCAGCGTACACAGGACACGTTAAAAGTAACAATAACGTCTTACAGTTTACTTTAATTTTCTTTTCTATTTTCGTTCAGTCCTTGATATCATTTTGGAAAAAATTTCTTCGTCATCTGAATAGATATGACTGGTGAATTATAGAGCGTATACCTACCAGCATTATCTCATCAGTAAGTCAAAACAGCCAAATTTTGACTGAACACTTCCCGGCAGTATATAGACCAGTGGTTCTCATATGCACGCTGATCTTTCTGTGGCCATCAACGGTTCCATAGTAATAAATATTGATATTAATAAAATGAGTAATATGAAATAAATACTTACAAATTTGTTTATTCGTATTGTGTACATATTGACAATACCCTCTCAACTAGTGAAACTAAATTACTTCATCCATCGGGGTGAGAATGGTGTAATTTATTAAGAACGACTGACTCTAACTTCATCATTAAAGATGATTTAGGTAGAGAAAAACTTTTCTGGGAAAATCTATTATTACCAATCGTCACTAGATGTCTCTCCTTGTGACCTTCTAAATATCTATATACTATAATATTCTAACCATAATCAAGGAAAAGATTGCCCCATTCGGGGTAAAACACATACTATAATGATCTAATGTTCAACAAACATTAATCTGAAATAAAAAATTATTCCTCAAAAAGGATTGACTCTAGTTTTAATAAATGATTCTATTTCTTTATTCAAAACTATATATTCAGCAGGTATTCATTAACAAATGCTTGATAGGTCTATGTGAACCTTCTCCTTCCAGATCAACAATAAGAATGCTTAAATTTAAGACATCGACTGAGGGTACACAGCAGAACAAACCAAATCAGCTTGCTGATTGTCGTATTCAACGAGGTGTGAAATTTCGTGAACCCGTGAGATATGAAAAGCCTGTTGTTATCTAAGTCTCTTGGTATAATTCACTATAACCACCATCCTAGTTAACTCGAATCCATTGGTTTCTTTTTGTAAATTATATATTGCCGGATCTGTAGTCTAGTGGTTCCGTTGTGGCTCACGGGTTCAAATTCCAGTAGATACAGTTTCATAAATTGATTTTTCAATTGAGGTCGACACATTTCTATTCGTTGATTGAAGTAGCATTTATTTGGTAAAACTACATTGTAATGAAAGAAAAATTTCAACTTGACATTATTTCCTCATCTAAGAAAATTAAATTACTGACGTTTAAGTACATTAAAGAAAATAATAAAATATTTGAAAAAGAAACTACTAAACTATGATTAGGAAAGATCACCCTCTCAGAGTGGGTGGGTATCTTCAACTCTATTATATCTACTATCTATTAGTATGGTATTCTCAAAATGCTTTAGCAAATTTGGTTTTCAAAAGATTTACTTAGCCTTACTATTAACCCAAAAAGTTTGCTAGCATGCATAACAGTATAATTAATATGTGAATGAAATGTGAAAGAAGAGTTCGACATTATACCGAGATCATAGATGAATGGTTGAAAACTGGCTGACCACTTAACGCTGTCTAAATTATGCTACCTACCGATTTTTTTTTTTTTTACCATATTTCTTTTTGGAACTTATATATCCCCTCATTGCATGATTTTCTACTTTTAAATAAAATAAATATAGTCATATGCAATGGATATGTATGATTGACTACATGGTAAATAGTAGAAGGAATTTTGAATCGGTTTTGTGAATCTTTCCGTGCAGATCAATGCCCAGATCAATTATATATTGTCTTTTACTGGACGTCAAATTGTAATTTTGACGATTGAGACCTTGCATACTTAGTTTTCTAGCCATCTTAAGTTTGCATAAAACAAATGCCGACTCAAACCTCAGCAATGAAAGATTTATAAGCTTTCGTTTACGATTTTTGACCCTTTCAACTGTCTTATGTAAAACGAATAATTACTAAAACTCCGGCATGCTTCGTTTGATTGCAAGTTAAAACCAACAACAAAATGTCACCACACATCCAATGGAATATTGATAGGTAGTGAAATACCTTGGATATAAGAACAACTGGTAAAATCTTTTTCAGTTTTGCAAAGAAAAATAAACAATACACGGGTTACGACTACATAAATTGATTTTTCATTCTATGGATTTGTGTTTTCATGCAAATATGTCTATGATTTATTGGAAGCATTTCAATAAAGCCGTTCAACATCGGAAAGCTGCGTTTATTTATTCAACTGTCTGGTTAGTGTTACATATTGTGACAGATATATTGTTACATCGGTTTAGTTAGAGGTTTATAGTTTCTTTGGCAATTCTTCTAGATAAACTTGATTGAATTGCCGGATTTTTTTAGATACATCTACTTCACATTATATTATGACTGATCAAAACCGATCACTAGGTTCAACAGAATTCGATAATTTACGACAAAATACGACGCAGTGACTTTTTCATATTTACGTACTTCGCGTAAATTATCGGTTTACTCGATTTCCATGAATAATAATGCAAATGTATATTCTATAATGACGAATAGTGATGCTTGCTTGAGTTTGAGGTAATACATGTTTGAATCGATTCATTTTCGAGGTTCTATGCGCAATATAATATGAAAACGTCAGATCTGACGTCTACATATTATGGCCAAAGACAATTTGGGGGGGAAAACTAGAACCTGATACATTTCCCTGCCGACAAATGGTGAAAGTTGTTGTATGGATCTTAGAGCTATTTTTCGGTAGATGTCTCAAGTGACCTTCTATGTTGAATTTATTGTGGTAAGACGTCACCGTTAAGTCTGTAAGACAGAGTACACGGGATTCGATTCGGCGATAATTTGCCTACTCGAACACAGATGGCTCTGTCTGCTTTCTTGCTTTTTCCCCCTATGAAAAAGAGATTTATCCTATAATTTGACTTTCTTCCTGTTCTCTTATTAAGTACAAACCTTAGGTAGATCTTTCAGAATTCAGCTCACACAGCCTACTATCTATTCTTTCTATAAAAAAAATCATTGTCCTTGACAATAATGTACTATTGCTTATCAAAATTTACCTTATTTTCTTTCATCTTAGTCAGCGAACTGACTCTTAATTTTTACTTTAATTATTCCTGCAATAATTTACATGTAATTTTATCAACTCGAAGAGGAAGAAGGAATACCACAAAATGGTTACAATTTATATATTCTCTTTTCTTGTGTTACAACAGGGAATACACTTCCCATGACCATTTACATTAGAAAACTACTAAACATTTCTTCTGCCTAAACAATAGTATTTCTCTTGTAACATAAATGACATTTCTCAAATAACGAACATTTCTTCAACATATAACTTAAGGGTTAAGATCCAGACAGCGAACTATGAGCAAATGGTTGGTCTATTTAATTATTTCTGTTTCCTATTCTGAGTATCGGAACTTGTCTTATCTCGTTCCTTCCAATCGGCTTCCTTTAGTCCAATCTTCATTCTTCCCCATCGGCCTCTTTCATACTATAAGCCAAACAATGGAGATTTTCCAAATATAAAAATTTTGCTGAGCAGCAGCCCTCTGTACAATGTTTCAATCTGTACACGTAAAGCTAGTTCACTATCTTTATCTTACATGCTAATTCCCCCCCCCCCCCCCCAGTTGGCCGCTTATCTACTAGCGTTCCTGCCTTCACGCAAGTGATTCTGCTCAGGGTGGGACCCCAAGAAAAGTGAGAGAGAGTGAGTGAGTGAGTGAGTGAGTGAGTGAGTGAGTGATATAAATAATTAGCAGCAGAAGAAGAGAGAAGTATTTATTCTCTTGGGTAAGGATCGGTAAATTGTTTGTTTATGGCTCCAATGCTGTGATTGGGATATTTTGTAAGTTTGCAGTTTGAAAACTTGCATGAACTTTCTATAGTTTTACATTTTTAAATTCAGTGCTTTTTGAGATTTAAAAGTTCAATTTTAATAAATACAATTTTAAATTTACATCTACTTAAATTAATATTAAATTATAAATTTAATTATAAACATTAAATTGTGCATTTTTTCAGAAGAATGACATTTTTAATGGCTAAAAAGAATAGTCCAATTTGGGAACATTTCTTGGCTATTGATACATTTTTTTAAATATATTGATATGTATATGTATCACAAAAATATTCTTTCAATAATGATTGCATTCATATTAAATAATCTGCTGTTCACTGACGACGATTTCAGGTGTAATTAGAATAATTGTATTTTAAAGAAAATCGGAGATCATTCAAAAGTAGAACTGCAACCGCTGTGTTAATATAATCTACTAGTGAGTACCCGGCGTGCGTTGCCATGCCATTCAAAGAAAGAAAGGGTTGTGTTTTAATTTAGTTAAATGAAGTGCTTTTGGATTAGAGGTCTGGACGGCCCAAAATTTCATAAAATTACCCCGTCCGAGCCCGTCATCTTCAGGCCCGGCCCCAAGCCTCAATATCACAATTGTTACCCGAAGCCCAAATTTATTTTTTTATATAGTGATCAATTTACACTTCAAACAATATATGTTATTGTCTCCATATTTCCAACGATATTCATAGCACATGTGAAATAAATTATTTAAGTTATGAAAATTATTGCCTTATGGCTGACTCATGTCCCCAACATAGTACGAAATATTTTTCTAAAATATGAATTTCTTACTCGGGCCGGGCACGGCCCGAGCCCGAATCTGAAGTGTCTTTACCGTATTGCTACATAAATGTCGCTAGTTGTACGTATTTGATTCTTTTTTTCTTCAAAAACCTGCATGGGTGTGCGCGCACAACAACTTACCAAAGTTTGATCGTAATCGGATGAATAGTAAAGCAATGCAGAGGACAAACAAACAAGCAAACCTTCATTCCTTCATTCTTATAAATATATTGATGGATTTTACAATAAATCGATGTCACACAGTCCGCCATTTTGACAGTTGACAAAGAACGAATTTGTATCATCTAATAGAACGTTATTTTCTTTTTCCTTCGCCACATTCTAGAGTTTGCATAAAAAAGATTAATAACGAAACTAAACTGCAAACAATAATTATAGCTTATATGTATAAAAAGAATGCACGGAAACGTTTATGAACGAAAACCGAAAAACGAACCGTTTATGAAACCCACTGAAGTTACGCGCGTGCGTGCGTGCGTGCGTGCGTGCGTGTGTGTGTGTTACATAGAATGTTATTTTTTTTAGTTCCTTATTAATGAAACTTATTTTCTAAGCAAATATTCTTTATGTTATGGTAATGATAAACAATATCACTTCACCCGTCATTTATATGCAAAGCTCAGCATCTTTTCGGAATAGCAACCGCGATTTGAATCACAGGTGAATTCTATTGTGATTTGAATGTAGCAATCACTGTTATCACCGGTGACTGTAAAGTAACAGTTTTTCCCATCACTATCGACGACTGAATTCCGGCGGGGCTTTTTATAGCTTCCCTGAAGCCATCAATATTTTCTGGATTTCTACAATGTTATGTTAGAGAATAAAATTAATAAATTCGATCAAAATTAAGCTGCAAATTCACTGTTCAAATTTACACTTAAAAGTAATTATATTTTTCAATATAATATAATGACAACAATATACATGTCTTGTAATGAATTTCAAATTCAAATACAACATGGTAGATAACATAATGTAATATTTTTTTGGTAAACTAAATTTAAAAAATGTTGATATACTATCCTCGCTGTGTTGAAAGCGCTAAATTTAAATCCCCCTTATCTTTATTCGGGGAACCACATGAAATATAATCACTACTGACATCACAATGGATTATTCATATAGGTATTTAAAATACTAGCTAAACTGTTTTTATTTTTGATTTCGAAGAATAGAACACATTTGAATCGGACAATCGATGTTCATTTGTTTGTTAATATTTATCAGTTTTTTGAATATATTATCTACTTTTATCGGATGTTTCAGACGGAATTTTATCTGTCATAACTGCATCGAATTACTATTTATTTATTTCGTTATTTTTTGATCTCGTGTCCCAGACGCGACGCTACCGATTGCCTACATCACCGCGTTCGGCCGCTCGATCACGTGATGCTTGACGGTCATTTTGAATTTATTTGTATGGGATTGGACTCATATTCCGATTACTCCTCTCCTCCTGTACGGATTCTAATGGGACAAAGCGCCAATGAGAAGCGCCTTTTTTGTTCTCAGCTGCTAGTATATATTTCAAGTCGACCATTTCGTCCCCAAATGAAGCATTTACTGAATTTCAGCCTAAATCGCCCCTGGTTCTTCTCTGGTTCCATAGTGATTTGGCTGTGGTTAGGCTGAGAACGTCCGTGGCCAATGGGGCTATCCACTCGTCCATGTCTCGGCTCGATCCGGCTTACCATTCGCGAGTTATAGACAAAACTATGTTTTGCCTATAACTGGCTGCCGTTTCTTCACCGTTAATCGAAGCGACTTGCAATGGCCTCAAAGCTGTCCAAATGCAAAGCTGCTCGGCGCTGAACTTTGTTGACAGTCTGATTTGCATCAGGTTTCCCCGCAAAGCTCCTCACAACCAACCAAGCTCTCACAAATATTCTTACAAACCTACTGCCAGCTGACTTCCCGGAAGCATTTTGTAATTCTACCTATCTATACCACAGACTAATATCAGAGGTAACTATTGGCATTTAAATATTTCTTAAATATTTAAAAGCAAGCGAGTAAATATTTAATAGCAAGAGGGTTTTGATACTGGTGTTTGGTGGTGTTTGGTGCTCGGACGCATAGATAATACCATTATCTATCTTTCCCGAAAATTCCAGCCCATTCCACCGAACCGATCCTTCAGAAAACGGAAAATACCAAATGCCAAACAGTTCGGCACCTTTGTTCCTTTGTTCCTTTGTTCCTTTGTTCCTTTGTCCAGCGCGTCCCTCGCATCGCCATTTTGAGGATGACCCACTCCTTTTGTTAACCACGCAAAATTTAGGATTATTTGACAATATACCATAACTCTTTCCAGGGAAGAGCTAGCTCAATTCTGTCTTCACTTCCGGGTTCTGTCATCAGGGATCAGTGGCTAGCAATCAGACCAAGTCTCAGGTCTCTGTCTCAACGTCGTATTTCCGTGGTTTTATTTATTTAATAACATTTTTTATAGTTAAAAGCCTGTTTTTACCGAGACTTATTCCATAGCTTCCTGTTACAGGACAGCAGCTAGCTACAGGAATCAGCAAAAATATTTATATAAAGTTAATTTTCTGAAACTACTGTTTTGTATGGAAACCTCCCCCTCGCACTGTCCCGTAAGTCCGTTGCTTGAGCTGTTCTGTATTATCTGTTCAATTTCAACTTAAGTATGGAGAATCTACTTTTCTCCACTTACAAATCAGGCTATGACTTTACTACCGTTTGCCGTGCCGAGTCCTAATCCATCTCATAGCTCTTCTATTACTGGGCTTACCAATTTCTAGTAACGGTATTTCAACAATTAATCAGTTATAACAATTCAATTTTCATAGTAAAATTCCCATGGTAATATAATCAAATTTCTTTATTCCCTAATTACTCGTTATTCATTACTAAATAGTCATTTTTCCACCGGTATCAATAATTCGAACGGTTAGAGCATGGGCCCTCAACCCATCACCTATGTACTTTGTGTCGGACCTCTCATGTTTGCCAAACTAGAAGGCTGTTTTTGGCAGTTAGGTCTCTCAATATTTGAGGCGATGTCAATATGCGGCTTGAAATCACTTGTAACTTGTCATGAATGAATATTATTGATAAACTAGGGATTCCTTATTAGATGAAAATTAATCGGGATCAGTACGGTAAGCCCATAGGATTAATTTGGACTGTAGGGCAGTAAGTGATTCGCTCTGTCGTACGATAACCTAAGCTATTCATCTTGCAATCGTGTAATTAGGGTCGTTTCGCCAGTGCTCAACCAGTTAAGCGACTGCAAAAGGGATTATGAGTTAATGAACGATAAATACATATTATTTTTTGCTGTTATTACCTTAAACAGGGATTAAGCAATGCAACAACCAACTAAAAAAAATAGTTAATATACCTACCAAGAATAAAATAATAGAAGTTTACTAAAAAATGCCATTTCTCCCAGTCCTCGGCCCTCTAGTCTAGTGCTCGGCCATCCAGGAATTATACTAGGAATAACGCGGAGACGGATATCATGAATTTTTCTCTTTCTCTCTCGTGTGCTTTGATGTGAGCGAAAGAGAAAAAAATAGAAGTAATCGGTTCTCCTCCTCACCTCGCTTGCTTTCAAACAGGGCCGAATCGAAAACCAATTTATCTACATATTTTTAATAGATTTTTTTCAGATCACCGACAAATCGTAATATCGATACAATGTGCAAACACTTATTTTATTATCAGTCATCATTATTTAATATTTATATTTATTTAAAACCATAATAAACGAACATTCACAAGGAAAGTTTTAGGAATTTCGAAGTAATGTAATTTAAACGAAGCTATTGGTAGCTCGATTGGTCGATCAATTAAAAATGAAAAATCAACAAGGAACCGAGTATCCATCGGGTCGCTAAAATCTATAACACGAGTTCCTCGTGTAAAAAACAATAGGCCGTATAAAATGGATTCAAGCTTGCAATGGGAATCATTTGCCGTTGAATCTCCAGCTCATAAAACAAAAGGCTTTAAAAATTGTTTAGAGGATAAAATCTATGAAAAACACTTTTTCGTCAGCAGAATTAGATTAGCGGACTTTATTCGTAAATTATGCCGGAGAGAGCTATTTCAAGACTTTAAGCTTTTCTATATCTCCCTATCAGAAATACTACGTTTCAACAGTGAAAATCAATCAAAACATTAAAATTATAATGAAACGCTTTTGACACATTATAAATTATCACTTAATCTTAAAAATAGCTAGTTAACATAGTTCTGCATTCAACTGACGATTTATCCCGGCTTATTCGAAAATAATAATACCTTTCTATTTCTTGCAAAAGATACAACAAAAATATCCGGTTCTGGTAGAACGCCATGAGCGTCAAGAGCGAACATCTTATACATACGACATACTGTCGATCAGATAATCAAATAATGCTCAGCCGAGGGGCTGAAAACAGGACACTCAGTGGCCTTCATTATGCCAGTAGTCAGTCAGTCAGTCAGTCAGTCAGTCAGTCAGTCAGTCGGCCGGCCGTCAAATATATCTAATTAGATGATGAGGTTATTCCATATTTTTATCTCAATTCCCGTGTAAAATACAATATTATGTATAACAAAAGCACTTAACATGCAGAATTCAAGAAACGGTAGATCAAACATGCCTCGACCACAGCGGCTATTTTTTTTGTTGTCGATATTGATCTCCATACAACATGAATTTGTCGAAACTTGCGAAGTAAAAATGTGCTTTTTTAAATTGCATCATATAGGTCAGTATAGTGCAGATATACATTGGCAAGTGGCAAACAACCTACCTACTCAGTTCGAGTCCATTCGTGTGCTCGAATGCCTGAAGATGCTGAATGCCTGAAGTTAGTGACAAAATACATGGAAGTGTACAAAATCTCAATAATCCAAATTTGATATTGAAATTCATCAAGCACCCTCAGTCGATGTCTTAAATTATCTTAAATTATACTTACACGAATTAAAAAAAAATCTGTTTTTTTAAATATATTCGCTATTATTTAAGTATCAAGCTCAACAACCCTTTCATTGACGACAGTGTAACAGTGATTACCTTCTGACTTTTATAAATATAGAAGCATCTGTAAATTATGCCTCTTTATTTTTGTAATTTTGAAGGGAACTTGAAACAATTCCCGAGTTAAAATTTATAAAAGAAATTATCTATAAACAATCATTCAGAAGGACGAAAGCGCAAAAATCTAATTAATGACTAATAGATATTTAGACATGTTTGAAAAACAAACCTGCAGGACTCAATAATATTAAATATAACATTTGCAAATGACAGGATTGTAAATATATACCTAGTACATATTATATCGAAAAAAAATTATACTGATCCATAAAAGTTTTTTTTACAAAACGGATCGGCCTAATATTTTAAATCTAATATTTGGTGCGGCCACGTAGAAATTTCTAATATATGTAAAAATATTGCATGGATCGCTTTATCATATAACTACCAAACTTTTTAATAATTCATATTTAAATTCTGTCCACTTTGGTATCCGCAGTACTATGATACCTCACGACACGCTACCCATGTTGCTTTTTGAGAAACGGGCCTGATAAAATTATTTTAAAACTCGGGGCCGGCCGGGTGACTAATAAATTCAAATCGTAATCCAGATAGAATATCAATTTATATGTTATTCGGTTTTATCTTTTGCAAATTTTCTTGAAATTTGTCATAATTCGTCCCCTGTTTAGTAGTGTAGTGTTTTAAAAAAGATCTTCCTTCCAGATCAAGATCAGGTTCCTTTTCTTTGACATTATATTGCGGCACCAAAATTTCATACAAAATTTGCCCATTATATTATGTTTTATATAAATCGTCTCAAATAGAGAAATCGCTACCCATCCACTTAAATCGCCAAACAATCAAGCGATGCGTACTCGCTATTGGCCGCTAGCGAGAGTGCCACCGTCGCGTCCGCCATACTCGACCAGAACTAAAATTTCAATAAATTCCAAATTTTTTGACTTTGAGATTTGGGCGACGGTTATTGAAAAAGACAAGTTATCCATTTTGCATAAAATTACAATTGGAGAAATTTACTTTAGGCGGACAATTCTAGTTCCAATAATAACGTCAGTAATACTATACCTGACACAAGTCATATCACAATTATTGATGAATTGAATTAAATCGATTAACATCGGGAATTAATTTCGGAGGGCCAGATGAAAATCTATGTCAGGCCGTAGCTCGGTGACATAGAATTCTCTAGTGAATTAGATTGCTGGTTGAAATTTTGGTTGCAAAAAAACATTTGAATCAAAGAGACCCATAAATCATGCCTAATACCGACAATTCGTCACCAAATATCAAATTCTCTCGAGGGATTGTTCTAAGAAGATCCATTTGACATACGTATGTATGTATTACGGCGACTCGCACATCCTATCAAATTTTGCGTAGATTATCGATAGCAATGTGCCATACTCTAATTCATCTTCGTTATAGGGCAAATGTCTGTCGCAAATGTATCGCATGTACCGCGGTACCCAAGCAAGTAATATTAAAAGAAAATAAGCACTCACGGTCGAGGGTCATGCGGCGGCGCCGCGGCCACGGTGATACTTTGGAATTCACCTTCACGCAGAGACGAATACAACAAAGGCACAAGTATGTCACAACTCTGATACAACTCCGATACAATTCTGAGCTGACGGACGCGGCAGGCTCGCAGCAGGGAACGACGGGACGACTCTGCACGCGCAGAGAACTGGATATATCACCCCCACTCGCCGGACACATCATCCCTCCTCTCGTATCATACGGACCAATTACACGGTAGTATGAACGTATCGCCAATGAAACAACAGGAGCTGCAGAGAATAACGCATACGGCAGACTGAGTAAACTCTGTAGAAAAGTCATTCATGTGGAAAACATTAATAACGCGAAAAAGTCGCTATGCATTTATTCGCTAAAACCTGCAATACCGTCAATACGAGAAGGAGGGCAGCGCAAAGATAATTAAATAACGACAGCGGCAGAAGAGTGGCCTCAAAATTAATCCCAGTAAGGCCGCATCCCGCCAGATATCGTGAAATGCGGAAGAGTGGGAATACGCAGGACGCGCAATTCTCTAATCGGGGCGGGCGGGTGGGTCGGAAGGCAAACCAAAAGCACGCGTTTTCGGTTATTAGATTATTAGATTATTAGATTATTAGATAATTAGATAATTAGATAATTAGATAATTAGATTTTTAGATTTTTCGGTTCGGCCGATTTTTGAGATGTTTCGGATTACTGTTTTGCTGGAGAGGCATTTTAAGATATATTTGAGCATCTTTGTGTCATATATATGCGAGTCTTTGAAATACAATTTTGTGAGTATTTTTTTACTTTTGAAACCTTTCTCGGCGTGGGCGTATCGTTTTTAAAATTTTAGGGCGTTTTGGATATAAATTGTTCAAATATTTCATATCAAGTTAAAATGACAAAATATAACCCTCGGAAAATTAAAAAAGGCACTCAAGGAGACCCTTTGCGAGTGAGTGTTGGCGGGAATTTGTGAATTTTGCACGTGTGTTTTATCAATTCGACCATACACTTCATCGAATCACGTCATAGTTCTGATTTCGCGCCAACATTTCACGAGGGCAGTAATTAGAAAGTCAGTTTATTTGTATACGGGTGGAGAATGTAAGTATGTAAGTGTGTAAGTATATTCTTGCATTTCCAATGGATACTTGGGTTAGATTTTGTCATTTCAGAATGAGTGTAACAGCTTTCAAAGCAGTGCCAGATTGAATACGCAACATTATTGCATATTCATGCTACGCAGAGTCATAATGGATATCATCATATTTCTATGCGATACTCGGCTGCTGGGTGAGACATTGTATATGTTTCATTTACATTGAAGACAGAGGACCCTTATATTAGGTCATTTAGACCAGTGCTTCCCAAACTGGGGTCCGCAGGTCTTTCGCGGGGGTCCGCGAAATCTTCAGTAGAATGTACAAATAATTATTTATGTACATTTTTCCTTCACTTTTAAGGTGTTGACTGTCAATTCAAATGAATTGTGTTTTATTTTTCAAAATTTTTCCTTTATTTATGTCAAAAAACGAACGAAAAACGAATACCTAATGCCTCCTTGCGAGAATGAACCGGAACTCTGTTCCTTCTTTCGCGATCGGAAGTGGACGTTTTTTCGTCGATCATATTTGACAGATTGACGAAGTCAACGAATTAAATCTTTCACTTCACGGAAAAGAGAGTAACATTTCGATCGTGAATATAAAACTTATGGCTCTTCGACTAAATCTCACTTCACGCTCAAAAGGTATTCGACAGAGATGCACGGAGACGTTTTCAATAATATAGGTGACACTCGATCACACGGCCGAATGAACACTATTTTTCGAAAGATACTTCTCTAACTTGAATGTGGATCAAAATTGTGATTGCGTAAGAAGGCCATTTTAATTTGCTAGAAGAGCGCATTTTGCGAAATATTTTATGTAGTAATATAATTTAGTAATAAAATATGTACTAAATTTTCACAATCCCTGTCATTAACATTTACACGTCCCGGGGAATTGAAGCTGACTCTCAGGTACAGATGCGTTATTCATACGTTAAAATATTTTCTTGAGCTAGTTACAAAAAATACATATAAAAAATAAGTACGGTTACGGATGGCTCGGGCTCAATTCCCGGTGCGGACGGTTTTCATAAATTGATCTTTCAATCGATTTATGGATTTCTGTTCGCAGAGTGTTGGTTATCTCTGAAAACCCCCTACGCGATGCTGAAGAGGCATAGCGAGAGCGATTAGCTAAACACTAGTCCTCTCCTAGCCCTATACTTCTATCCCTACTCTCTTAAAACAAAAAAGAGGTCGAGCAACTGAGTAACAAACAGTTCTTATAGAAAAATTCTGTTAAGATACCTCCATTAGGATACCCACTATGTATGTGCTCCACGTTGGGAGCGGAATTGAAAAAAGAATAACGCAGTTCCATTCAGATAAAATAAAACGGAAAAATAAATTCGTACAGTGTCACTATTTGCCAATGCGTGCCCGTTTACTGTTGTTTTTCGCCGGTGAAAAATCACTCTCAGCGCTGGAAATAATAAATGAAGAGACATACACGTTCAGGAGGAGTAGATAATATTATCTCGAATAATATTATCAAATTGTGCTTGTTTTGTTTTACCAGTTTTGAATATGAATTCGGTTGTCCTTCGATGTGATTTTATTTTCGTCAGTTCCTTGCACGATTCCCGATGACGTGCGATAAACGTATTTGAGTCGCGGTAAATTGCAAACCTCGTTCGAGTTTGTTAAAAACAATTGACAAGGTTATCGGCTAGCTAAAAGGCCTGATATAATTGTCGTCTCTGAGGCCCAATCGGTAGCGTCGTTCGTTACGGCTATCTCGAATTCAAGCTCCTCCGGTGCGCACAGTTTAATAAATTAATCTATAAATCGATTTATGAATTTCCGTTCGCAGTCAGTCATGAATGAATGTGTGTGTGTGTGTGTGTGTGTGTGATGTCTAAAACTCCCTCCTACCCATCCGATCCTCAAAAACGGGGCGTAGCGAGTGCGGTTAGCTAACCACTAGTCCTTTCCTAGCCCTATCCCTACTCTCTTTCTAAAAAGAGAGCTTGAGCAGCTCTTATAGAAATCTTCTGTTGAGATACCTCCATAAGAATGCCATATGCTCCACCTTGGAGTAGACAAGGTAAAAAAAGCGGTTTAAACCCTGCAAAAAAGGATCGCGCTATATGGTAGCGTCGTAATAATTATAATAGATTTAAATTAATTTACACACCGTGCCTAATACTAGGTGTATACCTTAAATTGTAACAATTCGATTTTGCACCGCTTGGCAAAAAATTTTTTTCTTATACATATTTTTAATCCATGTCCGCTCCCAACGTTGAGCATATAGCCTTATAATGGAAGGATCTCAACACAATTTTTCTACGAGAACTGCTCCTCACTCAGTTGCTCAATCTCTCTTATTTTTGAAAACAGTAGGGACAGAACGATAGGGCTAGGACAGCACTAGTGGTTAGCTGATCGCTCTCGCTACGCCCCGTCAGGATAGGATGGGTAGGAGGGAATTTTTTAAACCCATTCGAACCCGAGACATCCGTGACCGTAGCCAAAGACGCTACCAACTGCGCCACGGACGCCGACCTTATTATTCGTTAATTATTTTATAAACAGACTTGCTATGCTTGTATTTTTATCAGTCAGTAGATAATGCACGTGATGAGCGAAACCGGCCGAAATCATTGTAAACGTGTGGAAGTAGCACAAATGAATTTAGTTTTATTTTTTTTAAATATTATGTCTTTATTATGTCTTTCCACCAAGAATTGACAAACACCTGAAAAGTGAAATGCTATTTCATTCAGTGTAAATCGTAGTAATAGCATAATTGTTTAGTGACCGTTCGATCGACATATTTTAAAGGCCTCTGGCGAAAGGGTCATATACCCACAAAGCAAAACACGTTTGAAATAAATGATACCTAGCCGTTTCAATTTGCAATAGGTTCGAACTTTTTAAATTCTCCAATTAGTCATCCCTTCCGCGGTCACACAGTAAAGATCTCTGTTTTATCACACGCATCGGACGAGTGATTCGCAGTTTAGCTTTCCAGCGCGGCGTTGCCATTTTAATTTTTGCGACGCATATTGCGGCTTACATTGCGACGTTGCCTTTTAAATACTAGTAGCTGCAGTGTGTTTGAGCTTGCGACGTTGTCGGTTTAGTTTTTGTCATCCGTAATGAATGCGTTTTAATTTTCTAACTGCTTCAATTTAAATGAAATCTCAATTTTGTTGTTCTACAAAACACTGAATCTTATGAAAAGAGATTAACCGGATCGAAGCGTACTGCCTATCCAGGTTGCGAATAACGAATCACTCTCCCCTTTTCTACTTGGCTTTCTCACTCATTAAGGAGAAGGATAGCCAAACTACTAATTATTAACTGATGGACTTAACTTTTGTGTGTATCATTGTGTTCAAGGTGTTAACCGTCAATTCTTGGTGAAAAGACATTATATTTAAAAAAATAAAACAATTCATTTGTACTACTTCCACATGTTTATAATGATTTCGGCCGGTTTCGCTCATCACGTGCATTATCAGCCGATCACATGAAGTATCATCAACTGTAATATTTTTTACTTGCAAAAATATTAACGCCGTTGGCAATCAATTGAGGTTTGGAAGATTAATTTAATTCACGTAACGCTGTAAAGTTAAAAATTATGTGATCGGGGCGGGAACGGCGCCACCTCGTCGGGTGATATACCGCCCTGTCGGGTGAAAAGGTTTCGGGCGGGCGGTGCGGCCGCCTCGGTTAAATACCTTGGACTCACTCTAGACTCGAGATTAACATTCAGCAGACACATAGCTGCAAAGAAACGCCAAGCGTCTATAGTCACAGGCAAACTGATTCCCATGAAAACATGCCCCTCTTATACACGGCCATCACAAGCAGACCACCCAGAACAAGGTGCTGCGCATGATCGTGAACGCCCCATGGTTCGTGCGCAACAGTACGCTTCATAGAGACCTAGAAACCGAACCCATCCTCGACCACGTCTTGAAACTGTCGAAGAAATTCTACAGCGACATGACGGGTCATCCCAACGCCACGATAAATTCACTGAACGACTATGACGAACAGACAAACACTGACTGCGCCAGGCCAAGGCGTAGGAGACGGGACGGCGGCAGAAGAAGAAGACCAGAAGAAAACCGAAGAAGATGACCACCTGGCACCTAGAGAGCCTCCAGACCTTCAGGGACATTGTTGGTCCGACCCCCTCTCGAGGATAAATAATAATTATAAATACAAGGGGGTAAAAAATTGCTGAAAAGACAGGGGGGCATCACAGCCCCCCTGACAGACCAGAAGAACCCCAGACAAAAAAAATATATAAAGCTAAAAACAGCCAGTCTAGTACAAAAATCTCAGTGCAGACAAACACAAAACAAGTATTCAGACACCCTTAACCCTAAACACTCGAGATCGCTGTCTCAGCCAACAATGCCACCACCACAAAGAACACACACAACACATGTATGCTGTTTTCAGTCAAGTCAGACTTTCAGCAGGTGGACCCGAAAGGGCCTTTTGTAAAGAGTTATCAATAAATCGATGACGATAAATACTAACACATACACCA